>CM071853.1:14626786-15197242 GCA_036507275.1 Sicyos edulis | reverse complement strand
GACCGATCCGGGCGTGGCGACAGGTGGTCGCTCGACCGACCGGGCGCGGCGAGCTGGGTCGGGATGATGGTCGCTCCTCTCCTACCGGGCCGCACAACACACACACACACACAACCCTTTTTCTTACATTCGCCAACAAACACCCAAATGAGAAGATGAAGAAGACGAAGACTTACCCGAATGATGATGATCGAACCCAAGGAGATGCAAGGATGAAGAACTCGGCAAGGCTATGGAGATGGAGAGCTTGGGCGCCAAGAGGTGCTTTTGGAGAATAAGATGGAAAACCTAATTCTATTTCATTTAACCAAATGCACCAAAACTCCAAACTCCAAGGTTAACTAAGATGTGATGCAGAAAGAGCAACAAGAGCACCTAATGGCTCAATTGGCACACCTCTCTACAAGCTTCCCGGAGACCCGGTTCAAACCCACTACTGCAACACAATTTCCTTTATTTTTACTTTTGCAACAAACCTTGCTCAAACCAAACCACAAACCCTCCAATAATTTTAGTAGTGGAAAAGACACAAACGACTCATGACGACCCCGACTAAATTACCAAATTACCCTAGGGCACACCTCGAAGACCGGAAGAAAACCTGGTCGTTACAATATTCCTCCTTTTTATGACTTTCGCCCTCGAAAGTCCTTAAGACGTAAAACATGAACAGTGGTAATGCAACCTCATCTCGCCTTCCCCGCTCCCAAGTGGCTTCCTCGTAACCCCGATTCTTCCATCAACCTTTACTAAACGAATCTCGCGACACGCAACGCCTTGGTCTCAAAGGCAAGGATCCTCACCGCTTCTCCTCGAAGTTCAAATCCTCATTCACCGCAAAGGCTCAAAGTCCACAATGTGCGACGGGTCCGTCCGCACATACCGCCTCAAAGATCGATACATGGAAAACACTATGCACTCACCGATAGTGACGGAGGTAGGGCTAACTCGTAAGCAACTCGCCAATCCTCTCTAGGATCTCAAATGGACCAACAAAACGGGGACTCAACTTCCCACGCTACTAAACCTCGTAACACCTCGCATCGGAGCAACCTTAAGGAACACATGCCGACTCAACCTCAAACTCCAAATCTCGACGCCAACATCGCCAGAACTCTTTCCGCCTCGCTCTGAAATTTGTCAAACATACGAGCTCTAATCTTCGTGATCGCACTATTGGTCAACTGCAGAATCTCGACCCAAAACTCGCTCTATCACCAACCTCTTCCTGCAATACAGGGACCGGCTAACGCTTACCATACAATGCCTCGAATGGAGCCATCTCAATCGCCGATCGTAACTATTGTTATAGGCAAACTCCATCAAGTACAGATATCGGTCCCAATCGCTCGAAATCCAACACACAAGCCCTCAACATATCCTCGAGAATCGATTCACTCTCTCACCGACCATCCGCCTCGAGGGTGAAAAGTCAGTGCTTAAATCGCACTCAGTGCCCAAACCCTTCTCGAGCGCTCTCCGTAAACGAAAGTGAACCGCGAGTCACGATCCGACACAATCCTCACCGGCACACCATGATAACGGATGATCTCGCTTCCAAAAACAAATGCGCCACCATGCTCCACTCAGTATAAGTGTTCTACCGGGAATGAAGTGTGCGCTCTGGTCAAACGGTCGACTATCACCCAAATCGAGAGAACTTCCTGAGTCCTTGGCAAACCGGATATAAAGTCCATAGAGATCTCTTCCCATTTCCACTGGGTACACTCGCTGGTCGCAAACAAACTCGCTGCCTCTGCACTCGGTGCCTTCACTTGCCGTATTACAAGTGAGACACCTACCGACAAACTCTGCCACATCTCTCTTCATTCCCATCCACCGTAAGGTCCGCTTAAGGTCTCGATACATCTTGGTACCCCCTGGTGCCAAGCAAAAGGGGGAACAAGTGGCCTCCGAGCAACTCGCCGCAAAACTCGCAATGTCCGAACACACAACCGCCTCTATAAGTCAACCCATCGTTCGTGAATATACAAAGTCAAAGTCACCACAAGACTAACTCACAACCAATCTCTTAAGTGCGGGGTCACCTAACCGGCCGTTTATAATCCACGCGAATCGACGGTCGAATAAGTAATCGAGCTACCCTCGCGTGTAACCTCTCCCAACAACATCGCAACCTCGCCCGCTCGAACTCTCTCTCTCGCAAACCGGCTGAACTCAACAACGCCAGCAGAGTGCGACGCCTTTCTCGCCAAAGCATCGGCCACTACATTGGCTTTACCTCGGATGGTACAAAATCTCGCAGCCATAATCCTTACCAACTCTAACCATCTCCTCTCGCTCATATTCAACTCCTTCGAGTAAATGATACTTGAGGCTCGTGATCGATCGGTAAACATCCGAATCCGCCACCATACTGTGTAATGCCTCCAAATCTTCAAGCAAACACCATCACGCTAACTCCATATCATGAGTCGGGTAGTTCTCGCTTTCATACGGCTTCAAATGACGGAAGCATAGGCAATGACCTTCCCGTCCGCATCAACACACAACCTAAACCAAACTTGGAAGCATCATCAGAGACCACGAAACCACTGTCCCCTCCGGATCGCCAACACCAGTGCCAAGTCAAACTACGCTTGAGCCCGGCAAAGCTCTCATCACACTCGCTGTCCCAAACAAACTCGACACCCTTCCTCGCCGACGAGTGAGGGGCGAGGCTAAAGCAGAAAAAGTCTCTGACGAACCGACGGTAGTAACTCGCCAAACCTGTAAAAGTCGCGAATCTCGGCAATCGAAGTCGGCTTGGCCCATGAACTCACGGCCTCAATCTTCGCGGGGTCCACGGCTATACCATCTCGAAACCACGTGGCCTAGGAAGGCCACCGCTTCCAACCAGAATCACATTTGGAAAACTTCGCATAAAGCCGGTTTTCCTCAAAGCCGCCAATACTCGCCTCAAATGCTCGCATGGTCTTCTTTAGACCTCGAATAAATCGGAATATCGCCAATGAACACGATGACGGTCGTCCAAAAATGATTTGAACACCCTATCCATCATGTCCATGAACGCACTGGGCATTGGTCAATCCAAACGACATGACCACAAACTCATAGTGACCATATCTAGACTCGAAGTCGCCTTAGGAATGTCGGCATCCCCGATCCGCAATCGATGGTAACCGGATCTCGAGATCTATCTTGAGAACACGTAAGCTCCTGCCGATCGAACAAATCATCGACACGGGCAACGGATACTTATTCTTCATCGTCACCTTATTAAACTCGCGGTAATCAATACATAAGCGCATAGAACCATCCTTCTTTTTCACAAACAGAATCGTGCTCCCACGGGGACACACTTGGACGGATGAACCCTCGGTCTAACATCTCCCCGCAATCAATCTTCGCCTTTAACTCACGGGCGCCATGCGACACGGAGCCTTCGAGATAGGAGGGTCCTCGCTCGAGCTCAATATTGAAGTCAACCTCTCTCTTTGGGGCAACCCCAGTAACTCCTCGTGAAACACGTCCGCAAACTCCCGCACGACCCAGAACTGATCGATCGACAGACAAATGAGGGGCGCTCTTCCCGCATAACTTGGCTAGATAGCCCCAAGCTCCATGAGCTAGCAAACGACGAGCTTTCACAAATGACACCATCGGGCGGGCAACTCCACCCTCGACTCCACGAAACTTAAAGTCGGGCGACTCGCGCGCTGAACACTACTTCTTTCCGGTGGCGGTCAATCAACGCGTGGTTAGCAAATGCAACCACTCCATACCAAGAATCACATCAAAACCGCCATAGGCGTAACTATGAGCGTAGCCACAAGCAACTCTCCTGATATCTCGATCCGGCCATCCCTAATCTTATCTCTAGCCAACATACTAACTCCCGAAGGAGTTGCAACAGATAACTCAAAACCTAGAGGCTCTAGTCTCAACTTAGCATGCTCAAAGAAACAACACGTATACAAATGAATGCGTAGAACTGTAATCAAACAAGACAAATGCGCAGTGATCTAAAACAAGAAGCGTACACCGCCACAGCGCATCCGTGACGCTCGGCCTCTGACGGGTCGTAGCAAACACTCGACCTCGCCGGCCATACTGGCCGAGCCGCCATAGCCGGGCCGATCACAAAACGGGCCATGTGCCCTCTCTACCACAACGGTAGCACAATCTAGGTCCAGCCGACAAGCTCCGCGTGGACTTTCCCACAAGTAGCACAAGCGGAAATCGCTCGGGTCCTCCTCGCCGCTGGGCTGAAACGGACTGAGCTCTCCGCCGATCTCTCGCTTCGAATCGCCTTACGCGCGCCGCCGCCCCTCCCGAAAGTCAAACTTCTTCTTCGCCCCACAACCGGGACAGACGCTGAATGAGCGGCAACAACCCGCCAAAGATACTTCCCATTATAGATCGTGGCTAATCGACAGCCCTAGCATAAGTGTCGTGGGCTCGAGCCCTCGACATCTCGGAAACACCGCCTCAATCCAGATATGAACTTCCGAATCTTCACCCGGGGTGGCAATCAATCGAGGAGCAAAATATCCATACTCCGAGAACTTGCGCCATATTCCTCAATGGAATCGTAACCTCGCTTCGTGTTCCGAAGAGCTCCACCATCTTCTCCTGAGCCTCATCACCGATGAACTTTACCTTGAACTCACCCTTGAAGAACTCCCAAGTAGCGGGTGGAGACCCACCGGTCTCTCGCTCAAGGTGGACTCCCACCACCATCTCGCCAGTGCCTCCTAGCACATGAGCCGCACATCTCGGCCTCTCGAATATCGGGGCACACCATGATCGTGAAGGTGTACTCCAAATGGGCAATCCACTGGCCGCCGCTAACGCATCACCGGTGGCATCAAACTTCTCGTGCTTCCACTTCACAAAATCCTTCACCACCTACCCAATTCCTCGGCACCTCTCCCATATCCGCCTCTGGGCTACTTGCTCCTGGAGGAGCCGAGGTGCTACCGAGCTCTCAACCAATCGAGTCACCGCCGATCCGGGCTCTCGACTCTTCCCGCCATACGCCAACAAGGCTCGGTCTCGCCTCTGGTCACTCAACATGCGACCATAAAAGCCCTCATAGACTCAAAGAAACTCTGCTCCAGAGCGCCTCACGGCGCTTCACCGCCTCAACGCCCGCTCTAGGCGTAACAGAGGAGCCGCTGGTGGAATGCCATCGATGTCGGCTTGGGACGATGTCCTGCAGACGATCCGATCCTAATACCTCGACCGCTCTCGAACCTCCTCTCCTGCAGACGGGTGGATCGGCATGTCAAGCGATCTACATCCAAACCAACAACGAATCAAAACTCGCTCATCACCATTCCACAACACCAAACAAGGCATACGCTAGATGATAGGTATTGTAAATTCTTAACCCTTTTCCTTTCTAAAACAATAAATCTAGGCGCACTGATGACCGCTTGAGTGTTGATGATCATGGAAAACGACCTTCAACAAAAGTCGTCACTGCGTAATCTATGACTCGAGCTCGATACCAATCAGAAAGACCCACCCAAAAGGGGCTCTAAATGGGCCTCTACCCCAATGCATGTAGTGAAAATAAAAGACATTATGAAAAATACATTTCGGATTCCAAGTAAAAATGAAAACATTCTACAACCAAAACATACATTTCTAAAAGCACACTGATCGAGATTTATTTAAACCATTAAAACAATCCACAAGTACCAATATGCCGGAATCCATAAAACGTAAGAAAACATCCTCGGGCTCTGTGCCCGCCTACATGCATTCAGGGGAAATAATAAAAAGTGAAGAGTCATGATAATTAAAATAAAACAATCGAGATGACAAGCAGTTCCATGATCATAGCTCCTCCTTCACCATCCATCCTGCCTCCCGCTTGATTACCCGTGGAAAACCACGTAATAAGGGTGAGTAACGAATTACCCAAGAAGAATCCCCAACCGGGGTACAATACGATATACATGATCATCTAGAAGAATGTATGCAAGCTATGAGAACAAACACAGAGCGGAGCACATAGCTAAGTCCACACTTGGACCTCGGATGCCATCTCGTGGTCTTAGTCCGAAAAAACCACAACACACTAAACGCACTATACGGGAACAAGTCCCGCCTCACCGTCTCATCGCCGATACGAAAAGGTGCACCGCTCAAGATCCCGAGGAGCTCTCCACGGCGCCAGAATGAGCGTAAGCGCGCACCGCATGCTACCGCAAACTCGGGGTGCCGGTCTAGTGGCAAGCCGCCTGTGTTCAATCCACCATGCCTAACTAAATCTCTCCGATCGGTGTCACCGACATAGGGTGTGAGACTCGACACGTGAACTATGTCACCGTACCACCGCACTTTGAGGCTAAGGAACCGGCCGTGCTAGGCTTGCACCAGAAGCGGTCCTTGCCCTAACAGTGGCAATCAAGGGCTACGGCCGAACACGCCGAGGACGTGTCGATCGCCGGACGCAGGCAACGCCAAGTCATCATCCCGACCGCTGGGGCATTTAACACCGCCACCCTCACCCAAGATTGCGGGGCCTACCGGCTGGGATAGCTAATCCTCACGGGGTCCAAGGACGGAGAACTGCTCTCGACGTCCCTGCCATAGATGCAAGATACTTTATGCATCGGGCCCGGATGATTCTATCTACCTCAATTCTAAACCTTAACAATAATAACGATTCAATCAATGCAAATCCAATACGTGCTCATCGATACAAAGAACCTAGCATGATACTACGAAGCAAGAACAGATATCGAACATGCTAGAATAGAACAACCTAGCATGGGCTAACATGAGAAACAATACAAGAGTTCATGCCACCAGAATTGCAACGAGCACCTAGGCTAAACATGCTAGTAATCATACACGGGCATACAAAACAACAATCACAAATATACCGCAGTAGGTCCACACAACCTCGGTAAAGAAATCCTTACCTTGGTCTCCAAGACTTTTACACACAAATCCTAAGTCATGGAACAATCCCGAGCTAGCGAGCGGGAACCTAGCAAACCAACAATAATCGCATCTAAAATATCTAAACAACAATAGAACAGCAAGCTCGGCTCGGGAACTCACGCGGGCGCGACGACACGAGCTTGGGGTCGCTGCAAGCCGCTCGCAAAGCTGGCGGGCGCCGCCGCTACTGCTCGGCAGGACACGCTACCGTTGCGCGGCCGCACGCGGCACGGACACGCTACCGCTACCGCACACGGCAGCGTGTGGACACGCGCTGGCCGGCGAGCGTCTAGACGGCGCGCGCGCGGCGCGGGCGTCATGGCGGCGGCGCGCGGCGCCGGCGCTCGGGCGCCTTGGCGCGCGCGCGCGAGCGTCTCGAGCGGCGCGCGCGGCAAGCGGCTTTTAGCGGACACGGCGAGGGCGTGGCGAGCGATCGGCCGGACGCCTGGCGCCGGCGAGACCTCTCGGCGTCGCGAGCGATCGGGCGATCTCGCTTTGGGCGAAGCGAACGCGAGGCCGGGCTGGGACAGTCCGGGCGTCGCGGCGGCCGCTCGACCGACCGGGCGTCGCGACAGGGCCGGCTCGACCGATCTGGGCGTGGCGATGGCCGCTCGACCGATCTGGGCGTCGCGATGTGGCCGCTCGACCGACCGGGCGTCACGAGCTGGCCGATGATGGTCGCTCCTCTCCGGGCCGCACAACACACACACACACACAACCCCTTTTTCTTACATTCGCCAACAAACACCCAAATGAGAAGATGAAGAAGACGAAGACTTACCCTAATGATGATGATCGAACCCAAGGAGATGCAAGGATGAAGAACTCGGCAAGGCTATGGAGATGGAGAGCTTGGGCGCCAAGAGGTGCTTTTGGAGAATAAGATGGAAAAACCTAATTCTATTTCATTTAACCAAATGCACCAAAACTCCAAACTCCAAGGTTAACTAAGATGTGATGCGAGAAAGAGCAACAAGAGCACCTAATGGCTCAATTGGCACACCTCTCTACAAGCTTCCAGAGACCCGGTTCAAACCCCACTGCAACACAATTTCCTTTATTTTTACTTTTGCAACAAACCTTGCTCAAACCAAACCACAAACCCCTCCAATAATTTTAGTAGCTGGAAAAGACACAAACGACCATGACGGCCCGACCAAATTACCAAATTACCCCTAGGGCACACCTGAAGACCGGGAAGAAAAACACGGTCGTTACACCACGATTGCCACTGTTAAGGCAAGGGCGGCTTCTGGTGTAAGCCTACCACGACCGCCTTTGCCCCAAAAAGTGTGTGGTTCAGCCGACATAGTTTACGTGTCCGTGTCTCACACCCTATGTTAGTGACACCGATCCAAAGATTTAGTTAGGCGTGGTGATCGGATATGGGCGGCTTGCCTCCGCACCTCAACCCCCATAGTCTGCGGAGCAGCGCGCGGTGCATGCTTACGCTCATTACAAATACACATCGGAGAGCTCCTCGGGATTGTGAGCGATGTACCTTTCTGCCGACGATGAGAGCCGAGGCCGGGACTTATTTCTCGTATAGGGCGACTTATATATTGGATCGTGTGGTGATATTATTCCGGACTAAGACCCTAAGCCGGCATCCGAGGCCCAAGTGTGGGCTAAGCTATGTGCTCTATTCTGTGTTTATATTCATAGCTTGCATACGCTCATCGAGATGACCATGTATATCGTATTGTACCGGTTGGGGATTCTTCTTGAGTAATTCGTTACTCACCCTTCTCGTGGTTTTCCACGAGTAACCAAGTTGCGAGACAGATGGTCAAGGAGGAGCTGTGATCATGGGGCTCAATCATCAAACTCGATTTTTGTGTTATGACTCTTTATGTTTTATTTTCCCCAATGCATGTGACGGGCACGAGCCCTAGGATGTTTTCTGAATATTTTGTGGATTCCAGCATTATTGTATTTAGACATGTTTTAAATGATTTTAAGAAATCTCTGATCAGAGTAAACGTTGGAAATGTATTTATCTTGGAACAGGTGCTTGGAAACAGGGACAGGTTCTAGGGAAATTGTCTAGTTTTTAAAGGGGTTATTTTGAATGTTTTTTTTTAATTGGAATCCGAAATCATGCCTGTTTAATATTCTTTACTTTGAATGCATGCATTGGGGTAAGGGCCTATTTAGTGCCTCATTCGGGTCGGTCCCTTACATCAGCACTCTGACAGTCATCAGGTATGCCTAAGTTTACTGTTTTAAAGAAAGGGGTAAGAATTTACAATACTTTTCATCTACTGTATGCCTTGTGTAGAGTTGTGGAGCGGAGACGAGCAGGTTCTGACCCGTTGTTGGTTTGGGCTTAGAGAGCCATCATGCCAACTTTCCCGCAGTGCGAGCATGATTTAGCAGCTTGTTGAGGTATCCAGATAGATTCGGATGCCTTGAGACGTCGTCCCTGAGGGAGGCAGAGCTTAGACTCTCGTAGGCCATGTGTGGCCCAGTTGCTGCTTTTCCCCTAGTGAGAGGGTGGAGGTGTTCTGTGCAGATCACCTGTATGTTGATCTCACCCAGAGGAGCAGGACGCTTGGCATGTCCGATCGAGGAGTTGGACTGATCGTGTTGATGTTGAGGCCGCGTCCAGGGTTGTTAGGCCCGTTGGCCAGAGTTGGCCCTGGCAGTTGAGTTGCCTAGTGGAGGGGGTAGAGGCTAGCACGCCTCAGAGTGTGACTCCTTGAATGCAGTGTGCTCCACCATGAGAGATTGGATGGCGGTGTCTTTAGCTATCAGAGAGCGGAGACCAGTGCGCGCTTTGTAGCGCGTAGTGAGGAGTCCCGCACGAGATAGCCCAAATGACAGAGTTTATTTTAGCATTTTCCCCGGTAGCTCTTGTAGCCTCGGAGGTTCCCGGAGGGCATGATCAGCAGGTTTTATGCAATGATTTTGTTGGCGTTGATGGAGCCGCCCGGGCTTGGCAAGTGGATGCCTGTAGAGCTCGATGTTTCGAAAGTTCTCACGCTAGTAGTAAGCGATTGGCGTGTTTGAGTTTAGCATCCTGTGTTGGGATGCCCCCGCCGCTCGAGAGGCCAAGGTGTGTCGTTCCTGTGCTGTTTGGTACAGCAGTTGGTGGTGGAAGTCCCTTGTGAAAGGTGGACTACCAGAGTCTCCACCAGTCGCCCGATTGTTTGGCAAGTTGCCGTGTTAGTGGCTTGAGGCAGATGTAGAGACATTTTTGCCCCCTTGCAAGCTCCTTTGTTGTTTAATGTTCCCAGCTTCCTCGTGATGTTTGGTAGAGTTGAGCACTCTTCCTTGGTGAGCTCCTAGAGTGGAGCTAGCTGCTGCTTGTGAGAGATCCGACCAAAGTTTTGTTGAGCATCATGAGGAGATGCAAGAGTAGGCTGTGAGCCTTCGGTTTGATGAGATGCCTTAGGCATGGTTGTTTGAGTTGAGCCCTTGTATGCCTAGCCTGAGTTGTTGTCACTTGAGGTAGTGACCTTGCTAGCCACATCTGTAGTAAGATGTGGATTTGTTAGTAGTAGCACTTGAGGTGCATTGGTTGGTGTGCCACTTTGGCACTAAGTCTGGTTCAGGCTTGAGTTTGGCTTGGGCATAGCAGATGGTTCTATGCCGTTCGGAGTTCAGCGCACTCCTTTAGCCTTGGATCCGTTTATGGCAGTTGCACCTGTTTAGGTCGTGCCAGAGGACTAGTTTAGTGGTAGTCGATGGACTACAAGTGAAAGGATGCTCGAGAGGAGCCGAAGCCTCTTCCCAGTGTTATTGGAGGTTGAGTAAGTCAGCAGGTTGGCGGTTGGTAAGTGTTGGTGCGCGTGAGTCTCGCGCTAGTGTTAAGGCCAAGAGTTTCCTTGTGGTTGGTAGTGCTGTCAACTACCTTCGAGTGCCTTAATCTGAGGAGAGTTGAGCATCGTAGATGCGAGTTCGGTCCAGTAGAGAGACCCTGAGTTGGATGCTCATGAGATGAGCTGGATGCCTATGAGGCGAGTTGGATGCCATGAGGCGAGTTGGATGCCTTTGAGGCGAGATGAGCTGATGCCTTGCGAGAGGATTTGGATGCCTTATGGGTAAGCACCCTTGGTAGAGGCTTGGTATAAAGTAAGTTCGGTGTGGCATGGTTATGCCTTGGTAGAGCAAGGTTGCCTCAGCTTTTAGCATCGTGTGGAGAAGGAACTTTTGGTGTTCCTTCGGTTGGAGTTCAGTTGGAAACTGAACAAGTGCAGTGGTAGCAAAGCCGCGCAGTTTCTGTTCGCCTTGGCTAAGAGAGTTGTTTGGATCCTTTCCTTGGGTAGAAGCCTTGTTGAGGCTGATGTTTGAGTAGGAGGACGACGCATTCGGTAGCGTTTTGGGTCCTCTTGGTTCCCAAGGAATTGGAGTTGGCCAGCATGGTTGAGATGCTAGAGAGTGTTGTGCCTGTTTAGGCAGTTGCCTGTTAGCTCGTTTGTCGACAGTGTGTGTCGAGGGTTGCCGAAGAACCCTAGGTTGTGGAGAGCCTCTCCGAGCTCGGTCGAGCCTGTGTAGTGAGTTTCAGGTTGGCAAGTCGGAGCCGTGTGGTCTGTAGCCTCTGCTGATTTGTTTGGCGATCTTGGTTGACTAGCAAGCCAGTGTTTGTTTGGAGCAGAGTCCGGATTGGTTCCGGTGCAGTGGCAAGTTGATGCTTGGTGTTGACCAAGGTGTGGTTTGGAGCTGCTAGAGGTTAGTTTTGCTCGTGGGGCGAGTGGTTCGTGCCCTGTTGGTGGCTTTCTTGTTTCCAGGATGTTGAGTTGCCCCGTTTGGAATTTGGAGGTTCAGTCTGAGATGGACTCCTGTTGTTGCCCCGTGAGATTTAGATGTTATTGCTCTAGTGGAGCAAGACGGTGAGCGTATGTGGAAATCTCTGTCCTTCGGTTGTCTGCTTGTAAGAGCCGTTTCCTCCTGGGAGTTGTCAGATTTCTCTCGTAGCCATGAGTTGATGGTAGAGGTGCTAGCTTGAAGGAAAATTTTGTTGGCTGCTTGGAAGCAGTTGTTTGTCCAGTTAGGTGGACTCTTGGATGGTGTTCTAGAGGCTGCAGTAAGGGTTGTTTTGCCTCTTGTGAGTGTTTGGCCAAGATTTGGTCTTTTTGCTGTTTCTAGAGTTAGTTTGGTTCTAGCTGGAGGGCGTTGCCCTAAGGTCTTATTCCTAGTCAGGAAGTTTTGGGAGTTGACCCCTCCCTCGGCAGTTGAGTAAGTTTTGTTAGTTTCAGATTGGTGATCCGATTGGTTGAGTTTTCCCTTAGGTGTTGCTTCCAAGAGAGTTGGTTGCTGTTGCCTTGGGTTTGAGCAAGTCAGCGAGCGTGTGTGAGTTCGCTGCCCTTCTGGAGTTTTCTTGCTGGGAAAGTCGTTTCCCGTTTGGCAGGAGTTAGCTTAGCTCTTGAGTTGTGTAGTTGATCAGAGTAGCGCAGTGGTCAGCCCAGCGTGAGGGTCCCTGCTTTGTGTTATTAGCAAGCAAAAGTTGTTTGTCCCCGCAAGGGCGGTGGCCAGCCAGTAAGAGTTGTTTCTGGCAAGTTGTTGGTTCTTTGGGGATTGAAGATTTCCCTTTCCCCCTAGTCTCTGTGGTGGTTGAGTTGCTCCCTGGATGTCAGCCTCGAGAGTTAGCTTCTGAGGTAGTCTTGCGGAGTCGTGTGGCTCAGGATCCGTAAGCTTTGAGGTTGTCGATTTCCGTTTTCCTCGTGAGGTTTCGGGAGTGGAGCTTCTGGTTGGAAGCTGAGTTAGGCTTAAGCTTAAAGGAGAAGTCCTTTGAGTAGCCAGTTGGATTTTTAGAGTTGAGTTGTAGCTTGGAAGCGAGCGTTGCTCGTTATAGCTTGGGTTGAGTTCTGCTGAGCAAGCCTTCTCGGGCTTTGCTCCTTGTTGTTGTGCGCTCGCAGTTGGCGTAGCGGAGCCTTGTTTGAGTGAGTTGGCACAGAGGTGCCGTGGCTTTGGTTGGTAAAGCCGTTGAGCTGTTTTCCTCAAGGTGTTGTGCCGCAGAGAGCTGCGTGATGGTTTAGTCCTTGCAGCCCGAGTTTTCCTTGAGAGGAATGTTGGTGCCCCTTGCCTCGTTAAGGCTGTAGGCAAGGTTTGAGGTTCGTTGGTCTCTGTGAAGTAAGAGTAGGCCGTTTGGTTTCTGGAACCTGAGAGGTTAAGTTGTTTGGCCAGTTTGTTGTTGGGTTGAGGCTGTTTATTAACAGCTGTGAGCTCCTAGAGGAGTTTTGCCAGAGCGTGGTGTAGAGTTTTGGAGCTTGTGCCCAGTCTGCGAGTTTGTTGAGAGTAACACCGTAGAGAGGTGTTCAGTGTTGGATTAGCAGGGCTTTAGTTTGAGCCCCAGGTTTGTAGGGCCTTTTGAGATCCTTGAGCGGATCGGAGCAGTGGCCTTTCGGTTAGCTTTACCCCGTTGGTGGCAGATTGGTTGGCATTGTGGCTTTGAGCCTTTGAGAACCCAAGATGGTTTGGTTCTCGAGGAAGGGCTAGTGTTGTCTTGGCCGAGAAGTTCAAATTGGCCGGATCGGTGGAGTTTTCCGAGTCAAGCTTGCGTCTTAGGACTTTCGAGGACGAAAGTCTTAAAAGGAGGGAGTATTGTAACAGCCCAGTTTCCTATTCCAGTTTTCGAGGTGCCTTCGGGTCAAGATTCGGTTGTTTGGTTGGGTTTTAGAGTCGTTTTGACCCTTGGGGGTATTTTGGTCTTTTGGCTCCCCGGGCAAGATTTGTGGTTTTCAGGGCTTCGAGGAAGCTCCTGCCTTTGTCGAGGCTTGTTTGTTGGTGGCTGCGAGTCCCGTGGTGTTTGGGCTAGTCGGTTGGATGCTCGGTTGTGGTTTGGCCTTTGGCAAAGTGTTGGTTGTTGGGTGTTTCCTTTGGGATTCGAGCCCGGGCCCTTATTGTTTGTTTGGGAGTTGGATTTAAGTGAGATTTGTTGATTGGAAAAGATTGCTTCGGTCGGGTCTCGAAGGAGGAAGCCGCGAAATGGGATTTTAAGGTTTTAAAAGTGGATAAGGTTGGATTTTTAAATAAAATCCCATATTTTTCCTTTTGTCCCATTTTCCTTTTTATTTTCCATTTTCTTTTTTTTTTTTTTTCCAAAACCACTTTTCTCTCTCTCTCTCTCTCTCTCCCCGACCTAGCCCCCCTCCTAGGCGACCCAGCCCCAGCCCGAGCAGCCCAGCCAGCCCGCTCGCCGCTCGCCGCCTGTGGGTGCCATCGCCAACCCACTCGCCGGCGTCGCCCGCTCCCCTCGCGCGCCCTCGCCCAGGCCGTCGCGTCGCCAGCCCGAGCTCGCCCTTCCCTGGTCTGTGTCGCCCAGCTGCACATTGTGCCGAGCCGCGCACAGTGCTGCGTCGCGTCGCCCAGCTCGTGTCGCCCGAGCCTCGCACAGTGTCGCCAGGTCGCGTCCGCGCCCGTGTCACCCGAGCTCGCCCGTCGCGTCGTGTCGCTCGCGCCCGTGCGCTGTCCCTGTGCCGAGCCGCGCCGCGCGCCCCAGCGAGCCCCCTGCGGCCCTAACACGCCCAGCCAACCCCTTTGGCTGCCTCGCCCGTGCAGCTGGCTCGTTCGCGTGTCAGCCGCGCCTCGTGAGTTGCTCTCGAGCCGAGCCCTGTTTATTTTATTATTATTTTGGCCTATTGTGTGATTATTGATGTGTTTGTTTGGCTCGATATAGGTTGCTCGGGTTCGATCGCAATTATTTTTATTGTGTGTTGTTGCCTTCCGACCAGGTAAGGATTTCTTACCGGAGTTGTGTGGGCCCTGCGATATTTTCATGATTATGCCTTACTTGTTTGCTGACTGTTATGAGCATGATAGTAATAGATCAGCTTTGATTTATTTCTGCTAGCATGTTTGCTTGATTTTACATGTTAGTGCCATGCTAGGTTTGTTCTGCCAACATGTTTATGATTCCTGCTTAAGCTCGTAGTATCATGCTAGGTAAATGTGATTGATGTCGGTCATTGTTTGCTAGCCAGGAATCATTTATATGCTCTGTACTCTTAGATAGAGTTGTAGGGTTTGTCATCATCCAGAGGCTGAGAGCGGACATAACGTATCTTGTCCCCATCGGTCGGGGGTAAAGCGAAGCATTGCTTCAGGGGTTGAGAGCGGACATAAAGTACTTTGTCCCCAGTGGTCGGATATTGAGCAAAGCATAACATACCTTGCTTTTTCTCCCCCCTCCCGGCAGCCAATGAGACTTAGCTACCTCATTGGCGTATGCCTAGTTTGTAGCCTGCTAGAGCGGAACCCTGCCAACGGTGTAAGCCTCGCCTTGGCGGTTCTTAGCTTCAGTCGGTGGATCAGCCGCATGGATGAGCGTCGAGGGCCTCGCGCTCGTGATCGATAACACCGCCTCGAGTCATAGGCATGTGCACTTGGCCCGCGTAAGTTTGCCCTTAGGCCCCCGCATTTACGCCGGTTGCAGAGAGCATGCGGTGTGCGCGCACACGCGTTAGTTGCCGGTTCGGAGAGCTCCCCCGGGCTAATGTCGTGAGTACACCATTCTTTCCGTTAGAGCCTGACTTCGAGTATTCTCCCGTAAGTCCAGTTTAGTGCAAGGGCAAGGAGGCCCTTGAGGACATTCTAGGGATCAGTGTATTCCCCCCGAGTGACAGATACCTCGGTGATGTCCAGGATTGGTCAGTGTATCCAATCCCTAGGCCGGAAGAAAGAGACTTCCGATGACTCCAGATCTTGTTTTAGGAGCTCGTTGAGCCATGATCTGTGTTGGTAGCTGTTTGCTTGCATGCTTTGGTACTAGATGACTGATTATATCGTATTGAACTATCTTGTAGGCAATTTTGCCATTTTAAGATCTCTTCTAAGTTCTAACTCCACCAAGTAATGATCCAGTCACCACCAATGCACCACTCCATCAAGTAATGATGAAATCACCACCAATGCACTACACCTTGCACTATAGTTAGAAAGAGGCTCAAGCGTTTCTTAAAAGAATTTTTACTTCATTAGACTCATTCAAAAAAAAATTCTGGTGTCCATATGCTATTGAATGGAATTTCTCATAGATCCGACCTATCATCCCCTTTTCCAAGCCAAGCGAAGGAGGATGAGATTATTTTACTATTTGGATTTAAATTTCTTCAATTATTTTCTTGCTTTCTGAATGAAATGGCACGTTCTTAGTATGATTGAGATGAGAGTCTTCTTTGTTCCTCCCGTATTTCCTTTCTCCTTGATGTATTCGATGAAGAGTGTTTTGGGATTTAGTCTGTTTGTTACTTGGCTCAAAATGCTTCATTTTTATCTCCTTTTGGAACTTAATTAGCTTGCTATGGTCTCCTGTTCAGCTCATGAAGGAAGATGATAATAATTGGCCAGAACCTGATCGTGTTGGACGGCAAGAACTTGAGATTGTGATGGGAAACGAGCACATCTCCTTTACTACGTCTAAGGATTGGATCTCTTGTTGATGTGCAAAGCAGCAAGGATCCTGAAGGATTGCGGATATTCTATTATCTTGTTCAGGTAAAGCTTAATTTTCTATGTAGATTACTCTACTGTTACATGGAAGTTTTTTTTTTAATCTGACTTCATTCCGTCTTTATCTCTAGATTCCTGCATATTATATTCATTATATAAAGGCTTGAGATCATATTTGCGTTTCTTTGGCTGTAGGATCTGAAATGCTTTGTATTTTCTCTCATTTCACTCCACTTCAAGATCAAGCCAATATAAAGACTGCCCAAAGTTCCTAGTGTGCCATCTGATGAACTTGTACTTTTCCATACTGTGAAATTGGGGACTCAGATTCTGTGTTGATTTTAGAGCTCCATCTTCTTGATTTCATTTGCATTCAGATGATGTTTGACGTTTATTTTAATGCCTGTACGGTGCTATCTTCCGGTGCTATCTTTTATGGTTTAAAATATGCTTCCTTTCTTGACTCTGTAATTAAAGCTAAAGTTGCTATCTTCATGTTGCCTGATCAGAATTTGTTCTCTTTTATCTTAAAATTAACTTTGATTCTAGGTTCTTTCTTTGCTTTTTTTTTTTTTTTTTTTTTTTTTTTTTTTTTTTGAGTACATAGTGGGGGAAGGAGGAACAACAAACCCTACATAGAGGGCATAATTATTCTCAAATAATATGAGAGCTAAATATCGATTTTCGGGCTCGAACTTGTGACGGTGGAGTTGAAATGGATTAACACCAGACAAGATAACCAACTGCGCTATTGACCCTCGTGCCTTCTTTGCTTTTCTTGCTCAAATTTTGAAACATGAAAAATATTATAATGCCTTTACGGCTGAATACTGCAAGTGTTTGTGTCATGGTTATGTTTGTTCGTGGCCTAGGGTCAGAAGTTGGATTGTTAATATGTATATGTGTGTTTATTGAGGAAACAAAACAATTCATTAGTATGATAGGTAACAAAATTCATTCTCCCAATTTTTATATTTTATAGCATTTTCATTATTACATATACTAAACTTAGATTGATTTGGAGAGAATTTTTGTAAATGTGAAAAGTATGAGTCCCATGTTTGGGTATTTCGTCAATTTAGCATTTCCTGGTTATTTATTTATTATTTATTTTTTCATTTTAATCTCTTAAATTTTAACATTTGAAAGTTTAGTGCTTCCTAAAGTGAGCATATTTCAGTATTCTTTACCAACATCTCCGAATTCGAATTTCTCACTTCAACGAAAATGTATACAAAGACCATTTCTAGCTTTTGGAAATTTGAGGATTTTTTTTTATGGAAAATGAAGATTTGAGAATTAAATTTTACTAAGTTTAGTGGCGCGAAATTGTTACAACCACTATATTGGAGCTATTTACTTCCTAATTGTGTTTCTTTTATTGTAATCGTACTTGACATAATATAAATTTATCCAATATTTTGATCATACATTATTCATATAATTTTATATTAATTTAAAACCATTTAAATTTATATAACATAATTATTTATTTTAAATTCTAATTAGTTAAAATACTATTTTGGTCCCTCGACTTTCAACTTTGTTCCATTTTGGTCTCTAGACTTTTTAGTCCCTCAACTTTGAGATTTGTTTAATTTTGGTCCCTTGACTTTCAAATGTCCAATTTTAATCCTCAACTTTGATTTTTATTTAATTTTAGTCCCTCAACTTTGATTTTTGTTATACTTTTGTCCTTCCCATGTATAAGCCGTTAGTTTTTCGTTTAAAAAAACACATATTCTCAACTCTTGATAACTCTAAAAAATGGAGAGTTAAAGTAGCTTTAATTAAGATATTTTTATGAAAATCACAAATAAATTGCACAAAAAGTTTCGTTGTTGTTAGACTCAAGCGGTGCGTAAGCGAACATTCGGTTAGAAGTCTAACAAAGCGAAGGCGAACATAAAAACAGCGAACTAGAATGAATACGAGTTACATGGAGTTTATGTGTAAAAAAGAATTGATACTTGTATTCTGGCGCAGGAAAACCAAAGCGAAAGATCAGAATTTGAAGAGGATACTCGCTGTTGCAGAAGTGCCAGATGAACTAAGAGCCCGACAGGATGACTAAGGCTCTAACTTTTTTTCGCCCAAGCGAAGCAATGCATCCAACCTTGATCGAGGAAACATCTCTCTCAAAGGGGACGCATGGCAGGAATCAGTGCTCTAAAAGCAATCTTGGCCGTTCATCTTGTCAGCCCGAATACATCTGACAAATTAGAGCATAGAGCAGCTTTTGGCAGAGAAGATAGTGGAGCAGCATTTGGCAGGATCGGATCGCAAAGCAGAGAGGAAAAGCGAATTCTGTCGGGGACACTATAAAAAGGGCGACCCTCTTCATCGAATGGGGTGACGAATAAAACCTTCTTCCAAAGAATTCTCTCTGGAATAGGAGCTTCGATCACATTCCGACCGGCTCATTCTTACCACCTTTTCGTCGTCTGAGCAGTTTATGCCGGGCATAGTGTAGCGTTATTGTTTTTGTTTCAAGTTGTTTGTTGAATTCTTCTGTAATCAACTTCATAGTAATTTCAGCATCTTGTTTTCCCGAACTTTCGTTTCACAACTTTGTTTTATATTTGAAGTATGTTTCGCATGTCTTATTCCATTTCTATAATGCATTTCTTCGTAATAATGAGTAGCTAAACCTGTTGTCGGAAGGAAAAGGGAAATAGGGACTTCGCATAAGCGAAGTAATTAGCGGAGTAAGAGTTTTGCATGCGAGCTTCACTGATCATTCACTTTACTTCTAAATCTTTGCATGAACTCTGTACTAAGTCGAGAGACAAGGACAGAGGGAATTTGTATGCATAGCTCGAACAACGAACACTAGAGATAGGAATCGCAGCTAGTTAACGGTGGTCATTTCCGTTGTTTGACTAGAGAGAGAGAACTAAGTGCTCGAGAGAGCTGCCGTTTAAGTTCGAGAGAACTTAAGGACCCGCCGTTAACAAAGTGTTTCGCTAATTGCTTCGCCAAAGCGAAGCCCCGAAACCCGACCCTTCCGATACTTTTTTCAATCTGATAGTAAATTGTGTTAGTATTGTACCCCGCTTTCTACAATCCTCTTTTCATCCAATTGTTTAAACTCCGCTTTCGCATGAAAACAAATTCAACACTCTAGAAGTCCCTATGGAGAATGACTTTTACTTTGTAAAACTTGCTACAACAAGGCTATGTATACTTGCACAACTTGGCGAAATACAACACACATCCCACTTAATTCCAATTCACCACTTCGCGTAAGCGAAGTTCAACTTGAGCCACATCATCATCCATCCATTATTCATAATTTAATTGTGTCCTCTCACACTAAACCCATATCTCTCTATCTCTCTATTTTTTTCATCCCATTTCCACCCTGTTCATCAACACGAAAACAGAGTAAACCCATCTCTCTATCTCATTTCTAATATATATATTTTTTTCCTTTTCCTCCCTGTTCATCACAAGGAAAATAGAGTGATAAATATCCAAAATTTTATTTGTACAGAGAATTAGAGGATTGTTGTATGGGGATGATAATATTTAAATATCATTTGCATCATTCTCCCAAACCTCCTTATAACCTCGGTGGTTTTCGACCAAACCGCCTTCAGAGCTTGAGGATAACGAGCGGGGCTCTATATTTAAAAAAAAAATCCCGAAAAAGAATTGTTTTAAAAAAATTGGATCTCGATTCTGGAAAACACATTGTTGTCCAGAAACCTTCTATCTCAAGTTTGCTTTTTATGCATTCTAAAACAAATTACCTAAAAATTCAGGAGCATGTAGACAGATAATTGAATGAGAAAGAAAGAGAAAGGGGAAAAATTGGAAGCCTCGCCATTGCCATCCATTGAAATTTGGGATCAAGATATGGAAAAACCTGGTTTGTTTTGGAAAATTTAGTGGGGTGTTCGTTTTTTTTTTCTTTGGTTTTAACTTCGATTGTTGCAGAAGAGAGGATGGGATTTTAATTTCTTTTGGGATTTTAATTCTAAAGCAGACGTGGGAGAGGTTGGAGTTGACACCTTCATTAATTGTGAAGTTTGTGATCGCCACATTAATCAATTGGTGCTTTGTTTTTTGTTTTTTTAATAAAAATAAAACAGGATGCTTTCTTTGATGAGAAAAACTGAGGTAGGTAATCGTCTTATTCTTTATAATTTCATTGTCTTGCTTATCATCGATTGTCCTCATTGTGTACGACTACCAAAATCCTTTCTATAATTGATGTTGAGCGACATTCATGGGTGAATGGGTTTGGAAGAATCAAAAGAAAATAAGCATATTTTATCTCTATTTTCGTGATGATGAAGAGCTAGAGAGATATGGATTTAGTGAGAGAGGAGAGTTGAGAAGAGGTTTTTTTTTTTTTTTTTTTTTTTAACGAAACACTAACGGCTTATATATGGGAAGGACTAAAGTGGAACAAAAATTAAAATTGAGGGACTAAAATTGAACAAAAATCAAAGTTGAGGGACTAAAATTGGACATTTGAAAGTTCAGGGACTAAAATTAAACAAATCTCAAAGTTGAGAGATTAAAATTGGTTATTTGAAAAATGGAACAAAGTTGAAAGTCGAGGGACCAAAATGATATTTTAACCGTTCTAATTTTATGCATATAATGAATGATAATTTTATAATTAATTGTACTCTTTAATAATATATATATATATATATATATATATATATAAATATAAATATAAAGTAAAGAAAATTTAAAAAGAAATAATATTAAAATGATTTCTTCTATGTGATAATCCCAAAAATCCACCAATCAAAAGACATTCAAATCTTGTCAGATGACCTTCATTCAAGAATTCTCGAATGTCTGTTAATGTTAGGATACTCGTAATTTTCAAGTAATCTAGATGCTCATTGAGAATCTTAGATTATAGATAGGAAATTGTGGTAGGTAGTCTATTATAGGAAAATATTTATAAATCTAGACAAATTTTATAATAATTGCAATCTTATTTATTTATTTATTATTAATTAAAATGTCATTCTTTTTATCTCCCTCTGGCGGACAAAACAAATTTCCGTATTTTAGGAAAGCCTATATTAGTGGTCTAATTGTAACTAATAGGTGCAATTTGTTTGACTTTTAATTACTTTTTAATTTCAGTTTTTTATTTCGATTGATGAAAAAATAGAAAATAAATTATTTTATCTTTTCAATATTGAAATTACAAGTCTACAAGTATTAATGTACTTAATGTTATTGATATAATTAATAACAACATACTTTTTAAATATTTGTATGTGTTCAATTGATAAATACTCTATTTATTACATTTGTATACTTCTTAAATCAATAAATACTTTATTTATAATAAATAATACAACCATTAATATTATATGAGAAACTTAGAAGATTAGACAAATTCATAAAATAAATACGAATATGGTCACTTTTTGAATAATTTAGCAATTATAGTTATAGGTATTAGTAATACATAATACGTATTTATACACAATAATGCATTAATAATACATAATGTATTAATAATACAGTATAGAACTGTATTTATGACTAATTCAAATTTGAATTATTTAATTAGAATAAACCATCCATTTATAATGTTTCTAAAATATTAGTGAAAATAAATGAATTATTTAATATTAAAAGACATTGGAAAATAGTCACATATTTAATTGAAATTGATAAACTATTCTCACAAATTAATTACAAATGTAGTCATAATTTTAAAATATTTGCATTGATGGTCATTAATACATTTCAATAGTGTATTACAAATCTTCATTAATACAATATTATTTTTATTAATACAGTATTATGTATGATTAATACAATATTATTATTATTAATACATGAATCCTTAATACGATATTATTATCATTAATAAAATATTATTATTATTAATACAATATTATTATTATTAATACAATATTATGTATTATTAATATTAATACAATATTATGTATCATTAATATAGTATTCTTATTATTAGTACATGAATTATTAATACAGTACAATATTATATATTATTATTATTATTACAGTATTATGTATCATTAATACAATATTATTATTATTGATACAATATTATAATGTATCATTAATACAATATTATTATCATTAATACAAAATTATTATTATTAATGTAGTATTATGTATTATTGAAACAATATTATTATTAATAACTATGGTTGCTAATTTGTTTAATGGTCATATTTATAATTATTATTTTATGAATTTGATTAATGTTATAAGTTTTCCAATAGTTAAATATGATTTTATAGGACAAATGGTTTTCATTTATTCAAAAACTACCTTAATAAACCAATGCATAAATGTATTATTAAACACTCATTACGAGTTGTTTCTTCAAGTGTTTTTAGTCAATTTATCTCATACTATTGACAAGAGGAACAAAGGAGAAGAGGAAAGAAAAATATTAAAAAGAAAATGAAAGGTAAATTGGCACATGAGTTTCAAAGGGAGTTGAATAACCTCCTTAATTAGAAGAAGATATTTTAGGAATATTGTTTCTTAGAATACGTTGTTAGATTTTGGGAGGAGGGGGTAATAACGTCTTTCAATGAAAAAACGAATTTGTTATTTTTAAATAAAAAATTAGTTATGCTATTTTTTTAACAAATGAACACATTTGTAAATATTTTATTTAGATTGCCTAATCTTGTAAAAAACCCATTATAGATTACCTCAAAATGAATGATTCCAGAGTGTTTATTAATGAAAAGACATATATCAAAATTAATATAATTTTACCGACATCTTATACTAATAAGTGTGAGGTTAGAGGTTCGAATCCTCATCCCAAATATAGTAAAAAATGTGAAAATAATTCAAACTATGAAGACGAGAGAAGTTTCAATTTAACCATGGTTTCAAGTGGACACAAAGATGACGTAAACGGATGGGTCAGTTACATAACGATTTCATTATTTTGTTGTGAACCAGTTCAATACCAGCATCGTAGGTTCGAGCTATAGAATCAGTTTGTCTCCGTCCTCTAATATGCACTCAAAAAAAAAAAAAAAGACTGAAAACGGAATACATGATTGTTCGTTAATTTGAACACATTTATGAAAAAAAAACAAATACACGTGGTTGCCAAAAAGAAGGGAAAAAAAGCTGCGTAAGAAACTTGAAGTGCATCTTTGAAGAAAGAAAATGGTCCGTTGAAAGTTTATGGTTGTTTGAAAGTTAAAGAAATTAAAATTTTCCTGTAGTTTTGAAATACACTAGAAACTTGAAAAGGTATTAGATGAACTTTTAAACTTGAAAAGGGTAATAATTGAGATAAACTTTAGTCTCTAAATTTTTGGACGTTTTGGCCTCCATGTTTAAAATTAAATGGCTTTATTTTTTACGTTTTAACCATGTTTAAATTTATCTCTATGCGTCTGTTTGGTTTTATTTTGGAGAATAATTTAGGTTTTGCCCCAGGTAGCTTCCATTTTTAATGCCCATCCATATGTCATTTTTTTTATTGGTTATCTTTTAAGAGAAAATTAGGTAAATCTCTAAAATTAGAAAGTATTTCAAGAAAATGTCTACACTTTAGACTTTAAATAAATGTCAAATCTTTAATTTAAAAATAAATTTTAAATAATTAAATATAAAATGGAAAGTTATACCTCCGAAATTTAAATTCATTTTTTTTTACGTATTATTCCAAATATTGACTTTTTGTAACATCTATTCGAACAAAATTTCACCAATCTAAACAAAAATTCTCAACAGAATTTCATCAAATCTAAACAAAAATCCAAAAACTGGATTAAACAAAAAAAATTTAAAAATGATGAAGTACACCAAATTAAATTTAATCTTTAACCAACATTAAATTTTGTTTACTGTATATAAACATACATAACACTACGTACAAAAGCCCCACATAAAATATGTTGGCCGCTGCACGTATTTAAAAAGATATAAAAAAAAAAACTCACCTGAGGCAAATGCATCTTTTGGCCGTGTGTAACTGTCTGAACCTCAATAATATCTGCGACAAACTTGGATCAGAGACTGCACATGGATTTATATACGACTGTCTGTACCCGTACTCAATCACATTTGTCGGTGTGCATTTACCTTGCTGCTAGCCTGAAATGCAAATTCTGCCCACACACTATTTTGGGAGTGACCTACTTATAGTCATCCTGACCAACAACAATGGGAGCATATTGTAAGGGACCGACCCGAATGGGGCACTAAATGGGCCCTTACCCCAATGCATGCATTCAAAGTAAAGGACATTAAACAGACATGATTTCGGATTCCAATTAAAAACAAAACATTCAAAATAACCCCTTTAAAAACTAGACAATTTCCACGAACTGTCCCTGTTTTCCAAGCACTGTTCCAAGATAAATACATTTCCAAGGTTTACTCGATCGAGATTTACTAAAAACCATTCAAAACCTGTTCAGATACAAAATGCTTTGGAATCCACAAAACATTTACAAAACATCCTAGGGCTCCGTGCCCGGCTACATGCATTCAGGGGGAAACAAAACATAAAGAGTCATAATACAAAAATCGAGTTGGAAGATCTGGGCCCCATGATCACAGCCTCCTCCTTCGATCATCTGTCTCGCAACTTGGTTACCCGTGGAAAAACCACAATAATAAGGGTGAGCAACGAATTGCTCAAGTAAGAATCCCCAACCGGGGTACAATACGATATACATGGTCATCTCGATGAGCGTATGCAAGCTATGAATATAAACACAGAATAGAGCACATAGCTTAGCCCACACTTGGGCCTCGGATGCCAATTTAAGGTCTTAGTCCGGAATAATATCACCACACAGTCAAATACATAAGTCGCCCTATACGAGAAACAAGTCCCGGCCTCAGCTTGTCTACTGTCGACGAAAGGTACACTGGCTCACAATCTCGAGGAGCTCTCCAGTCGGCGCTGTAATGAGCATAAACATGCACCGCGTCCTTGTAAAGACCCGACCCAAAAGGGGCTCTAAATGGGCCTTTACCCCAATGCATGTAGTGAAAATAAAAGACATTATGAAAAATACATTTCGGATCCCAAGTAAAAACAGAAACATTCAACAACCAAAACATACATTTCTAAAAGCATACTCTGATTAGAGATTTATTTAAACCATTAAAACAATCCACAAGTACAAATATGCTGGAATCCATAAAACGTAAGAAAACATCCTGGGGCTCTGTGCCCGTCTACATGCATTCAGGGGAAATAACAAAAGTCAAGAGTCATGATAAATAAAATAGAATAATCGAGATGACAAGAGGATTCCATGATCACGGCTTCCCCCTTCACCATCCTGTCTCCCGCTTGATTACCTGTGGAAAACCACGAGAATAAGGGTGAGTAACGAATTACCAGTAAGAATCCCCAACCGGGTACAATACGATATACATGATCATCTAGAAGAATGTATGCAAAGCTATGAGTACAAACACAGAGCGGAGCACATAGCTAAGTCCACACTTGGACCTCGGATGCCATCTCGGGGTCTTAGTCCGAAATACCACAACACACTAAACGCGCTATATACGGAACAAGTCCCGGCCTCGGCTGTCTCATCGTCGATCACGAAGGTGCACTGCTCAAGATCCCGAGGAGCTCTCGATCGTATTTGTAATGAGCGTAAGCGCGCACCGCATGCTCGCGCAAACTCGGGGTGCCGGTCTAGTGGCAAGCTGCCCGGTTTCGATCCACCATGCCTAACTAAATCTCTGATCGATCGGTGTCACCGACATAGGGGTGTGAGACTGACACGTGAACTATGTCACCTGAACCACCGCACTTTGAGGCTAAGGAACCGGTCGTGGTAGGCTTACACCGAAGCGGTCCTTGCCCTAACAGTGGCAATCAAGGGCTACGGCCGAACACGCCGAGGTCGTGCCGCTCGCGGGGGCGAGGCAATGCCAAGTCATCATCCCGACCGTTGGGGCATTTAACGATCGCCACCCTCACCCAAGATTGCGGGGCCTACCGGTTGGGATAGCTAATCCCTCACGGGGTCCAAGGACGGAGAACTGTCTCGAACGTCCTTGCCATAGATGCAAGATACTTTATGCATCGGGCCCGGATGATGCTATCTACCCGAATTCTAAACCTTAACAATAATAATAATAACAATTCAATCAATGCGGTCAATACGTGCTCAATGAGATACAAGGAACCTAGCATGATACTACGCAAGCAAGAATGATATCGAACATGCTAGAATAGAACAACCTAGCATGGGCTAACATGAGAAACAATACAAGAGTTCATGCCGATCAGAATTGAGAGCGAGCACCTAGGGCTAAACATGCTAGTAATCATACACGAGCATACAAAACAACAATCACAAATATACCGCAGGTCCACACAACCCCGTGAAGAAATCCTTACCTTGGTCGGAAGACTTCTACACACAAATCCTAAGTCTGCGAACAATCCCGAGCTAGCGAGCGGGAACCTAGCAAACCAACAATAATCGGCATCTAAAATATCTAAACAACAATAGAACAGCAAGCTCGGCTCGGGGAACTCACGCGGCGCGCGACGACACGAGCTTGGGGCAACTGCAAGCCGCAACGGCAGGCCGCGCGCCGGCTGCCGGCGCCGCACCGGCACGGCAAGGACGCTAGCCGCGCCGCGCTACCGGCACGCAGGACGCTGGCAGCCGCTGTGGCACGCGCACTTTCACGGCCGCACGCGCGCGCGGCGCGAGCGTCTTGCGGCGAAGCGCGTCTAAGCGCTCGGGCGGCGCGCGCGGCGCGCGCTCGCGCGGCGGCGCGCGGGCGCCGGCGCGCGGCGCGGCGTCGCGATCTCGGAGACAGCGCGGCAGGCTTCGCGCGAGAGCAGCGCGAGCGGCGTCGGGCGAAGCGCGCGCGGCGCGATTCGGCAAGCGTCACGCGAGGGCGTCGCGATGGGCGACGCAGACGCGGGCCGACGCGGCGGCGGCGGCGAGACCTCTCGGCGTCGCGAGCGATCGGGCGATCTGTCTGGCTTCTTTGGACGAACGCGAGGCTGCTAGGACAGATCTGGGCGTCTGAAGCGATCGGGCCGGACGTCGACGCAACGACAGCGATCATCTTCTTGGGTGGGCTTCACTCGGTGGTGCAATCAACACAACACACACAACACACCTCTTTTCACTTGGCCAAACGCACACCAAACGGATGAGAAGAAGAAGAAGAAGATCAATACCTACCCTAATGATGATGATCGAACCCAAGGAGATGCAAGGATGAAGAATCGGCAAGGCTATGGAGATGGAGAGCTTGGGCGGCCAAGAGGTGTTTTGGAGAAGAAGATGGAATAACCTAATTCTATTTCATTTAACCAAATGCACCAAAACTCCAAAATCCAAGGTTAACTAAGATGTGATGCGAGAAAGAGCAACAAGAGCACCTAATGGCTCAATTGGCACACATCTCTACAAGCTTCCCAAGAGACCCGGGTTCAAACCACAGGTCGCAACACAATTTCCTTTATTTTTACTTTTGCAACAAACCTTGCTCAAACCAAACCACAAACCCCTCCAAAACCTACAAAAACCATCCAATAATTTTAGTAATGGAAAAGACACAAACGACCACCGACGGCCCGACCAAATTACCAAATTACCCCTAGGGTATACCGAAGACCGGAAGAAAAACTTGGGTCGTTACAATATTCCCTCCTTTTTATGACTTTCGTCCCTCGAAAGTCCTTAAGAACAAAATTGATTCGAGGGTAATGCAACCTCATCTCGTCTTCCGCTCCCAAGTGGCTTCCTCGTAACCCCGATTCTTCCACCGAACCTTTACCAAACGAATCTCGCGATTACGCAAACGTCTTGGTCTCAAAGGCAAGTATCCTCACCGGCTTCTCCTCAAAGTTCAAATCCTCATTCAAATGCAAAGGCTCAAAGTCCACAATGTGCGGCGGTCCAGCACATCTTGCCTCAACATCGATACATGAAAAACACTATGCACCGCCGATAGTGACGGAGGTAGGGCTAACCGGTAAGCAACTCTGCCAATCCTCTCTAGGATCTCAAATGGACCAACAAAACGGGGACTCAACTTCCCACGCTTACCAAACCTCGTAACACCTCGCATCGACGCGAGCAACCTTAAGGAACACATGCCGACCAACCTCAAACTCCAAATCTCGGCGCCGAACATCGGCGTAACTCTTCTCGCTGCTCGCCTGAGTTGTCAACATACGAGCTCTAATCTTCTCGCCTGACCGCACCATTGGTCAATCTGCGATGGTCGGGACCCAAAACTCATCTATCACCAACCTCTTCCCGAGAACACACGGGGGCCGACAAACGCTTACCATACAATGCCTCGAATGGAGCCATCAGAATCGCCGATCGTAATCGTTGTTATAGGCAAATTCCATCAAATCTGAATCTTGGTCCCAATCGCCGGAAATCCAACACACAAGCCCTCAACATATCCTCGAGAATCGATTCACTCTCTCGGTTTGACCATCCGTCTCGAGGGTGAAAAGTCATCTTTGAATCGCGCACTCTGTGCCCAAACCCTTCGGAGCGCTCTCGAAAACGAGAAAGTGAACCGCGAGTCACGATCGGACACAATCCTCACCAAGCACACCATGATAACGGATGATCTGCTCCAAAAGCAGTGCGCCCATTGTTCCCGCGGTATAAGTGTCTCTACAGGGAATGAAGTGTGCGCTCTTGGTCAAACGGTCGACTATCACCCAAATCGAGAGAACTTCCTCGAGTCCTTGGCAAACCAGATATAAAGTCCATGGAGATCTCTTCCCATTTCCACCGGGTACACTCGGTGGCAAACAAACCAGTGGCCTCTGCTGGGTGCCTTCACTTGCGACAAGTGAGACACCTACGACAAACTCTGCCACATCTCTCTTCATTCCCATCCACCGGAAAGGTGCCGCTTAAGGTCTCGATACATCTTGGTACCCCGGGTGCCAAGAAAAAAAGAAGGCTGTGGGCCTCAGAGTAACTCGGCTCGCAAACTTGCAATGTCCGGGACACACAACCGGCCTCTATAAGTCAACCCACTGTATCGGTGAATATACAAAGTCAAAGTCACCACAAGACGGCACTAACTCACAACCAATCTCTTAAGTGCGGGTCACCCAACTGGTTGTCTATAATCCATTTGCCTAATCGACGGTGAGCAGTCCAATCGAGCTACCACAGCGGTAACCTCTCCCAACAACACTGCAACCTCGGCCCGCTCGAACTCTCTCTCGCAAAACTGGGCTGGGAACTCAACAACGCCGCAGAGTGCGGCGTCTTTACTGCTCAAAGCATCGGCCACTACATTGGCTTTACCGGATGGTACAAAATCTCGCATGATCATAATCCTTTACCAACTCTAACCATCTCCTCTGCCTCATATTCAACTCCTTACGAGTAAACAGATACTTGAGGCTCGGTGATCGGTAAACATCTGAATCCGCTCACCATACGTAATGCCTCCAAATCTTCGGTGCAAACACCACTTCTGCGCCAACTCCATATCATGGGTCGGGTATATCTGCTCATACGGCCACCGACGGGAAGCATAGGCAATGACCTTCCGTCTTTGCATCAACACACAACCTAATCCAAACTTGGAAGCATCATCAGAGACCACGAAACCACTGTCCCCTCCGGGATCGCCAACAGTCTGCCAAGTCAAAGCTGCGCTTGAGCACAGCAAAGCTCTCATCACACTCGCTGTCCCAAACAAACTCGACACCCTTCCTCGTCGGGACGAGTGAGGGGCGAGGCTAAAGCGAAGAAGTCCTTGACGAACCGACGGTAGTAACTCGCCAAACCAGAAAGCTACGAATCTCGGCAATCGAAGTCGGCTTGGCCCATGAACTCACGGCCTCAATCTTCGCGGGGTCCACGGCTATACCATCTCTCGAAACCACGTGGCCTAGGAAGGCCACCGCTCCAACCAGAATCACATTTGGAAAACTTCGCATAAAGTGGTTTTCCCTCAAAGCCGCCAATACTCGCCTCGGATGCTCTGCATGGTCTTCTTTAGACCTCGAATAAATCGAGAATATCGTCAATGAACACAATGACGAAGTTGTCCAAAAATGATTTGAACACCCTATCCATCATGTCCATGAACGCAATTTGGGGCATTGGTCAATCCAAACGACATGACCACAAACTCATAGTGACCATATCTAGACACGAAAGTCGCTCTTAGGAATGTCGGCATCCGATCCGCAATCGATGGTAACCGGATCTCGAGATCTATCTTGGAGAACACCGAAGCTCCTGAAGGCGATCGAACAAATCATCGATCGGGGCAACGAATACTTATTCTTCATGTCACCTTATTAAGCTCGCGGTAATCAATACATAAGCGCATAGAACCATCCTTCTTTTCACAAACAGAATCGGTGCTCCCCACGGGGACACACTCGGACGGATGAACCCTCGGTCTAACAACTCCTCGCAAATCGAATCTTGATTCCTTTAACTCTGCTTGGCGCCATGCGATCACGAGCCTTTGAGATAGGGAGGGTCCGGCTCGAGCTCAATAATGAAGTCAACCTCTCTCTTTGGGGCAACCCCAGTAACTCCTCGAGAAACACGTCCGCAAACTCCTCCTTGCGGCCGTGCACTGATCAACGAGCAGACGGCGGCGCTCTTCCCGAACAACTTGGCTAGATAGCCCCAAGCTCCATGAGCTAGCAAACGACGAGCTTTCACGGCTAACACCATCGGCGGGCAAACTCCACCACTGGACTCCACGAAACTTAAAGGCGGGCGACACGGCGGCTGAACACTACTTCTTTCCGGTGGCGGTCAATCAGCGCGTGGTTAGCGACTAACCACTCCATACCAAGAATCACATCAAAACCGCTCATAGGCGAACTATGAGCGTAGCCACAACAACTCTCCTGGATATCTCGATCCGGCCATCCTAATCTTATCTCTAGCCAACATATTAACTCCCGAAGGAGTTGCAACAGATAACTCGAAACCTAGAGGCTCTAGTCTTAACTTAGCATGCTCAAAGAAACAACACAGATACAAATGAATCGCGTGGAACCGAGAATCAAACAAGACAAATGCTCGGTGATCTAAAACAAGAAGCGTACACCGCCACAGGCATCGTGCGCTCGGCCTCTGACGGTCGTAGCAAACACTCGACCTACTGCTGCTGCTGGCCGAGTTTGCCATAGCCGGTGATCACAAAAACGGGCCATGTGCCCCTCTCTACCACAACGGAAGCACAATCTAGGTCCAGTGACAAGCTCGGCGTGGACTTTCCCACAAGTAGCACAAGCGGGAAATCGCACAGGTCCTCCCTACTGTCGGGCTGAAAGCGGATGGAGCTCTCCGCCGATCTGCGTTCAAATCGCCCTTGGCGACGCGCCGCCTCCCGAAAGTCAAACTTCCTCTTACGCCCCACAATTTCTGGGAGGGCGGGGCCCGAACAGAGGCGGCAACAACCCGCTCAGCAGGATACTTCCCATTATAGATCGTGGCTAAGCGGGCAGCCCTAGCATAAGTGTCGGGGGCACGAGCCACGACATCTGGGAAACACCTCGCCTCAATCCGATATGAACTTCCGAATCTTGACTCCGGGGTGGCAATCAACCGAGGAGCAAAATATCCATACTCAGAGAACTTGCGCTCATATTCCTCAATGGAATCGTAACCTCGCTTGAGTTACGGAAGAGCTCCACCATCTTCTCTTGAGCCTCATCACCGATGAACTTTACCTTGAACTCGGCCTTGAAGAACTCCCAAGTAGCGGGTGGAGACCCACCGGTCTCTCGCTCAAGGTGGACTCCCACCACCATCTCGCATTGTGCCTCCTAGCACATGAGCCGCACATCTCGGCCTCTGAATATCGGGGCACACCATGATCGGGAAGGTGTACTCCAAATGGGCAATCCACACAGCCGCCGCTAACGCATCACCGGTGGCATCAAACTTCTCGAGGCTTCCACTTCACAAAATCCTTCACCACCACCTACCCAATTCCTCGGCACCCTCGCCATATCGCCTCGGGGCTACTTGCTCTGTGGAGCCGGAGGTGCTCTTGAGCTCTCTTTGAACCAATCGAGTCACCGCTCGATCTGGGCTCGGGACTCTTCCCGCTGCGCCGCCAACAAGGCACAGGTCTCGCCCTCTGGTCACTCAACATGCGACCATAAAAGCCCTCATAGACTCAAGAAACTCTGTTCCAGGAGCGATCTCACGGCGCTCGATCGCCTCAACGCCCGCTCTAGGCGTAACGAGAGGAGCTTCTTTGGTGGAATGCCATCGATGTCGGCTTGGGACGATGTCCTGCGAGATCGAGATCCGATCCTCGATACCTCGACGACCGCTCTCGAACCTCCTCTCCGATGCGGGTGGTAGCATCTTTGGCGATCTACATCCAAACCAACAACGAATCAAAACACGCTGTCACCATTCCACAACACCAAACAAGGCATACACTAGATGATAGGTATTGTAAATTCTTAACCCTTTTCCTTTCTAAAACAATAAATCTAGGCGTACACTGATGACCGTCCAGAGGCTTTGGTGATCATGGAAAAACGACCTACAACAAAGGTCGGGTCTCAGAATCTATGACTCGAGCTTTGATACCAATCTGTAAAAACCCGACCCAAAAGGGGCTCTAAATGGGCCTTTACCCCAATGCATGTAGTGAAAAATAAAAGACATTATGAAAATACATTTCGGATCCCAAGTAAAAAAAGAAACATTCAACAACCAAAACATACATTTCTAAAAGCATACTCGATCGTGAGATTTATTTAAACCATTAAAACAATCCACAAGTACAAATATGCTTTGGAATCCATAAAACGTAAGAAAACATCCCGGGGCTCTGTGCCCGTCTACATGCATTCGGGGAAATAACAAAAGTCAAGAGTCATGATAAATAAAATAGAATAATCGAGATGACAAAGCGAGATTCCATGATCACGGCTCCTCCTTCACCATCCTGTCTCCCGCTTTGATTACCCGTGGAAAACCACGGAATAAGGGTGAGTAACGAATTACCCAGTAAGAATCCCCAACCGGGTACAATACGATATACATGATCATCTAGAAGAATGTATGCAAGCTATGAGTACAAACACAGAGCGAGCACATAGCTAAGTCCACACTTGGACCTCGGATGCCATCTCGGGGTCTTAGTCCGAAAATACCACAACACACTAAACGCGCTATACGGGAACAAGTCCGGCCTCGGCTGTCTCATCGTCGATCTGAAAGGTGCATCGCTCAAGATCCCGAGGAGCTCTCCACCGGCGTACTGTAATGAGCGTAAGCGCGCGCACCGCATGCTACCGCAAACTCGGGGTGCCGGTCTAGTGGCAAGCTGCCCGAGTTCGATCACCATGCCTAACTAAATCTCTGGATCGGTGTCACCGACATAGGGGTGTGAGACACGACACGTGAACTATGTCACCTGAACCACCGCACTTTGAGGCTAAAGAACCGGTCGTGGTAGGCTTACACCGTGAAGCGGTCCTTGCCCTAACAGTGGCAATCAAGGGCTACTGGCCGAACACGCCGAGGACGTCGTGCCGATCGCCGGAGGGCGAGGCAATGCCAAGTCATCATCCCGACCGTTGGGGCATTTAACGATCCGCCACCCTCACCCAAGATTGCGGGGCCTACACGGTTGGGATAGCTAATCCCTCACGGGGTCCAAGGACGGAGAACTGCCTCGAACGTCATTGCCATAGATGCAAGATACTTTATGCATCGGGCCGGATGATGCTATCTACCCGAATTCTAAACCTTAACAATAATAATAATAACAATTCAATCAATGCGGTCAAATACGTGCTCAATGTGATACAAGGAACCTAGCATGATACTACGAAGCAAGAACAGATATCGAACATGCTAGAATAGAACAACCTAGCATGGGCTAACATGAGAAACAATACAAGAGTTCATGCCATCGAGAATTCGAGAGCGAGAGCACCTAGGGCTAAACATGCTAGTAATCATACACAGGCATACAAAACAACAATCACAAATATACCGCAGTGGTCCACACAACCCCTGTGAAGAAATCCTTACCTTGGTGGAAGACTTCTACACACAAATCCTAAGTCATGGAACAATCCCGAGCTAGCGGCGGGAACCTAGCAAACCAACAATAATCGGCATCTAAAATATCTAAACAACAATAGAACAAAAGCAAGCTCGGCTCGGGGGAACTCACGCGGCGCGACGACACGAGCTTGGAAACTTGGCAAGCTGGCAGCCGGCAAGGCAGCAGCGCTGTGGCTATTGCCGCCGCACGCACCGCAACGACGGCAAGCGCCTTGTGGCCAACGCAGTAGGGGGGACGCTTGGCCCAGCTGCACGCGCACGCACGGCACGGCAACAGGACGTCGCGCGCGCGAGGCAGCGTCTGGCGCGGCGCGCGCGGCGAAGCGCTCGCGTCGCGGGCGGCGCGCGCGCGCGGCGCGTCTGGCGGCGCGCGCGCGCGGCGTCGGCGTGCGACGACACGACAGCGGCTTCAGCGGCAGGACGCGCGCGCCGGCGAAGTAACGTCTGGCGCGGCGCGGCGCGCGGCGATTCGGCAGCGGACACGACGAGGGCGTCGCGATGGGCGACGAGAGACGGGCCGACGCTGGGCGGCGCTGGCGAGACCTCTGGCGTCGCGGCGATCGGCGATCTCAGTCTTCTTTGGACGAACGCGAGGCTGCTAGGATAGATCTGGGCGTCGAGCGATCGGTGGGACGTCGCGACGACGAGGGCGATCTGTCTTCTTGCTGGCCGGGCTTCACTCGGTGGGCCAATCAACACAACACACACAACACACCTCTTTTCACTTGGCCAAACGCACACCAAACGGATGAGAAGAAGAAGAAGAAGATCAATACCTACCCTAATGATGATGATCGAACCCAAGGAGATGCAAGGATGAAGAATCGGCAAGGCTATGGAGATGGAGAGCTTGGGCGGCCAAGAGGTGTTTTGGAGAAGAAGATGGAATAACCTAATTCTATTTCATTTAACCAAATGCACCAAAACTCCAAAATCCAAGGTTAACTAAGATGTGATGCGAAAAGAGCAACAAGAGCACCTAATGGCTCAATTGGCACACATCTCTACAAGCTTCCCAAGAGACCCGGTTCAAACCCATTTGCAAGACAATTTCCTTTATTTTTACTTTTGCAACAAACCTTGCTCAAACCAAACCACAAACCCCTACAAAAACCATCCAATAATTTTAGTAATCGAAAAAGACACAAACGACCACGACGGCCCGACCAAATTACCAAATTACCCCTAGGGTATACCGGAAGACCGAAGAAAAACTGGTCATTACAGTCCCTCTTACAGACCATGGGGTGCCTTGGTCCAGAGGCAAGTCGCCCATGTCCGATCCACCACGCCTAACTAAATCTTTGGATCGGTGTCACCGACATAGGGGTGTGAGACTGACACGTAAACTATGTCACCTGAACCACCGCACTGGGGCCAAGGAACGGTCGTGGTAGGCTTACACCGAGAAGCCATCCTTGCCTTAACAGTGGCAATCGGGGCTCTTGCCAAACATGCCGAGGACATGCCGGCCGCCGGGGCGAGGCAATGCCAAGTCATCATCCCGACCGTTGGGGCATTTAACGATCTGCCACCCTCACCCAAGATTGCGGGGCCTACCGCTTGGGTTAGCTAATCCCTCACGGGGTCCAGGGGCGGAATGACTTGCTCGGCGTCCCCGCCATGGATGCAAGGTACTTTATGCATCGGGCCGGATGATGCTATCTACCGCAACTCTAACCTCGCCCTAGCAATCAACAAACAATTCCATAAAATCCAAAACGTGCTCAATAAGAATACAACGAGCCTAGCATGATACTACGAAGCAAGGAACAGAATCTGAGCATGCTAGAAAGGAACAACCTAGCATGGATTAACATGAGAATTAAATCGGAAAATCATGCTAATCGGGAATTCGAGAATAGAATACCTAGCTACACATGTCAATAAACACAAACAAGCGATCAATCGGCAATCACATAATATATCGCAGGTCCACACAACTCCGGTAAGAAATCCTTACCTTGGTCGGGGACGATTTGACACGAAAACCTAGGTGGCGAACGAACCCGAACTAGCTATCGAGAACCTATCAATCATAACAAAAATCACACAATAGGCCTTAATATAATAAAACAAACAAGGCTCACTCAGGAGCAACTCACGAGGCGCGACGAAACGCATGCGAGCAGGCCGATTGCACGACGAACGGCAACGAAGAATGGCTGGGCGTGGCGCTAGCGCAAGAAATGGGCGTTTGGCGCGGCTGGGCGCGCGCGCGCGAGACAGAACAGGCGTTGAGCACGGACGCCGATGCGCGCGGCGAGCGGCACACCGGGGGCAGCGCGGCGTGACACGGAGCTGGCGAGCGTGCGCGCGTGAGGCGTGAGGCGATCTGCGCGCGCGGTGGCGAGGGCTCTGTTTACTGCTTACGCGAACGAACGGGCGAATGAGAAACCCGAAATCAAGCGATCCGAGGGGATTCGACGAGCGATTCTTTGATGGCGAACTCCCCTACACTAGCTGCACAAAACCCATACCTCAAATTACCTCGACTCGGCCGGAAATGGCGAAGCCCGAAACAGGGGAGAAGAGCTCGAATTTTGGAGGAGAAGAAGAAGAAGAAGATGTACCTGCTGCTCGGGGTGAGATCGACTTCGAATTTGGGAGAGAAGCTCGGATGAACAGAGCTGGAGAAGGAAGAAATCGCAAGGAAATCGCCGGTCGGTCGAAGGGAATCCGCGAAGAAGAAGAAGAAGAAATGGGGGAGGAGTCGGGCGAGCTGGCTTTTAAACCAAAATCTGCATTGAACAGGCATAAATATAAGATTGTGCGTTTAGAAGCACAAGAGCGCTCAGTTGCTCGATTGGCAGCACCCCTTGCCTAGCTTGCAGCGCGTCCTTGGCTCGAATCTCACTCGACGCGCTATTTAATTCCCTATTTATTTTTACCTTTTTCCAAGCCCAAATGTCTTCACCAAAATTCCCGATCCTATTCAAATCGACTCATAATTTTTCCGGCAATTTTCAATTACATAACCGGCCCGACCCAAAATTACCAAAATGCCCCTGAGCCTCCCGGGAAGACCGGGATGAAATTTCCGGGCCGTTACACATGTGTTGGAGTCTGTGAACTTCTTGACCACCCAAAGGCTGCTACCGCTATAGACAGACGCAGTACCAATTGCAAGTCTCGTGGATGCATACTGTAGTAAAGCAAGTCTCGTGGATGCATAATGCAGTAAAATGTGCCTTATTAGACTTTATGATTATAAACTGGAAGCTTTTGCTCAAAGCTAACTTACAAAGTGCCTCATTTAAGTAGTAAAATGTGCTTATAGCAAAATTTCCTAATGTTGTAGGTGTATGCAACTTCGTAGGTTTATTTACATGTGTTGTTCCTTGTTTTTGCATATCTTGTTCTTGGTTATATATCCATGTGTACCAATACATACTGTCGTGATTTCAGCCAGAATGCACAGTTGGTGTACACGTCGTTTGCAAACCCGCATGTCTCTATCTTCTATTATCGGCCATTCACTTTGTGAACTCTATATTTGTAAAGAGAAAGGCTAGACACTCGGGCTTCCGTCCAATTCGAGACATGTAGTGAAAATGGATAAAAGTTGAGATATTGTGGATCCGTGAACGATGTCAACACATATTGTGTTGTAATTTGATTTTCATTTTAGAAGTTTTTTATAGAAAATGAAAATCAAACAAAAAATTGTGAATACCTCGACTCAACGAGAGTGAGATCCAACAAGACTCATAAAATATCTTGGGTGCACAATTGCCCTAATCTGTAAAAAACAAATCACCATTGGCCAAGTGAGAGTGAGAGTGAGATTGATCTACGACAGAAAGATGTGACAAATGTTGGATACAATGAGCTATAAAATGAATAAAAAGGATAATTATGTGCGGTGAGAAAGAGTGTGGGTAATTTGATAATTCTTTACTGTGAAACCAAAGATATTCGAGATTTAAATAAAAAGTAATTTGACAAAGATATTAAATAACTTAAATACAAAATTGAAAGATATTAAAAACAAATATATTAGTTAGTTGTATGGAGATATTCTCTTCTAGATTTGAGGGTGTTAAGGGTGTTAGTCTTCATAAAAGAACGTTTAATTAGATTTTGCAGTTAATAAATATGTTTAAAAAGAAAATAAAATTTGGGGTATTATGAAAATGTTTTAATTATCTCTCCTTACTAATTTCTAATTTAGATATTGATTTAAAGTCTAAAAAAGTTTAGACATTTGTTTTTATTATTTTCTTAAAATAGTCATTTAATAATATTTCCCTTTTTTTAATGGCTTCTAAATTGTCTTTTTCTTGAGAGGCTCTGAAGATATTTTTTCAAACAAATTTTACTGTTTTTGTACTTTTTATTATTTTGTTTAATCAAAACTTCCTCAACAAACTAAGCTAATCACCCTCTACATTTTCACCTAAGCTTTCACCTTCTACATTTTCACCAAACCCTTTTTCTCTTAGGTTTTTCTACTAATTTTCTGGTTTTTTTTAAAAAAAACTATTTCTCTCTAATTTTGCCAGTATTGGAAGATTGATGAAAGCTTATGCAACTATTAATCCCGACTGAGATTTCAAAAAAAAAAAAAACTATTAATCCCGACTTATACAAGTGAGCGCATTTCAAAATTTTTTTCATTTAATTTAAAATGAGAAATATAGGGTTTTATGATGTTTTTTTAGAATAGAGTAATTTTTCGTGATTTATTTTTCTTTTTTACTAAAATGTTACATTGTGCTGGTAAAGTAGTTGAATTTAGAGCCTTAAATTAGTTTAATTTTATGGTTTAATGTTGACGATAGTTTGAGGTTCTTTTCAATATGTGAATTTGTTTATTTGTTGTAGGTTTTTCTCAATATATGTAAAGACCCGACCCGAAAGAGGTCCTAACCTAGGCCTTTACCTCAATGCATGCTTTTAAAAACTTACACATGTTATGCAAGATTGTCATCCAGATTCTGAATAAAATGTAAAACTTGGAACCATTCATTTAACAAACAATTATAAAACAACCTGAAATCTGTCCCTGTTTCCAAGCACCTGTTCCAAGCTAAAAACAGTTCAGACATACTCTGATAAGAGATTTTATTTCAAAACATTCAGTTCCAAACCAGTTCAATAAAGGCAGAATCCAGATACAATCCAAAAACATCCTAAGGGCTCCGTGCGCAACTACATGCATTCAGAGATCAAAACATAAAACATAAACTCATAGCTTTTAAAACAGCAGGTTTCCATGATCAGCAGCTCCTCCTTCAGCCATTCTGTCTCGCGCCCTGGTTACCTGTGGAAACCACAAAAAATAAGGGTGAGTAACGAATTACTCAGTAAAAATCCCCAACCGGGGTACAATACCATACAACTGGTCATCTAGCGAAATGTATGCAAGCTATAAATACAAACACTGAAAAGAGCACTTTACTTTATTCGATACATAAATACAACAGATGCCATCTTACGATCTTACTCCGAGAACTACATCGAAACTCGGAACTCTACGAGAAACTTGTCTCGAACTTAGCTTTACTACTACTGTCGATACGAAAAGTGCACTGAACTCAAGATCCCGAGGAGCTCTCCAGTCGACACTGTAATGAGCGTGCGCGCGCACCGCATCATTGCAAAAACCGGGAGGTGTTGGGTTTAAGGCGCGTTTACCACAGTCCGATCGCATGCCTAAAAGAATCTCTGGATCGGTGTCATTGAACATAATGGTGTGAGACCAGGACACTATAACTATGTTAGCCTATACCACCGCACCTGAGGCTAAGGAACTGTCCATGGTAGGCTAACACCAGGAACCGGTCCTTGCCCTATCAGGTGGTAATCAAGGGCTACTGCCAACACTCTGAGGTCGTGTCGACTGTCGGGGACAAGGCAAGGCCTCATCATTCCGCCGACCGTTGGGGCATTTAACAGTCTACCACCCTCACCCAAGATTACAACTGAGCTGTCGTTAGGGTTAGCTAAACCCTAACGACGGATCAAGGACGGAGTACTGCCTCGCACGTCCCTACCACGGATGCAAGTTACGTTATGCATCCTCGCCCGGATGATGCTACCTATCATAACACTACGCTATAAAATAGCTAACAACAAAACATACCAACACATGCTCAGAAGAATCAACGAACCTAGCATGGTACTACGAACAGAACAGAATACGAACATGCCAGAACAGAACAACCTAGCATGGAACTAACATGAGAATAAAGACGGGAATCATGCCAGTCGGAATTCAGAACAAGGCACCTAACAACTAAACATGTTGGTAATCATAAACAAACATACACACAACAATCACAGAAATATCGCAGGGCCCACACAACTCCGGTAAGAAATCTTTTCCTGAATTGAAAGACAAATAAACACACAAGTGGACTCCAGAGCTGCAAACGAACACGAGCTAGCTAACAGAACCCTAACAAACAAACAGATATTACATCATTAACAATAGGCCCTAAATAAAATACAACAGAAGCTCAGCTCGGTCGGAAGTAACTCACACAACTCGGCCAAGCACCAGGGGTGTCTCGGCTGTAAGGCACACGGTAGGGAGATGGCGTGCGGACTGGCCACTCGCGGGCGTGAGGGACAGACTCGGCAAGAGTGTGCGGCACGGCAGCGGCGACGACTCTTCTTTGTCTGGCCGGCGCGGCGGCGCGGCGTCGCGTCTTGGGCGCGTGGTGGGTAGGGCACATGCGTGCGTGCGGCTGCGATGGGCGAGCGGCGACGAGGCGATCGGGATGCTGCGCTCCCGTGTGGGCGATCGCGAGGGGCTACGATCGGCGATGGGGCTCTGCAGGGCTGGCGGGCGATCGCGAGGGGTTGCGATCGGCAAGGCGAGCGGCTGGGCGACAGGACGTGCGGATGGATGGCTGCAAGGGCTGTCTCGAACGAACAAGGGCAGAAATTAGGCCAAAATGAAGATGAGACGAATGGAAATTGGAAGAACAAAAGGAAAAGACGAGAGCTTACCTTCACGGCTTGAGCGATCGGAGATGGCGCTTGGAGAGGGGATGCGATTTGGGAGAGGGAGAGGAGCCAATTCCAATTTCCTGCAACAAATGAGACAACCCCCCAAACCATTGGCTTCTAATTTCACTCCAAATCCCAAGAAACTATCGGTTAAGCAAATCACCAACGAAACAATAGCACAAACTGCTAACCCGGCTTAACTGGAAAAGCCTCTTTTTGCTAACTGCCACAACCAAGACAACCCGGGTTCGATCCTTGGCTCGAACACCTTTTTCTTTTTAATTCCTGTTTTGCAAACCAAGGCCACAAACCTCTCCAAACACTCCCCGGGCATGGATCCTGCACACACAGTAAATCCCCCAACCTCAGCAAAGGACTCAAATAGCCTCAACGGCCTGACCAAATTACCAAAATACGCCTAGAACATACCTGGAAGACCGGGATGAAAACCTGGGTCGTAATAGTATTCCCTCCTTTTATGACTTTCCTCCCCGAAAGTCCTTAAGACTGAAACAACTCAGGATAGTGCAATCTCATCTCGTCCTCCCACTCCCAAGTAGCCTCCTCAGAAATCTGACTCCTCCACTGAACCTTTACGAAACGGATTTCTCGGTTACGCAACGTCTTAGTCTCAAATGCTAGAATCCTCACAGGCTTCTCCTCGAAGCTCAAATCCTCATTTAGTTGCAAAGGCTCAAAGTGTAAAGACCCGACCCAAAAGGGGCTCTAAATGGGCCTTTACCCCAATGCATGTAGTGAAAATAAAAGACATTATGAAAAATACATTTCGGATTCCAAGTAAAAACAGAAACATTCAACAACCAAAACATACATTTCTAAAAGCACACTCTGATCAGAGATTTATTTAAACCATTAAAACAATCCACAAGTACCAATATGCTTTGGAATCCATAAAACGTAAGAAAACATCCACGGGCTCTGTGCCCGCCTACATGCATTCGGGGAAATAATAAAAAGTGAAGAGTCATGATAATTAAAATAAAACAATCGAGAGATGACAGCAGGTTCCATGATCATAGCTCCTCCTTCACCATCCTGTCTCCCGCCTTGATTACACAGTGGAAAACCACGAGATAAGGGTGAGTAACGAATTACCCAGTAAGAATCCCCAACCGGTACAATACGATATACATGATCATCTAGAAGAATGTATGCAAGCTATGAGAACAAACACGAGGCGGAGCACATAGCTAAGTCCACACTTGGACCTCGGATGCCATCTCGTGGTCTTAGTCCGGAAAATACCACAACACACTAAACGCACTATACGGGAACAAGTCCCGGCCTCGGCTGTCTCTCGCCGATACTGAAAGGTGCAATCGCTCAAGATCCCGAGGAGCTCTCGATCGGCGCTGTAATGAGCGTAAGCGCGCCACCGCATGCTCTGCAAACTCGGGGGTGCCGGTCTAGTGGCAAGCCGCCCGAGTTGATCACCATGCCTAGCTAAATCTCTACGGATCGGTGTCACCGACATAGGGTGTGAGACACTGGACACGTGAACTATGTCGGCTGTACCACCGCACTTTGAGGCTAAGGAACCGGTCGTGGTAGGCTTACACCGAGAAGCGGTCCTTGCCCTAACAGTGGCAATCAAGGGCTCTGGCCGCCGAACACGCGAGGACGTGTCGATTGCCGGGGGCGAGGCAATGCCAAGTCATCATCCCGACCGTTGGGGCATTTAACGATCCGCCACCCTCACCCAAGATTGCGGGGCCTACCGGTTGGGATAGCTAATCCCTCACGGGGTCCAGGACGGAGAACTTCTCTCGAACGTCCTTGCCATAGATGCAAGATACTTTATGCATCGGGCCCTGATGATTCTATCTACCTCAATTCTAAACCTTAACAATAATAACGATTCAATCAATGCGGTCAATACGTGCTCATCGAGATACAAGAACCTAGCATGATACTACGAAGCAAGAACAGATATCGAACATGCTAGAATAGAACAACCTAGCATGGGCTAACATGAGAAACAATACAAGAGTTCATGCCACTCGAGAATTCGAGCAGAGCACCTAGGCTAAACATGCTAGTAAACATACACAGGCATACAAAACAACAATCACAAATATACCGCAGGAGTCCACACAACCTCGGTAAGAAATCCTTACCTTGGTGGAAGACTTTTACACACAAATCCTAAGGCTGCGGAACAATCCCGAGCTAGCGGCGGGAACCTAGCAAACCAACAATAATCGGCATCTAAAATATCTAAACAACAATAGAACAGACAAGCTCGGCTCGGGGAACTCACGCGGCGCGCGACGACCACGAGCTTGGGGCTCTTGCGGCAAGCCGGCTCGGCAAGGCAAGCGCGGCTGCGCTATTACCGGCACGGCGCAGACACGCTACGCGGTTGTTTGTGTACCACACTGCAGGCGACATGACTACCGCCGGCTGCTGCTGCACCACACGGCAGCGAGGACAGCGCGCGCTGGCGAAGGTCTCGACGGAAGGCGCTTGTGGCGCGGCGAGGACCTCTGGCGTCGAGCGATCGGGCGATCTCTTCTTTGGCGAACAGCGCGAGGCCGCTTGGGACAGTGCAGGCGTCTGCGGCGGTAGCTCTCGACCCGATCTGAGCGTCTGGTGGTGGGGATGATGGTCATTCCTCCTCTCGGTGGGCCGCACAACACACACACACACACAACCCCTTTTTCTTACATTCGGCCAACAAACACCCAAATGAGAAGATGAAGAAGACGAAGACTTACCGGAATGATGATGATCGAACCCAAGGAGATGCAAGGATGAAGAACTCGGCAAGGCTATGGAGATGGAGAGCTTGGGCGGCCAAGAGGTGCTTTTGGAGAATAAGATGGAATAACCTAATTCTATTTCATTTAACCAAATGCACCAAAACTCCAAAATCCAAGGTTAACTAAGATGTGATGCGAGAAAGAGCAACAAGAGCACCTAATGGCTCAATTGGCACACCTCTCTACAAGCTTCCCAGGAGACCCGGTTCAAACCCCATTTGCTAAGACAATTTCCTTTATTTTTACTTTTGCAACAAACCTTGCTCAAACCAAACCACAAACCCCTCAAAAACCTACAAAAACCATCCAATAATTTTAGTAGCTGGAAAAGACACAAACGACCATGACGGCCCGACCAAATTACCAAATTACCCCTAGGGCATACCCGAAGACCGGGAAGAAAAACACAGGTCGTTACAATATTCCCTCCTTTTTATGACTTTCGTCCTCGAAAGTCCTTAAGACAAAATGACTCGAGGGTAATGCAACCTCATCTCGTCTTCCCGCTCCCAAGTGGCTTCCTCGTAACCCCGATTCTTCCATTTGAACCTTTACCAAACGAATCTCGCGATTACGCAACGTCTTGGTCTCAAAGGCAAGGATCCTCACCGGCTTCTCCTCGAAGTTCAAATCCTCATTCACCGCAAAGGCTCAAAGTCCACAATGTGCGACGGGTCCGGCACATCTTGCCTCAACATCGATACATGGAAAACACTATGCACTGCGATAGTGACGGAGGTAGGGCTAACCGTAAGCAACTCTGCCAATCCTCTCTAGGATCTCGAATGGACCAACAAAGCGGGGACTCAACTTCCCACGCTTGCCAAACCTCGAACACCTCGCATCGGAGCAACCTTAAGGAACACATGCCGACCAACCTCAAACTCCAAATCTCGGCGCCGAACATCAGCGTAACTCTCTGCTGCTCAGCCTGTCAACAACATACGAGCTCTAATCTTACGCAGACCGCACCATTGGTCAAGCTGCGATAACTCGGGACCCAAAACTCATCTATCACCAACCTCTTCCCGAACACGGGGACCGAACAACGCTTACCATACAATGCCTCGAATGGAGCCATCTGAGATCGTCGATGGTAACTATTGTTATAGGCAAACTCCATCAAATCTGAATCTTGGTCCCAATCGCTCGGGAAATCCAACACACAAGCCCTCAACATATCCTCGAGAATCGATTCACTCTCTCGATCGACCATCCGTCTGAGGGTGAAAAGTCATCTTGAAACGCACTCTGTGCCCAAACCCTTCTGAGCGCTCTCGAAGCGAGAAGTGAATCTGCGAGTCACGATCGACACAATCCTCACGGTACACCATGATAACGGATGATCTGCTCCAAAAGCAGTACCGCGCCCACTTGCTTCCACGGTATAAGTGTCTCTACCGGAATGAAGTGTGCGCTCTTGATCAAACGGTCGACTATCACCCAAATCTGAGAGAACTTCCTCGAGTCCTTGGCAAACCAGAGATAAAGTCCATGGAGATCTCTTCCCATTTCCACTGGGGTACACTCGGTGGCTTGCAACAAACCTGCTTGGCCTCTGCTGGGTGCCTTCACTTGCCGACAAGTGAGACACCTACCGACAAACTCTGCCACATCTCTCTTCATTCCCATCCACCGAAAAGTCTGCTAAGGTCTGATACATCTTGGTACCCCGGGTGCCAAGCAAAAGGGGAATGTGGGCCTCAGAGCAACTCGCTGCAAACTGCGCAATGTCCGACACACAACCGGCCTCTATAAGTCAACCCATCATGTCTGGTGAATATACAAAGTCAAAGTCACCGTCGGCACTAACTCTGTCAACCAATCTCTTAAGTGCGGGGTCACCCAACTGGCTGTCTATAATCCATTTGCGAATCGACGGGTGAGCAGCAGTCAAAGCGAGCTACCACAGCGGTAACCTCTCCCAACAACATCGCAACCTCGGCCCGCTCGAACTCTCTCTCGCAAACTGGCTGAGGAACTCAACAACGCCCGCAGAGTGCGACGTCTTTCTGCTCAAAGCATCGGCCACTACATTGGCTTTACCGGATGGTACAAAATCTCGCGATCATAATCCTTTACCAACTCTAACCATCTCCTCTGCCTCATATTCAACTCCTTACGAGTAAACAGATATGCGAGGCTCGGTGATCGGTAAACATCTCGAATCCGCTCACCATACGGTAATGCCTCCAAATCTTGATTACAAACACCACTGCGCCAACTCCATATCATGAGTCGGGTAGTTCTGCTCATACGGCTTGGTGACGGGAAGCATAGGCAATGACCTTCCCGCGTCTTTGCATCAACACACAACCTAAACCAAACTTGGAAGCATCATCAGAGACCACGAAACCACTGTCCCCTCCGGGATCGCCAACAGTCTTTGAAGTCAAATCTGCGCTTGAGCACGGCAAAGCTCTCATCACACTCTTTGTCCCAAACAAACTCGACACCCTTCCTCGTCGGGCGAGTGAGGGGCGAGGCTAAAGCGAAAAGTCCTTGACGAACCGACGGTAGTAACTCCGCCAAACCAGAAAGCTGCGAATCTCGGCAAATCGAAGTCGGCTTGGCCCATGAACTCACGGCCTCAATCTTCGCGGGGTCCACGGCTATACCATCTCTCGAAACCACGTGGCCTAGGAAGGCCACCTGCTCCAACCAGAATCACATTTGGAAAACTTCGCGTAAAGTGGTTTTCCCTCAAAGCCGCCAATACTCGTCTCAAATGCTCTGCATGGTCTTCTTTAGACCTCGAATAAATCGAGAATATCGTCAATGAACACGATGACGAAGTCCAAAAATGATTTGAACACCCTATCCATCATGTCCATGAACGCTTGGTGGGGCATTGGTCAATCCAAACGACATGACCACAAACTCATAGTGACCATATCTAGACTGAAAGTCGTCTTAGGAATGTCGGCATCCACGATCCGCAAATCGATGGTAACCGGATCTCGGATCTATCTTGGAGAACACGAAGCTCCACGAAGGTGATCGAACAAATCATCGATCACGGGGCAACGGATACTTATTCTTCACTTGTCACCTTATTAAGCTCGCGGTAATCAATACATAAGCGCATAGAACCATCCTTCTTTTTCACAAAGCCCGAATCGTGCTCCCCACGGGGACACACTCGGACGGATGAACCCTCGGTCTAACAACTCCTGCAGCCCGAATCTTGATTCCTTTAACTCACTGGCGCCATGCGTCACGGAGCCTTCGAGATAGGGAGGGTCCACGGCTCGAGCTCAATAATGAAGTCAACCTCTCTCTTTGGGGGCAACCCCAGTAACTCCTCGTGAAACACGTCCGCAAACTCCTCGCACGACCGGCACATCATCAGCAGACGAGGGGCGGCTCTTCCCGAACAACTTGGCTAGATAGCCCCAAGCTCCATGAGCTAGCAACCGACGAGCTTTCACGGTGACACCATCGGCGGGCAAACTCCACCTTGGACTCCACGAAACTTAAAGCTAGGCCGACTGGCGGCCCGAACACTACTTCTTTCGGTGGCGGTCAATCAACGCGTGGTTAGCGACTAACCACTCCATACCAAGAATCACATCAAAACCGCTCATAGGCGGAACTATGAGCGTAGCCTACAAGCAACTCTCCTGGATATCTCGATCCGGCCATCCTTAATCTTATCTCTAGCCAACATACTAACTCCCGAAGGAGTTGCAACAGATAACTCAAAACCTAGAGGCTCTAGTCTTAACTTAGCATGCTCGGCAAACAACACAGATACAAATGAATGCGTGGAACCAGAATCAAACAAGACAAATGCGCAGATGATCTAAAACAAGAAGCGTACACCACGGCGGCATCCGTGCGCTCGGCCTCTGACGGGTCGTGAGCATACACTCGACCTCCTGCTGCTTCTGGCCGAGCCGCCATAGCCATAGTGGTCATCAAAAAACGGGCCATGTGCCCCTCTCTACCACAACGGAAGCACAATCTAGGTCCAGGTGACAAGCTCCGGCGTGGACTTTCCCACAAGTAGCACAAGCGGAATCTGCTGGGTCCTCCCTCTGCTGTCGAGTGAAACGGATTTGGAGCTCTCGATCTCTCTGTTCGAATCGCGCCCTTGGCGCGCTGCCGCCTCCCGAAAGTCAAACTTCCTCTTACGCCCCTACAACTGCTGGGACGGACGCCGAACAGGCGGCAACAACCCGCTCGGCGAGGATACTTCCCATTATAGATCGTGGCTAATCTGGGCAGCCCTAGCATAAGTGTCGGGGGCACGAGCCACGACATCTGGGAAACACCACCGCCTCAATCCGGATATGAACTTCCGATCTTGACTCGGGGTGGCAATCAAGCGAGGAGCAAAATATCCATACTCAGAGAACTTGCGCTCATATTCCTCAATGGAATCGAACCCTGCCGAGTTCCGGAAGAGCTCCACCATCTTCTCCTGAGCCTCATCAGCGATGAACTTTACCTTGAACTCACCTTGAAGAACTCCCAAGTAGCGGGTGGAGACCCGGTGGTCTCTCGCTCAAGGTGGACTCCCACCACCATCTCATTTGTGCCTCCCAAACATGAGCCGCACATCTCGGCCTCTGAATATCGGGGCACACCATGATCGGGAAGGTGTAGTCCAAATGGGCAATCCACAGGCTGCCGCTAACGCATCACCGGTGGCATCAAACTTCTCGGGCTTCCACTTCACAAAATCCTTGACCACCTACCCAATTCCTCGGCACCCTCGCCATATCTGCCTCTGGGGCTACTTGCTCCTGTGGAGCCGAGGAGCTCTTGAGCTCTGCTTTGAACCAATCGAGTTTGCTCGATCTGGGCTCGGGACTCTTCCCTGCTTGGCGCTAACAAGGCACAGGTCTCTCGCCTCTGGTCACTCAACATGCGACCATAAAAGCCCTCATAGACTCGGCAAACTCTGCTCCGGGAGCGATCTCACGGCGCTCGATCGCCTCAACGCCCGCTCTAGGCGTAACGGGAGGAGCTGCTGGTGGAATGCCATCGATGTCGGCTTGGGACGATGTCCTGCAGTGCTCGAATCCGATCCACGATACCTCGACACGCTCTCGAACCTCCTCTCCCGATGCGGGTGGTAGCATCATGCTGGCGATCTACATCCAAACCAACAACGAATCAAAACACACTGTCACCATTCCACAACACCAAACAAGGCATACACTAGATGATAGGTATTGTAAATTCTTAACCCTTTTCCTTTCTAAAACAATAAATCTAGGCGTACTGATGACCGCCGGAGTCTTGATGATCATGGAAAACGACCTACAACAAAAGGTCGATCCTCACGAATCTATGACTCTGAGCTCGATACCAATCAGTAAAGACCGACCCAAAAGGGGCTCTAAATGGGCCTTTACCCCAATGCATGTAGTGAAAATAAAAGACATTATGAAAAATACATTTCGATTCCAAGTAAAAACAGAAACATTCAACAACCAAAACATACATTTCTAAAAGCACACTCGATCGAGAGATTTATTTAAACCATTAAAACAATCCACAAGTACCAATATCTTTGGAATCCATAAAACGTAAGAAAACATCCTGGGGCTCTGTGCCCGTCTACATGCATTCGGGAAATAATAAAAAGTGAAGAGTCATGATAATTAAAATAAAACAATCGAGAGATGACAAAGAGTTCCATGATCATAGCTCCTCCTTGACCATCCTGTCTCCCGCCTTGATTACCCGTGGAAAACCACGTAATAAGGGTGAGTAACGAATTACCCAGTAAGAATCCCCAACCGGGTACAATACGATATACATGATCATCTAGAAGAATGTATGCAAGCTATGAGAACAAACACAGAGCGGAGCACATAGCTAAGTCCACACTTGGACCTCGGATGCCATCTCGTGGTCTTAGTCCGGAAAATACCACAACACACTAAACGCACTATACGGGAACAAGTCCCGGCCTCGGCTGTCTCATCGCGTCACGAAAGGTGCACTCGCTCAAGATCCCGAGGAGCTCTCGATCGGCGCCAGAATGAGCGTAAGCGCGCACCGCATGCTCACCGCAAACTCGGGGGTGTGCGGGTCTAGTGGCAAGCCGCCTGCGAGTTCGATCACCATGCCTAGCTAAATCTACGGATCGGTGTCACGACATAGGGGTGTGAGACACGGACACGTGAACTATGTCGGCTGTACCACCGCACTTTGAGGCTAAGGAACCGGTCGTGGTAGGCTTACACCGAGAAGCGGTCCTTGCCCTAACAGTGGCAATCAAGGGCTACTGCCGAACACGCCGGGACGTGTCGATTGCCGGGGCGAGGCAATGCCAAGTCATCATCCCGACCGTTGGGGCATTTAACGATCGCCACCCTCACCCAAGATTGCGGGGCCTACCGGTTGGGATAGCTAATCCCTCACGGGGTCCAAGGATCTGAGAAGCTGTCTCGAACGTCCTTGCCATAGATGCAAGATACTTTATGCATCGGGCCCTGATGATTCTATCTACCTCAATTCTAAACCTTAACAATAATAACGATTCAATCAATGCGGTCAATACGTGCTCATCGGATAAAAAGAACCTAGCATGATACTACGAAGCAAGAACGGATATCGAACATGCTAGAATAGAACAACCTAGCATGGGCTAACATGAGAAACAATACAAGAGTTCATGCGATCAGAATTGAACAGAGCACCTAGGCTAAACATGCTAGTAAACATACACAGGCATACAAAACAACAATCACAAATATACCGCAGGGTCCACACAACCTCGGTAAGAAATCCTTACCTTGGTCGGAAGACTTTTACACACAAATCCTAAGTCTGCGGAACAATCCCGAGCTAGCGGCGGGAACCTAGCAAACCAACAATAATCGGCATCTAAAATATCTAAACAACAATAAAACAACAAGCTCGGCTCAAAGGGAACTCACGCGCGCGCGGACACGAGCTTGAAGCTGCTGGCAAGCTGGCTCGGCAAGGCCGGCGCTGGCTGCGTACAGCGCAGCGGGCAGTATTTGCGCTTGTTGCGCGCTGCGCACCTGCACTGCACGGACTGGCTGCTTGCGCTACCGCACACAGCGCGAGGACACGCGCGCGCGGCGTCGTCTGACGGCGACGCGCGGCGGTATGGCGAGACCTCTGGCGTGCGAGCGATCGGGCGATCTCTTCTTTGGGCGACAGCGAGAGGCTCTTTGGGACAGTCTGGGCGTCGCGGCAGGTAGCTCGACCGATCTGGGCGTGCGAGCTGGGCTGGGGATGATGGCTGCTCCTCTCGGCTGGCTGCACAACACACATACACACACAACCCCTTTTTCTTACATTCGGCCAACAAACACCCAAATGAGAAGATGAAGAAGACGAAGACTTACCCGGAATGATGATGATCGAACCCAAGGAGATGCAAGGATGAAGAACTCGGCAAGGCTATGGAGATGGAGAGCTTGGGCGGCCAAGAGGTGCTTTTGGAGAATAAGATGGAATAACCTAATTCTATTTCATTTAACCAAATGCACCAAAACTCCAAAATCCAAGGTTAACTAAGATGTGATGCAGAAAGAGCAACAAGAGCACCTAATGGCTCAATTGGCACACCTCTCTACAAGCTTCCCGGAGACTCGGGTTCAAACCCCACTGCAAAGACAATTTCCTTTATTTTTACTTTTGCAACAAACCTTGCTCAAACCAAACCACAAACCCCTCCAAAAACCTACAAAAACCATCCAATAATTTTAGTAGCTGGAAAAGACACAAACGACCATGACGGCCCGACCAAATTACCAAATTACCCCTAGGGCATACCTGGAAGACCGGGAAGAAAAACCTGGGTCGTTACACAAAGTCTACAATGTGCGACGAGTCCGGCACATACTGCCTCAACATCGAACGTGAAAAACACTGTGCACTGCTGACAACAACGGAGGTAAGGCTAACCGATACGCAACTCCGCCAATCCTCTCACTGCACTGTTGGTCAAGCTTTAATTTTCTGCACTGCACTGTTGGTCAACTGTAGCAACTCAGGACCCAAAACCTGTCTATCTCCAACCTATTCCCAGAACACAGGAGACCGGCAAAGTTTACCATACAAAGCCTCGAATGGAGCCATCTGGATCGTCGACTGATAACTGTTAATATAAGCGAACTGCATCAGATCCAAATACTGGTCCCAACTGCCTGGGAAGTCTAACATGTAGGCTCTCAGCATATCCTTAAGAATCTGGTACACCTTCTCAGTCTGACCATCTATCTGCGGGTGAAAAGCCTTACTGACACTGCACTCGGTGCCTAAGTCCTTCTCGAGCGCTCTCCAGAAATGGGAAGTGAATCGCAAATCACGGTCCGACACAATCCTCACAGGCACACCGTGGTAACGGATAATCTGGTCCAAAAACAACTGCGCCCACTATTCCACGGTATAAGTGTCTCTACCGGGAATGAAGTGTGCGCTCTTCGTTAACCTGTTTACAATCACCCAGATCTGAGTAAACTTCCTCGAAGTCCTCGGCAATCCAGAAATAAAGTCCATGGAGATCTCTTCCCATTTCCACTGAGGCACGCTCGGTAGGCAAATAAACCGGTGGCTGCCTGCTGGGTGCCTTCACTTGCTGACAAGTGAAGCACCGACTAACAAACTCTGCAACGTCTCTCTTCATGCTCATCCACCAGAACGTTTGATTAAGATCCTGATACATCTTGGTACCCCCGGGGTGCCAAGCAAACGGTGAACTATGAGCCTCTGAAAGTAACTCTGCTCGCAGTCCTGCAACCTCTGGGACACACAACCGGCCTTTGTAAGTAAACCCACCGTCTGGTGAATATACGAAGTCAAAGTCTCTGTCAGCACTAACTATGTCAATTAGTCTCTTAAGTGCGAGATCACTCAGCTGGCTATCAATAATCCGCTGTCTGATCGAAGGCTAAGCTGTCAACTGAGCTACCCTGGCGGTAACCTCTCCCAACAACACTGCAACCTCGGCCCGCTCAAACTCTTTCCGCAATCTGTACTGGGAACTCAACAACGCCGCGGAGTGCGACGTCTTCCTACTTAAAGCATCAGCCACAACATTGGCTTTACCCGGATGGTATAAAATATCGCAGTCATAATCCTTCACCAACTCTAACCATCTTCTTTGTCTCATATTCAACTGGCTCCGAGTAAACAGATACTTGAGACTCTGGTGATCAGTAAACATCTGAATCCGCTCTCCGTACATGTAATGCCTCCAAATCTTTAACACAAACACTACTGCTGCCAACTCCATATCATGAGTCGGGTAGTTCTACTCATACGGTTTCAACTGACGAGAAGCGTAAGCAATTACCTTCCTGTGCTGCATCAACACACATCCTAACCCAAACTTGGAAGCATCGCTGTAGACTACAAAACCAACTGTCCCCTCCAAGACCGCTAACACTTGTGCTGAAGTCAATCTGCGCTTGAGCCTGACAAAGCTCTCATCACAGTTACCATCCCAAACAAACTCGACACCCTTCCTCGTCAGACGAGTGAGGGGCGAGGCTATGGGGGAAAAGTCCTTGACGAACCGACGGTAGTAACCTACCAAACCCAGAAAGCTGCGAACCTCGCCAACTGAAGTCGTCTCGGCCCACGAACTCACGGCCTCAATCTTCGCGGGGTCCACGGCTATACCATCTCTCAATACTACGTGACCTAGGAAGGTCACCTGCTCTAACCAGAAATCACACTTGGAAAACTTCGCATAAAGCTGGTTTTCCTTCAAAGCTGTCATTACTCACCTCAAGTGTCCTGCATGATCCTCCTTTGCAACAGCCCGGATTTCTGTTAATTGTGAGATAAGGTTTTTGTAGCATTATTTCCAGGAGCAGTGGGATTTGTTAAGGTTTTGGCGGTTTATTGGTCAGGGGTGAAATAAGAAATTTCTTTTAAGGGTTCCTTGGGAGATTCGGGCCCTAGACTTAAGGGAATTGGAAGCTTGGATTTAATTAAAGGAAAATTAAGCGTCAGCTAGGACTCGAAGGAGGGAAGCCTTGGGAAGGGATTTTGAGATTTCTCCAAAGTTGATTTAATTTTAGGAAGGAAAAGAAAAGAGGAGAAAAGAGAAGGAAAAAGGAAAACCCTAGCCACCCACCCTCTCCTTCTCACCCTAGCCATCGCCCAGCCCCTTGCCTCGCCGCCCAGCGCCATCGTTGCCCTTGCTAGCCGCCGTCCTTCGCACCGGCCCAGCCTGATCGCGTCGTCGTCGCTCTGCCTCAGCGCGCGCAGCCGCCTGCCCAGGCCTCGTCGAGAGCCCTGCAGCAGATCCATCGCAGCGCGATCTCGCCGCGTCGCCCCGCCGTCCTTCGCGCCGTCCCAGCGCGATCTTGCCGCGTCGCCCAGCCCGTCCTTCGATCCGTCCCAGCGCGAGCTCGCCGCGTCACTCCGTCGCCCACGTCCGTCGCGCGGCGCCCGGCGCCCGCCGTCGTGTCTGCACGATCGCGTCTGGAGCCGTGTGGCGTCCAGCCGACGCCGCCGACGCCCCACCGAGCCCCCCGCTTGCCTGCTGCGCAGCGCCGCCTGCCCGAGCTCGCTGCGCCGTGATAGCTTGGTGCCGAGCTTGTTGCCTTCTCGGTTGGTAAATCTCGAGCCTCCTCTCTCTTGAACCTTGAGATAATAGCCTGTGATTGTTTAATTAGGGTGATTTTATTACTTGCTTAGGTTGCTTGGGATCGCATAGAAGCTCGAGGGTCACTTGTTGGGTGTGATTGATATTTCTCTGCTTGCTTCTAGGTAAGGGTTCCTTCACCCAGAGGTGTGTGGATCCTGCGTATAATTGCTAGCAAGTCTTACCTTGTGATTGTATAAATTTCTAGTGGATAGGTTACATATTTCCTCTTGCTTCCAGGTTTGTGTTGTGCTGGTGTTCCTATTATAATCTGTTAGTTCTATGTTAGTGCTTGGCAGGTGATCTAAAAATTAGGTAAGTCCTCGATGGGCCTTTGCATGCGATTCCGTATGTAGGCGGAGAGTATAAGACCCGATGGGCATCTCTCGAGATTCTAGCCGGAGTAAGACCCAGAAGGGCATCCTAGATGTGTAAGACCCGTCGAGCATCATTGATGGCTAGAGGTGTAAGACCCGATGGGCATCCGTATGTGTAAGACCCGATGGGCATCATTGATTGAGGTGTAAGACCCGATGGGCATCCGTATGTGTAAGACCCGATGGGCATCATTGATTGAGGTGTAAGACCCGATGGGCATCCGTATGTGTAAGACCCGATGGGCATCATTGATTGAGGTGTAAGCCCGATGGGCATCCAGTGTAGAACCTAGTGCGGGTTGTAATTGTAAGCCCTTGGCGTGCCAACTCTAGTGTTAGCTCTTAGCCTAAACAACTGGTTTGTCCTAAGTCATTGTATGGTTGAATGTCGGTGTGCTAAATGCTATGTTTGCGTATTGTACCCTGGTTGGGGGATTCTTACTGAGTAATACATTGCTCACCCTTATGTTTCGTGTCCTTCCACGGTAACTTGGGACAGGCGGGGATGGCTAGGAGGAGGCTCTTTGGATGATCATGGACGGCCCAACTCGAGACTATTTCACTTTATTATGTTTTGTTGGTTTAGCATGTAGTTGGACCGAGTCATTAGAATATCATTCATTCAATAACTTGTTTAAGACTTCTCGATCATTTGTTTCCTTGATTTTCTTGAAAGTACCGAATAGTCACTTTACTTGTTGGTTTTGCTTAATGGATTTTATGCTTGAACTTAGTTGTGTTGAATGAAAAGTTTTAAATTGGTACTCTCTATAAGTGATTTCATATTTTATTTATGCATGCTAAGAAAGGATCTAGGTTAGAGACCGTTAGTTTGGTCGGGTCCTTACAGTTGGTATCAGAGCTCAGAGTCATAGGTTCTCGTAGGCCCGACCTACAATTGCGAGTTGTTTTCCATGATCATCAGTAGCTCAAGCAGCCATCGAGTTTGTCCATAAGGTTAAGGGCTAAGAATTACAATACTATTTGCACTTGCATGATCATGACTTGTTGTTGTAGGGAAGGAAAACCGGTTCGACTCATTGTTAGCCGAGTGCATTGTCGGCATGCTAGTTACTCGCGAGAGGGCGGGAGGGTCGAGGCCGACCACTCGGGGCACTCGTGATCGATTCGACCTTTGGAGGATGTCGTCCCAAGCCGAAGCGGATGTTAGGCCACTGCGCAGCCCTTCATTTGTGTTGCCCGGGAGGGCGTGGAGGCATCCCGAGCCTCGAGAGGCTGCACCAGAGTAGCTTTGCGAGTCCATGAGGGCTCTTATGGTTGGGTTGCTAGGCGACGGAGGGCCGAACAGAGAGCTGAAACGCAGCTTTGTTAGCCGCGCAGAGGAAAGTCCCGAGTTCGGATAGAGCGGTGGCCGAATTGGTTCAAAGAGAGGATCAGTAGTGCCACCAAAGACCGCCAGATTCCACGAGAACCGATTGTGAATGAGGCCGTTGTGGCGAGAAGGTCTTGCCGAGGACTGGGCAAGTGGTGAAGGATTTTGTCAAATGGAAGCCTGAGAAGTTTAGTGGCCCTGGAGAACCGTTGGTAGCAGCTAGATGGATAGCTGAGCTGGAGTATACCTTCATGGTGATGGCTTGTCCTGAGGTGCAGCGAGCTTGTTGTGCAGCTCATGTGTTAGCTGGTACAGCTAAGTGGTGGTGGGATTCCACCTTGAGTGAGAGACCGGCCGGGTCCCCACCGGCTACCTGGGAGTTCTTCAAGGCGGAGTTCAAGGCAAAATTTATCAGTGAAGAAGCCCAAGAGAAGATGATTGAGCTATTTTCAAACCTTAAGCAAGGTTCTGATTCAATCGAGGTTTATGAGAAAAAGTTTTCAGAGTATGGGTACTTCGCGCCGCAATTAATTGCTACCCCTGAGCTGAAGATAAGGAAGTTTATTGCGGGCTTGAGACAGGGAGTGTCTCAGGATGTTAGGGCGCAGGCCCCAGAGACTTTTGCCAAGGCTGTGCAGCTGGCAACGATTTATGACGGTAAGTATCCTCCAGAACAAGTTGCTAGTGTCGCAGGCATGCGAAGGCCCCAGCGTACTCGGGCCAGAAGCGTAAGTTTGATTCCAGAGGCAGTGGTCGTGTGGGCGGTCAGCGCCACCAGGGTTCTTATCAGGGCCGAGACTAGCATCGGGACCGCAGTCGTGATCAGCCTCGCCAGCAGGGCGTAGGGAGGCCGCCAGCGTTTTGTAAACCTTGTGGGAAGCCGCATTGGGGTCCTTGTGGAGGTAACCCTAGGGCTTGCTATAACTGTGGTAAGGAAGGGCATCAGGCCCGGTATTGCAACCAGAAAGCGGTAGTTGCGCAGCCAGCTCAGCAGCAGGGGCGAGTGTATGCTACAACCCGTCGGGAGGCTGAGCAAGCCGGGGCCGCAGTGGCAGGTACGCTCCTAGTTCTTGATCACTTTGCCTTTGTGTGGTTTGATTCGGGTTCCACGCATTCTTTTGTTTCTGCCGTTTTTGCTGAGCATGCTTGCATGATTTTAGAACCCCTAGGTTTTGAGTTATCTGTGGCTACCCCTTCGGGAGCTAGTATGTTGGCGATCGAGAAAGTAAAGGACGGTTGGATACAGGTCTCCGACGAGTCCCTACAGGTTACGCTCATAGTACTGGCTATGAGTGATTTTGATGTAATCCTCGGCATGGATTGGTTAGCTGATAACCACGCGATGATTGACTGCCGTCGGAAGGAGGTAGTGTTCAGGCCGCCGAGCAGGCCTAGCTTTAGATTCCGTGGCACCCAGGCGCGGTTGTGTCCGCCGATGATTTCGGCGATTAAAGCTCACCGTTTGCTAGCTCGAGGAGCTTGGGGCTTTGTAGCTAAGTTGTCCGGCGTAAGTCGTGGTCGCTTATCTGTTAAGCAAGTGCCCATTGTGCAAGAGTTTGCAGATGTTTTTCCTGAAGAGTTGCCTGGTCTGCCTCCAAGGAGGGAGGTAGATTTCTCAATAGAGCTCGAGCCAGGGACTCGCCCTATCTCGAAGGCTCCGTATCGTATGGCGCCACCGAATCCGAAAGAGTTAAAGGAGCAATTGCGGGGAGTTGCTTGACAGAGGATTTATCGGACCGAGTGTGTCCTCGTGGGAGCACCCGTCTTTGTTTGTTAAGAAAAGGATGGCTCGATGCGTCTATGCATCGATTACAGGGAATTGAATAAGGTAACCATCAAGAACAAGTATCCACTGTCGCGCATTGATGATCTATTTGACCAGCTCCAGGGAGCATGTGTGTTTTCAAAGATTGACTTGAGGTCGGGCTACCACCAGTTAAGGATCCGGGATGCAGATATCCCTAAGACGACTTTTCGTGTCGAGGTATGGTCATTATGAGTTCGTAGTCATGTCTTTCGGACTGACGAACGCCCCAGCTGCATTCATGGACATGATGGACAGAGTGTTCAAGGCGTTCTTGGACCGCTTTGTCATCGTGTTCATAGATGACATTCTTGTGTATTCTAAGTCTAAGGAGGACCATGCTTCGCATCTAAGGCAGATTTTGTCAGCCTTGCGCGAGAACCAGCTTTATGCGAAGTTTTCTAAGTGTGACTTTTGGCTCGAGGAGGTAGCTTTTCTAGGGCACGTGGTGTCCAAGGAGGGAGTGGTCAGGACCCTTCAAAATTGAGGCAGTTAGTTCGTGGGTTAGAACGACAACCATGTCAGAGATTCGTAGTTTTCTGGGTCTGGCCGGATATTACCACCGCTTCGTTCGGAACTTTTCTGCTATAGCTTCACCGCTTACTCGGTTGAATAGGAAGGGCGTCGATTTTGTTTGGGATGAGAAGTGCGACGAGAGTTTCGCTAAGCTGAAGAGCAGTTTGACGTCCGCACCGGTGTTGGCGGCGATTCAGGAACAGGGGTTTCGTAGTGTACGATGATGCCAAAGAAGTTTGGTTTAGGTGTGTTCGATGCGACGACGGTAAAGTAATAGCGTATGCCTCGAGGCGATTGAAACCGCATGAGCGAATTATCCGACCCATGATATGGAGTTGGCAGCTGTCGTCTTCGCTCTTAAGATTTGGAGGCATTACCTGTATGGGGAAAAGATTCAAATTTTCTCGGACCACCAGAGCCTCAAATATTTCTTTACCCAGAAAGACCTGAACATGCGGCAGAGGAGGTGGTTGGAGCTTGTAAAGGATTACAATCGTGAAATCTTGTATCACCACAGGAAGGCTAATGTTGTAGCTGATGCTCTGAGTAGGAAGACCTCGCATTTTGCAACGCTGTCAAACCCCAGAAGTAATATAAGGAAAGACCTTGAGAGGGCAGGAATAGCAGTGTTGTTAGGAGAAGTTGCCGCCAAGGTAGCTCAGCTGACCATCCAACCGTCGATAAGGCAAAGGATTATCGATGGCCAGCTGAATGACCCAAAGTTAAAGAGTTTGTACGAAAGAGTTCAGATCGATGGTGACTTCGATTTTGTAGTATCTGCAGATGGTGGCTTGAGATATAAGGGTCGACTATGTGTCCCAGTAAAGAGGCCGGCATTCGCACGAGTTGTTGACCGAGGCTCACACCTCGCCTTTTGCATGGCACCTGGGGATAACAAAATGTACCAAGATCTTAAACAAACTTTTTGGTGGATGGGAATGAAGTCGATATTGCCCGGTTTGTCGATCGATGTCTCACTTGTCAACAAGTGAAGGCACCTAAGCGTAAAACCAAATAGGTTATTGCGATCACTTGGGGTGCCGTAGTGGAAGTGGGAGGAGATTACCATGGACTTTATCTAGGGTCCGCCCAGACATCCAGAGGTTATGCACAAATTTGGGTGATCGTCGACAAGGTTGACCAAGAGTGCGCACTTCATTCTGGCGGGATAAATTATACCGTGGAGCGAGCAGGGGCACGATTGTTCCTAGAGCGAGATAGTTAGGTACCACGGAGTGCCAGTTAAGATTATCTCTGATCGAGACTCCCGTTTTACGTCCCAGTTTTGGAAAGCCCTTCAGGCCGGATTGGGCACGGAGTGCAGCTATAGTACCGCCTTCCACCCTCAGACCGATGGTCAGACAGAGCGGGTAAATCAGATCTTAGAAGATATGTTGCGAGCTGCGTGTTAGACTTTCCGGCGCTTGGGACCAAGATTTATATTTGATGGAGTTTGCCTACAACAACGATTATCGAGTAACCATTCGGATGGCACCGTTTGAGGCGTTGTATGGTAAACGCTGCGAGATCCCCTGGGTCTTTTGGGAAGAGGTTGAGACAGGCAAGTTTTGGGTCCGGAGTTGCTCCAATTGACCAATGAAGCGGTCCAAAAGATTAAGGCTCGTATGTGGACTGCCCAGAGCAGGCAGAAAAGCTACGCCGACGTCAGGCGTAGAGAGTTAGAATTTGAAGTTGGCCAGCATGTCTTCCTCAAGGTAGCTTCTATGCGTGGAGTTCTGAGGTTTGGTAAGAAGGGGAAGCTGAGCCCCAGGTTTGTGGGACCTTTTGAGATTCTGGAGAGAGTTGGGGCTGTAGCTTACCGGTTGGCACTGCCGCCGTCCTTGGCTGCAGTGCATAGTGTGTTCCATGTTTCGATGCTCGCCAAGATGTGGCGATCCTCCTGCGCACATCATAGATTTTGAGCCCTTGCAGTTGAACAGTGACTTGAGCTTTGAGGAGAAACCCATAGAGATCTTAGCATTCGAGAAAAAGGTTTTGAGGAACCGAGCCATTGATTTAGTGAAAGTGCAGTGGCGAAATCAGGGAGTTGAGGAAGCTACTTGGGAGTTGGAAGGGGAGATGAGGAGAAACTACCCGGAATTATTCTAGTACAACATGACTTAGGGGACGGAAGTCTTCTAAGGAGGGAGTATTGTAACAACCCGGATTTCTGTTAATTGTGAGATAAGGTTTTTGTAGCATTATTTCCAGGAGCAGTGGGATTTGTTAAGGTTTTGGCGGTTTATTGGTCGGGGGTGAAATAAGAAATTTCTTTTAAGGGTTCCTTGGGAGATTCGGGCCCTAGACTTAAGGGAATTGGAAGCTTGGATTTAATTAAAGGAAAATTAAGCGTCGGCTAGGACTCGAGGAGGAAGCCTTGGGAAGGGATTTTGAGATTTCTCCAAAGTTGATTTAATTTTAGGAAGGAAAAGAAAAGAGGAGAAAAGAGAAGGAAAAAGAAAACCCTAGCCACCCACCCTCTCCTTTTCACCCTAGCCGTCACCCACCCTTGCCTGCTCGCGCCAGGCCGCTGTCGCCGCCCTTGCTAGCCGCCGTCCTCGTGACCGCCCGGCTGATCGCGTCGTCGTCGCTCTGCCTCAGCGCGCGCAGCCGCCAGCCCAGGCCGCGTCGAGCAGCCCTGCAGCAGATCCATCGCAGCGCGATCTCGCCGCGTCGCCGCGTGGCCCGCCGTCCGCCGCGCGCCCCCCCAGCGATCTCGCCGACGCTTCGCCGCCCGTCCTTCGCCGTCCCAGTAGCGATCTTGCTGCGTCGCCCGGCCCCTCGCCCTTCGTGCCGTCCCAGCGCGAGCTGCGCGCGACACTCCGTCGCCCACGTCCGTCGCGCCGCGCCGCCAATGGCCGTCGTGTCTGCACGATCGCGTCCGGAGCCGTGTGATATCTATCTAGCGACGCCGCCGACGCCTCACCGAGCCCTGTCTACTTGCCTCTGCCGCACGCTGCCCTGCCGAGAGCCTGCCTGGCCGTGATAGCTTGGTGCTTAGCTTGTTGCCTTCTCGGTTGGTAAATCTCGAGCCTCCTCTCTCTTGAACCTTGAGATAATAGCTGCTGATTGTTTAATTAGGGTGATTTTATTACTTGCTTAGGTTGCTTGGGATCGCATAGAAGCTCGAGGGTCACTTGTTGGGTGTGATTGATATTTCTCTGCTTGCTTCTAGGTAAGGGTTCCTTACCGAGGGTGTGTGGATCCTGCGTATAATTGCTAGCAAGTCTTACCTTGTGATTGTATAAATTTCTAGTGGATAGGTTACATATTTCCTCTTGCTTCCAGGTTTGTGTTGTGCTGGTGTTCCTATTATAATCTGTTAGTTCTATGTTAGTGCTTGGCAGGTGATCTAAAAATTGGGAAGTCCCCGATGGGCACTCCACTGATTCCGTATGTAGCCGAGAGTATAAGACCCGATGGGCATCTCTCGAGATCCTAGGCGGAGTAAGACTCAAAGGGCATCCTAGATGTGTAAGACCCCGTCAGTCAAAGATTGATGGCTAGAGGTGTAAGACCCGATGGGCATCCATATGTGTAAGACCCCGATGGGCATCATTGATTGAGGTGTAAGACCCCGATGGGCATCCGTATGTGTAAGACCCCGATGGGCATCATTGATTGAGGTGTAAGACCCCGATGGGCATCCGTATGTGTAAGACCCCGATGGGCATCATTGATTGAGGTGTAAGACCCGATGGGCATCCGTGATGTGTAAGACCCGATGGGCATCATTGATTGAGGTGTAAGACCCGATGGGCATCCAGTGTAGAACCTAGGCAAAGTTGTAATTGTAAGCCCTTGGCGAAGCCAACTCTAGTGTTAGCTCTTAGCCTAAACAACTGGTTTGTCCTAAGTCATTGTATGGTTGCATGTCGATGTGCTAAATGCTATGTTTGCATATTGTACCCCGGTTGGGGGATTCTTACTGAGTTATACATTGCTCACCCTTATTTTTCTGTGCCTTCCACCAGGTAACTTGGGACAGAGGCAGGATGGCTAGGAGGAGGCTGCTGGATGATCATGGACAGCCCAACTCTGAGACTATTTCACTTTATTATGTTTTGTTGGTTTAGCATGTAGTTGGACTGGAGTCATTAGAATATCATTCATTCAAAAACTTGTTTAAGACTTCTCGGACTGTTTCCTTGATTTTCTTGAAAGTACCGAACAGTCACTTTACTTGTTGGTTTTGCTTAATGGATTTTATGCTTGAACTTAGTTGTGTTGAATGAAAAGTTTTAAATTGGTACTCTCTATAAGTGATTTCATACTTTATTTATGCATGCTAAGAAAGGATCTAGGTTAGAGACCGTTAGTTTGGTCGGGTCCTTACATCCTTAGTCCTCGAATAGACTAGAATGTCGTCAACGAACACATGACTATGTCGTCAAAGCTGTCATTACTCGCCTCGGTGTCACTGAACATAGTGGTGTGAGACCAGGACACTATGACTATTTCAGCCTGTACCACCGCACCTAAGACTAAGGAACCGTCCATGGTAGGCTTACACCAGGAACCGGTCCTTGCCCTATCAGGCGGTAATCAAGAGCTACTGCCAACACGCTGAGGCCCTGTGGTCTAAACTGTGGTCGACGCTGATCTCGACCTCTAAACTGACCCTGACGACAAGCCTGGTGACCACCTGCACGGGACCTATTGGAAGAGTCAAACTTTCTCTTCTGCCCTGAGTACTGCTGGACACACTGAACTGGTGCAACATGAACCTACATCTGCGGGTACTTGGAGTTATAAATAGTAGCCAACTCAACATCCTGAGCAACCTCTTTTCTCAAACCACTGATAAAAGTTTTCGTCTTGAGCTCCTCTGTGGCTATGAGCTCTAGGACAAAGTAACTATACTCTGAGAATTTCTTCTCATAAGCAGCAATGCTGTCAGTACCCTACTTCAGGTTTGAGATGGCCTCCGCCATCTCATGCTGAGCCTCATCCTTAACATACTTGGCTCTGAACTTGGTTCTGAAGAACTCTCAGGTGGCTGGTGGAGATTCTATTGGTCTGGCTCGGTCGGTGGACTCCCACCACCACACAGCTGTGTCAGTCAAAACATGGGTCACACACCTCGACCTTTGAATATCTGGGCATCCCATCACCATGAAGATGTACTCCATTCGAGCTTACCACTTCACTGCTACTAATGGGTTCTTTGAGGCATTAAACTCTATGGGCTTCCATTTAGTGAAGTCCTTGAGCCACTTGCCAAACTCGGCGGCTCCTTCAGCACCGTCTAACACTACTGGCCCAGTCCTGCGCGACCACGATCTTCCGGACCACTTTGAAGCTCTTGGGATGCCCGTAACGGCCCGATTTTCTATTCCGGTTCTCGAGGTGCTTCCTGTTCGCATTCGCTTGTTCGGTTGGGCCGTTAGAGCTGTTTTAACCCTTAGGGGTATTTTGGTCTTTTTGCTCCCCGGGCAGGATTTGTGGATTTTCAGGACTTCGAGGTTGCTCCTGCCTTTGTCGAGGCTTGTTTGTTGTTGGTTGCGAGTCCCGAGATGTTTGGGCTATTCGTTTGGATGTTCGGTTGTGATTTGGGTTTTGGCAAAGTTATGGTTGGCTGAGTGCATCCTTTGGGATTCGAGCCCGGGCCCTTAGTGTTGATTTGGGAGTTGGATTTAAGTGAGTTTTATTTATTGGAAAAGGTTTGCTTCAGTCGGGTCTTGAAGGAGGAAGCCGGGAAATGGGATTTTAAGGATTTTAAGGTTTTAAATGGATAAGGTTGGAAAATTGGATAAGGATGGAAAAATAGGATAAAAATCCCATTTTTCTCTTTTTTCCCCATTTTCCCTTTTTTCCATTTTTTTCCCTTTTCTCTCTCTCTCTCTCTCTCCACCAGCCCGAGCCAGCCCCCTAGCCCGACCCCAGCTCCCAGCTCGCCCAACTCTGGCAACCCAGCTCGTCCAAGCCCGAGCCAGCCCGAGCCCAGCCACAGACAAAGGCCTAGGGCGCCCGGCCTTTTCTCGCCCTGCACCAGCGCGCGCACGCAGTGTTGCCCAGGCCCCGCGTCGCCCAGATCCGCCTCGCCAGAGCCGTCCCCCGAGCGGTCGCCTGTTCGTGTCGCCCATTGCGCCTTCATTGCGAGCGCGCAAGATCAGGTCGCGCTCGCCCGCCACCGCATGTCGTGCCACTGGCGCCACAGTAGCCCGTCGCGTGGTGTCGCCCACGCTCGTCCCTATAGCTCTTGAGCTCGCCCGCGCAGCCTCCATGTCGGCCGAGCCGCGCCGCGCCGCCGCCCCACCGAGCTCGAGCCCGCGCCTGCGCGCCCTTGTCTCGCCCCAGCTCGTCCGCTCTCAGCCTGCGCGCCCCTGCGCCTGCGCCCAGCCAGCTTCTGTGCTGCCGACAGCCTGCCCTGCTGTGTGAGTTGGCCCGAGCCTTGTGGCTTCTCGGATGGTATTTCCCGAGTCTTTTCTTCGTTGGGCCATGATTTGTTGGCTGCTGATTATGGATTTAATTAGGGTGTTTTATTTAATGTTTAGGTTGTTTAGGTTCGCTTAGAGGCTCGAGGGTTGCTTGACAATTTGTAAATTATTTTCTGCTTGTTCCAGGTAAGGATTTCTTACCGTGGTTGTGTGGACCCTGCGATATTATCATGATGTGCCTTGTATGCTTGTTTACTGTTATGAGCATGATAGTGATAGGGCAGCTTTGATTGATCTCTTGCTAGCATGTTTACCTGATTGTACATGTTAGTGCCATGCTAGGTTTGTTTTTTCAGCATGCTTATGATTCCTGCTTTAAGTTCGTAGTATCATGCTAGGTATGCGTGTTTGATGTCGGTTATTGTTTGCTAGCCAGGAATCATTTTCTTTGTACTCTTAGATAGAGTTGTAGGGTTTGTCATCATCCAGAGGCTGAGAGCGGACATAACGTACTTTGTCCCAGATGGTCGGGAGTAAAGTGCGCGCAACATAACGTATATTGCTTCCCAGGCGCCGATGTGGATTTAGCTACCCACATCGGCATAAGCCTAGTTTGTAGCTCGCTAGAGCGGAACCACATTAGCGGTGTAAGCCTACCTTGGCGGTTCTTAGCTTGTGTCGGTGGTTCAGTTTGCCGCACAAATGAGCGCCGAGGGCCTCGCGCCATCGTGATCGGTGACACCGCTTTGAGTCTTAGGCATGCATACCGCCCGCGTAGTTTGTCCTTAGGCCCCACATTTACGCCGGTTGCGAAGATGCCGTGCGCGCGCACACAGCGTTAGTTCTTGCCGGTTCGAGAGCTTCCCGGGCTAATGTCGTGAGTACACCATTCCTTCCGCTTTAGAGGCGGACTTGGGTACTCTCCGTAAGTCCAGATTATTAGCAAGTATAAAGAGGCTCTTGAGGACATCCTTGGGATCGGTTTTGAGTGATCAATACCCCGAGTGAAAGAGACCTCGGAGATGTCCCGGATTGGTTATGAGAACCAATCATTAGGCCGAAGTAGGAGACTTCCGATGACTCGCATCTTGCCTTGTGAGCTCGTTGAGCTATGATTTGTATTGATAGTTTGTTTGCTTGCATGTTGAGGTGCTAGATGATCGATGTATCGTATTGTACCCCGGTTGGGATTCTTCTTGAGTATGTTTATACTCACCCTTATTTATCTTTCGGTAACTTGGGACAACACCGGGATGGCTAGCGGAGGAGCTGATTGATCATGGGAGTCTGGCACTCTGTCATTTATTGTTATTGCATTGTTTATTCAAACATGTAGATGGACAAGTCCTAGGGAACATTGTTAAAAAGTTGTTTAAATTGTATTGTATGTTTTTATAAACACTGGCCAGGCTTGTTTTACTTTGTTGGTTTTGCTTAAATGAAAATTGTTGGTTATGTTTTAACGGTTCCCCCTTCTCATATGTTTTTGAAAGGTTTTAAATATGAGCACTAAACCGCTTGTTATCATATTTAACTTGCATCTTTGTGAGAGAACCAGTGTTTAGGACCGTATGTTTCGGTCGGGTTCTTACAAAGGCTCTTTGGAAAATCGTGTCACCGGGCCATCTGGGCCCTAGACTCCTCTCTCAGCACTGATAGTTGCGCTTGAGTCTCTTGTAAGAACCCGACCCAAAACATGGTTCTAAACCTGGGTTCTCACTCAGCATGCAAGTTAAATATGATAACAAGCGGTTTAGTGCTCATATTTAAAAACCTTTCAAAACATATGAGAATGGGGAACCCTTAAAACATAACCAACAATTTTCATTTAAACAAAACCAACAAAGTAAAGCAACCTGGCCAGTGTTTATAAAAACATACAATACAATTTAAACAACTTTTTAAACAATGTTCCCCTAGGACTTCTGTCCATCTACATGCTGAATAAACAATGCAATAATAAATGACAGAGTGTCGGCAGCTCCCATGATCAATCAGCTCCCTCCGCTAGCTCTCCTGGTGTTGTCCCAAGTTACCTGAAAGATAAATAAGGGTGAGTATAAACATACTCGTAAGAATCCCCAACCGGGTACAATACGATACATCACCATCTAGCACCTCAACATGCAAGCAAACAAACTATCAACACAGATCATAGCTCAACGAGCTCATAATGCAAGATCTGGAGTCATCGAAAGTCTCCTACTTCTGGCCTAATGATTGGTTATCCAAACCAATCCCGGGACATCACCGAGGTCTCTTTCACTCGGGGAGTTGATCAGCTCAAGAACTGATCCCAAGGATGTCCTCAAGGGCCTCTTTGCCCTTGCTAATAATCTGACTTACGGGAGAGTACCCGAAGTCCGCTCTAAATCGAAGGAATGGTGTACTCACGACATTAGCCCGCGGAGCTCTCCGAACCGGCAACTAACGCTGCAGCGCGCACACATCGCATGCCACATCTTCTCGGCGCGTAAGTGTGGGGCCTAAGGACAAACTACGCGGGCTGTGTATGCATGCCTAAGACTCGGAAGCGGTGTCATCGATCATCAGAGCGCGAGGCCCTCGGCGCTCATCTGTGCAGCCTGAACCACCGACCTGAAGCTAAGAACCGGCCAAGGTAGGCTTACACCGCTTGGCGAGGTTCCGCCTGGCGAGCTACAAACTAGGCTTATGCCGATATGGGTAGCTAAATCCACATCGGCGGTCGGGGGGGGGGGGGGAAGCAATATACGTTATGCTGCGCGTACTTTACTCCCGACCAGTGGGGACAAAGTACGTTATGTCCGCTCTCAACCTCTGAATGATGACAAACCCTACAACTCTATCTAAGAGTACAGAGTAAAATAAATGATTCCTGGCTAGCAAGCAATAACCGACATCAAAGACGCTTACCTAGCATGATACTACAAACTTAGGCAGGAATCATAAGCATGTTGGAAGAACAAACCTAGCATGGCACTAACATGTAAAATCAGGCAAACATGCTAGCAAGAGATCAATCAAAGCTGCCCTATCACTATCATGCTCATAACAGTAAACAAGCATACAAGGCACAATCATGAAATATCGCAGGGTCCACACAACCACGGTAAGAAATCCTTACCTGGAACAAGCAGAAAACAATAATAATCACAATCAACCAAGGGACCCTCTAGCCTCTAATCAAACTTGAACAGCCTAAACATTCAAATAAAGCACCCTAATAAATACAATAACCAGCAGCCAACAAATCAGGGCCCAACGAAGAAAAGACTCGGGAAATACCATCCGAGAAGCCACAAGGCTCGGCCAACCACACAACAGGGCAGGCTGGGCGCAGGTGCAGGCGCGCTGGGGCACGGAGGCTGCGCGCGGGCGAGTTGGGGCGAGGCAAGGGCGCGCGGGCACGGGCTCGAGCTCAGATGGACGAAGGCGCGCGGCGCGGCTCGACACAGGGGACGTGTAAAGACCCGACCCAAAAGGGGCTCTAAATGGGCCTTTACCCCAATGCATGTAGTGAAAAATAAAAGACATTATGAAAATACATTTCGGATCCCAAGTAAAAAAACAGAAACATTCAACAACCAAAACATACATTTCTAAAAGCATACTCTGATCAGAGATTTATTTAAACCATTAAAACAATCCACAAGTACAAATATGCTGGAATCCATAAAACGTAAGAAAACATCCTGGGGCTCTGTGCCCGTCTACATGCATTCAGGGGAAATAACAAAAGTCAAGAGTCATGATAAATAAAATAGAATAATCGAGAGATGACAAAGGATTCCATGATCACGCCTCCTCCTTCACCATCCTGTCTCCCGCTTGATTACCCGTGGAAAACCACGAGAATAAGGGTGAGTAACGAATTACCCAGTAAGAATCCCCAACCGGGGTACAATACGATATACATGATCATCTAGAAGAATGTATGCAAGCTATGAGTACAAACACGAGCGGAGCACATAGCTAAGTCCACACTTGGACCTCGGATGCCATCTCGTGGTCTTAGTCCGGAAATACCACAACACACTAAACGCGCTATATACGGAACAAGTCCCGCCTCACCGCTTCATCGCCGATCACGAAAGGTGCACTCGCTCAAGATCCCGAGGAGCTCTCGATCGGCGCGCTGTAATGAGCGTAAGCGCGCACCGCATGCTACCGCAAACTCGGGGTGCCGGGTCTAGTGGCAAGTCGCCCGAGTTCATCACCATGCCTAACTAAATCTCCGGATCGGTGTCACCGACATAGGGTGTGAGACTCGACACGTGAACTATGTCACCTGAACCACCGCACTGAGGCTAAGGAACCGGCCGTGGTAGGCTTACACCAGAAGCGGTCCTTGCCCTAACAGTGGCAATCAAGGGCTACGGCCGAACACGCCGAGGACGTGCCGATCGCCGGACGCGAGGCAATGCCAAGTCATCATCCCGACCGTTGGGGCATTTAACGATCCGCCACCCTCACCCAAGATTGCGGGGCCTACCGGTTGGGATAGCTAATCCCTCACGGGGTCCAAGGATGGAGAATCGTCTCGAACGCCCTTGCCATAGATGCAAGATACTTTATGCATCGGGCCCTGATGATGCTATCTACCAATTCTTCTAAACCTTAACAATAATAATAATAACAATTCAATCAATGCATCCAATACGTGCTCAATGATACAAGGAACCTAGCATGATACTACGAAGCAAGAACAGATATCGAACATGCTAGAATAGAACAACCTAGCATGGGCTAACATGAGAAACAATACAAGAGTTCATGCCATCAGAATTGAACAGAGCACCTAGGGCTAAACATGCTAGTAATCATACACAGCATACAAAACAACAATCACAAATATACCGCAGGTCCCACACAACCCCAGTAAGAAATCCTTTACCTTGGTCGGAAGACTTCTACACACAAATCCTAAGTCATGAACAATCCCGAGCTAGCGAGCGGGAACCTAGCAAACCAACAATAATCGGCATCTAAAATATCTAAACAACAATAGAACAAAGCAAGCTCGCTCGGGAACTCACGCGCGCGACGACGACGACGAGCTTGGGGTCGCTGCAAGCCGCACAGCAGGACGCGCGCTACCGGCCGCTACCGCGCACGCAAGACGCAACAAGGACGCTACCGGCTGCTGCGCTACCTTGCACGGCAGGACGCTACTGCTGGCCGGCGCTGCACGGCACGGCAACGGCGCGCGACGCGAGCGCGCGCGTCGGCGGCGCGCGCGGCGAGCGTCGCGGCGGCGCGCGGGCGTTGGCGTCGCGATGCGACACGGCGAGCAGCTTCAGCGAGGAGGGCACGCGCGGGTGAACGCTCGTCGGGCGGCGCGCGCAGCGAGCGAGCGGCAAGCGACACACGCGACACGTGCGATGGGCGGCGATGGGCGACGCAGACGCGGCTGGACGCGCGGGCGCTGGCGAGGACCTCCTGGCGTGCGAGCGATCGGGCGATCTGTGCTGCTGGACGAACGGCGAGGCTGCTAGGACAGATCTGGGCGTGCGAGCGATCGGCTGGACGTGCGACGACAGGGGCGACCAGCTGCTTTGCTGGCCGGGCTTCACTCTACCGGGCCGCAATCAACACAACACACACAACACACCTCTTTTCACTTGGCCAAACGCACACCAAACGGATGAGAAGAAGAAGAAGAAGATCAATACCTACCCGGAATGATGATGATCGAACCCAAGGAGATGCAAGGATGAAGAATCGGCAAGGCTATGGAGATGGAGAGCTTGGGCGGCCAAGAGGTGTTTTGGAGAAGAAGATGGAATAACCTAATTCTATTTCATTTAACCAAATGCACCAAAACTCCAAAATCCAAGGTTAACTAAGATGTGATGCAGAAAGAGCAACAAGAGCACCTAATGGCTCAATTGGCACACATCTCTACAAGCTTCCCAAGAGACCCGGTTCAAACCAGCACAGCAAAGACAAATTCCTTTATTTTTACTTTTGCATCAAACCTTGCTCAAACCAAACCACAAACTCCTCCAAAACCTACATAAAACCATCCAATAATTTTTTGTAATCGAAAGACACAAACGACTCACGACGGCCCCGACCAAATTACCAAATTACCCCTAGGGCATACCTGGAAGACCGGAAGAAAAACACAGGTCGTTACAATATTCCTCCTTTTTATGACTTTCGTCCTCGAAAGTCCTTAAGACAGTAACAACATTTCGGGTAATGCAACCTCATCTCGCCTTCCCGCTCCCAAGTGGCTTCCTCGTAACCCCGATTCTTCCACTCAACCTTTACCAAACGAATCTCGCGATTACGCAACGCCTTGGTCTCAAAGGCAAGGATCCTCACCGGCTTCTCCTCAAAGTTCAAATCCTCATTCACCGCAAAGGCTCAAAGTCCACAATGTGCGACGTCCCGCACATACCGCCTCAACATCGATACATGAAAAACACTATGCACCGATAGTGACGGAGGTAGGGCTAACCGGTAAGCAACTCGCCAATCCTCTCTAGGATCTCAAATGGACCAACAAAACGGGGACTCAACTTCCCACGCTTACCAAACCTCAAAACACCTCGCATCGGAGCAACCTTAAGGAACACATGCCACCAACCTCGAACTCCAAATCTCGACGCCGAACGCCGGCGTAACTCTTCTGCTGCTCCGAGCGGTCAACATACGAGCTCTAATCTTCTCGCCTTCGCACCATTGGTCAATCAGAGTAACTCGGGACCCAAAACCCGTCTATCACCAACCTCTTCCCGCAACACGGGGACCGATAACGCTTACCATACAATGCCTCGAATGGAGCCATCTCGATCGCCGATCGTAATCGCTGTTATAGGCAAACTCCATCAAGCATGATCATCGGTCCCAATCGCTGGGAAATCCAACACACAAGCCCTCAACATATCCTCGAATTCGATTCACTCTCTCGGTCGACCATCCGCTCCGAGGGTGAAAAGTCAGGCTTTGAATCGCACTCGTGCCCAAACCCTTCGGAGCGCTCTCCGAAACGAGAAGTGAACCATGCGAGTCACGATCGGACACAATCCTCACCGGCACACCATGATAACGGATGATCTGCTCCAAAATACCGCGCCCATCGCTCCACGGTATAAGTGTCTCTACCGGGAATGAAGTGTGAGCTCTTGGTCAAACGGTCGACTATCACCCAAATCGAGAGAACTTCCTCGAGTCCTTGGCAAACCAGAGATAAAGTCCATAGAGATCTCTTCCCATTTCCACTGGGTACACTCGATGGTTGCAACAAACCACCGGCTCTCACTCGGGTGCCTTCACTTGTCGACAAGTGAGACACCTACCGACAAACTCTGCCACATCTCTCTTCATTCCCATCCACCGAAGGTCCGCTAAGGTCTCGATACATCTTGGTACCCCGGGTGCCAAGCAAAGGGGAATCAGGGCCTCCGAGCAACTCGCTCGCAAACTCGCAATGTCCGGAACACACAACCGCCTCTATAAGTCAACCCATCGTCTCGTGAATACACAAAGTCAAAGTCACCACAAGATCGACTCACAACCAATCTCTTAAGTGCGGGGTCACCTAACCGGCCGTCTGTCTATAATCCATTGCCGAATCGGCACAATGAGCCAATCGAGCTACCTCTCGCGGTAACCTCTCCCAACAACATCGCAACCTCGGCCCGCTCGAACTCTCTCTCGCAAACGGGCTGAAACTCAACAACGCCGCAGAGTGCGACGCTTTCTACTCAAAGCATCGGCCACTACATTGGCTTTACCCGATGGTACAAAATCTCGCATGATCATAATCCTTTACCACTCTAACCATCTCCTCTCGCCTCATATTCAACTCTTTCGAGTAAATGATACTTGAGGCTCGTGATCGGTAAACATCTCAATCCGCTCACCATACGTAATGCCTCCAAATCTTCAGCAAACACCACCGCTGCTTTGCAACTCCATATCATGAGTCGGGTAGTTCGCTCATACGGCTTCATGACGACGGAAGCATAGGCAATGACCTTCCCGTCTTTGCATCAACACACAACCTAATCCAAACTTGGAAGCATCATCAGAGACCACGAAACCACTGTCCTCTCGGATCGCCAACACTGTGCCAAGTCAAACTACGCTTGAGCACGCAAAGCTCTCATCACACCTTTGTCCCAAACAAACTCGACACCCTTCCTCGCCGACGAGTGAGGGGCGAGGCTAAAGCGTAAAAGTCCTTGACGAACCGACGGTAGTAACTCGCCAAACCTGTAAAGTCGCGAATCTCGAATCGGAAGTCGGCTTGGCCCATGAACTCACGGCCTCAATCTTCGCGGGGTCCACGGCTATACCATCTCTCGAAACTACGTGGCCTAGGAAGGCCACCGCTCCAACCAGAATCACATTTGGAAAACTTCGCATAAAGCCGGTTTTCCTCAAAGCCGCCAATACTCGCCTCAAATGCTCTGCATGGTCTTCTTTAGACCTCGAATAAATCGGAATATCGCCAATGAACACGATGACGGTCGGTCCAAAAATGATTTGAACACCCTATCCATCATGTCCATGAACGCGGCCGGGCATTGGTCAATCCAAACGACATGACCACAAACTCATAGTGACCATATCCGACTCGAAAGTCGTCTTAGGAATGTCGGCATCCCCGATCCGCAAATCGATGGTAACCGGATCTCGATCTATCTTGGAGAACACCAAGCTCCCACGAAGCCGATCGAACAAATCATCGATACGGGGCAACGGATACTTATTCTTCATCACACCTTATTAAGCTCGCGGTAATCAATACATAAGCGCATAGAACCATCCTTCTTTTTCACAAATGTAATCGTGCTCCCCACGGGGACACACTTGGGCCGTGAACCCTCGGTCTAACATCTCCTGCAATCAACCTCTTGCCTCCTTTAACTCACGCGCCATGCGATACGGAGCCTTCGAGATAGGGAGGGTCCTGGCTCGAGCTCAATAATGAAGTCAACCTCTCTCTTTGGGGCAACCCCAGTAACTCCTCGAAACACATCCGCGAACTCCTGCCACGACCCGGCACTGATCGACAGACAAATGAGGGGCGCTCTTTCCGCACAACTTGGCTAGATAGCCCCAAGCTCCATGAGCTAGCAAACGACGAGCTTTCACGGTGACACCATCGGCGGGCAAACTCCACCTTGGACTCCACGAAACTTAAAGTCACAGCCGACTGGCGGCGCCCAACACTACTTCTTTCCGGTGGCGGTCAATCAACGCGTGGTTAGCAAACTAACCACTCCATACCAAGAATCACATCAAAACCGCTCATAGGCGTAACTATGAGCGTGGCCTAAAGCAACTCTCCCGATATCTCGATCCGGCCATCCTTAATCTTATCTCTAGCCAACATACTAACTCCCGAAGGAGTTGCAACAGATAACTCAAAACCTAGAGGCTCTAATCTCAACTTAGCATGCTCAAGAAACAACACGTATACAAATGAATGCGTAGAACCAGAATCAAACAAGACAAATGCGCAGTGATCTAAAACAAGAAGCGTACACGCCACACAGCGGCATCCGTGACGCTCGGCCTCCTGACGGTCGTAGCAAACACTCGACCTCGCTGCTACGCTGGCCGAGCCGCCATAGCCGGGCCGATCACAAAAACGGGCCATGTGCCCTCTCTACCACAACGGAAGCACAATCTAGGTCCAGGTGACAAGCTCGGCGTGGACTTTCCCACAAGTAGCACAAGCGGAAATCGCTCGGGTCCTCCTCGCCGTCTTGGCTGAAACGGACCGAGCTCTCCGATCTCTCGCTTCAAATCGCCTTTGGCGGTGCTTGGCCGCCTCCCCGAAAGTCAAACTTCCTCTTACGCCCACCGCTGGGGGACGGACGCCGAACAGAGCGGCAACAACCCCCGCCAAGCAGATACTTCCCATTATAGATCGTGGCTAATCGGGATGACCCTAGCATAAGTGTCGTGGCCCGAGCCCGACATCTCGGGAAACACCTGCCTCAATCCGGATATGAACTTCCGAATCTTCACTCTAGGGTGGCAATCAACCGAGGAGCAAAATATCCATACTCCGAGAACTTGCGCTCATATTCCTCAATGGAATCGTAACCCGCTTGTGTTCGGAAGAGCTCCACCATCTTCTCTTGAGCCTCATCACCGATGAACTTTACCTTGAACTCACCTTGAAGAACTCCCAAGTAGCGGGTGGAGACCCACTGGTCTCTCGCTCAAGGTGGACTCCCACCACCATCTCCCCGTGCCTCCTAGCACATGAGCCGCACATCTCGGCCTCTGAATATCGGGGCACACCATGATCGGAAGGTGTACTCCAAATGGGCAATCCACACGGCCGCCGCTAACCGCATCACCGGTGGCATCAAACTTCTCGAGCTTCCACTTCACAAAATCCTTCACCACCTACCCAATTCCTCGGCACCCTCGCCATATCTCGCCTCGGGGCTACTTGCTCCTGTGGAGCCGAGGTGCTACTCGAGCTCACTTTGAACCAATCGAGTCACCGCTCGATCCGGGCTCGACTCTTCCCGCTGCTGCGCTAACAAGGCTCGGGTCTCGCCCTCGGTCACTCAACATGCTGACCATAAAAGCCCTCATAGACTCGGCAGAAATCTGCTCCGGGAGCGCGATCTCACGGCGCTTCACGCCTCAACGCCCGCTCTAGGCGTAACAGAGGAGCTGCTGGTGGAATGCCATCGATGTCGCCTTGGGACAATGTCCTCGCAGATGTCGAGATCCGATCCCGATACCTCGACCGCTCTCGAACCGCACGGGACCGGCATGCCGGGCGATCTACATCCAAACCAACAACGAATCAAAACTCGTCACACCATTCCACAACACCAACAACAAGGCATACACTAGATGATAGGTATTGTAAATTCTTAACCCTTTTCCTTTCTAAAACAATAAATCTAGGCGTACTGATGACTCGCCGAGTCTTTGGTGATCATGGAAAAACGACCTACAACAAAAGGTCGGGTCTACAGAATCTATGACTCGAGCTTTGATACCAATCAGTAAAACCCGACCCAAAAGGGGCTCTAAATGGGCCTTTACCCCAATGCATGTAGTGAAAAATAAAAGACATTATGAAAATACATTTCGGATCCCAAGTAAAAAAACAAACATTCAACAACCAAAACATACATTTCTAAAAGCATACTCGATCGTAGATTTATTTAAACCATTAAAACAATCCACAAGTACAAATATGCTGGAATCCATAAAACGTAAGAAAACATCCCGGGGCTCTGTGCCCGCCTACATGCATTCAGGGAAATAACAAAAGTCAAGAGTCATGATAAATAAAATAGAATAATCGTGAGATGACAGTGGGATTCCATGATCACAGCCTCCTCCTTCACCATCCTGCTCTCCCGCTTGATTACCCGTGGAAAACCACGAGAATAAGGGTGAGTAACGAATTACCCAGTAAGAATCCCCAACCGGGTACAATACGATATACATGATCATCTAGAAGAATGTATGCAAGCTATGAGTACAAACACGAGCGGAGCACATAGCTAAGTCCACACTTGGACCTCGGATGCCATCTCGTGGTCTTAGTCCGGAAATACCACAACACACTAAACGCGCTATACGGGAACAAGTCCCGGCCTCGGCTTCATCTGCCGATCACGAAAGGTGCACTCGCTCAAGATCCCGAGGAGCTCTCCATCGGCGCCAGTAATGAGCGTAAGCGCGCACCGCATGCTACCGCAAACTCGGGGTGCCGGTCTAGTGGCAAGCCGCCCGAGTTCGATCACCATGCCTAACTAAATCTCTCGGATCGGTGTCACCGACATAGGGGTGTGAGACTCGACACGTGAACTATGTCGGCTGAACCACCGCACTGAGGCTAAGGAACCGGGCCGTGGTAGGCTTACACCGAGAAGCGGTCCTTGCCCTAACAGTGGCAATCAAGGGCTACGGCCGAACACGCCGAGGACGTGCCGATCGCCGGGGCGAGGCAATGCCAAGTCATCATCCCGACCGTTGGGGCATTTAACGATCTGCCACCCTCACCCAAGATTGCGGGGCCTACCGGTTGGGATAGCTAATCCTCACGGGTCCAAGGATCTGAGAACTGTCTCGAACGCCCTTGCCATAGATGCAAGATACTTTATGCATCGGGCGGATGATGCTATCTACCCGAATTCTAAACCTTAACAATAATAATAATAACAATTCAATCAATGCGGTCCAATACGTGCTCAATGATACAAGGAACCTAGCATGATACTACGAAGCAAGAACAGATATCGAACATGCTAGAATAGAACAACCTAGCATGGGCTAACATGAGAAACAATACAAGAGTTCATGCCATCAGAATTGAATGCAGAGCACCTAGGGCTAAACATGCTAGTAATCATACACAGCATACAAAACAACAATCACAAATATACCGCAGGTCCACACAACCCCTGCAGTAAGAAATCCTTACCTTGGTCGGAAAGACTTCTACACACAAATCCTAAGTCGCGAACAATCCAGAGCTAGCGAGCGGGAACCTAGCAAACCAACAATAATCGGCATCTAAAATATCTAAACAACAATAGAACAAAGAAGCTCGGCTCAGGGGAACTCACGCGCGCGCGACGACACGAGCTTGAGGCTGCGCAAGCCGCAAGCAAGGCAAGGACGCAAGGCCGCCATACCGGCTGCTACCGGCACGCAAGACGGCAAGGACGCCACCGGCCGCGCGCACCGCACGGCAGCAGGACGCTACTGGCCGCTACCGCACGCACGCACGGCAGGACGCGCGCGCGCGCGAAGTGTTCGCGCGGCGCGCGCGGCGCCGGGCGTCGCGATGCGACACGGGCGAGCACTTCAGCGAGGACGCGCGCGCGCGGCGCGCTGTCTGAAGCGCGCTGAGCGCGCGGCGCGCGGCCGCAAGCGACACGGCGAGGGCGTGCGATGGGCGACGCAGACGCTGGCCGACGCGCGCGGCGCCGGGCGAGACCTCTCCGGCGTCGCGAGCGATCGGGCGATTCTGTCTTCTTGACGAACGCGCGAGGCTGCTAGGACAGATCTCGGGCGTCGAAAGGATCGGCCGGGCGTGTGACGGCAGGGCGATCTGTCTTCTTTGGCCGGGCTTCACTCGGTGGGCCGCAATCAACACAACACACACAACACACCTCTTTTCACTTGGCCAAACGCACACCAAACGGATGAGAAGAAGAAGAAGAAGATCAATACCTACCCGAATGATGATGATCGAACCCAAGGAGATGCAAGGATGAAGAATCGGCAAGGCTATGAAGATGGAGAGCTTGGGCGGCCAAGAGGTGTTTTGGAGAAGAAGATGGAATAACCTAATTCTATTTCATTTAACCAAATGCACCAAAACTCCAAAATCCAAGGTTAACTAAGATGTGATGCAGAAAGAGCAACAAGAGCACCTAATGGCTCAATTGGCACACATCTCTACAAGCTTCCCAAGAGACCCGGTTCAAACCCTACTGCAAAGACAAATTCCTTTATTTTTACTTTTGCATCAAACCTTGCTCAAACCAAACCACAAACTCCTCCAAAACCTACATAAAACCATCCAATAATTTTAGTAATCGAAAAAGACACAAACGACTCGACGGCCCGACCAAATTACCAAATTACCCCTAGGGCATACCGAAGACCGGGAAGAAAAACTCGGTCGTTACAGGGCGGTGCTCGGGCGGCGTGCGCGCGCGACGGGCTACAGGCGCTTCGCCGGCACGGCAGATCGTGGCGGGCTGGGCGACGCGCAAGATCGCGGCGCGCCCGCAAGACAAGGCGTAGCTGGGTGACACGGACCTGGGCGAGGTACGGCGACGTGGGCCTGGGCGACACTGTGCGACGCGAGGACGGCCTGGGCGACGGGACACAGGGTAAGGCTAGCTGGAGTTGGGCGCCTGGGCACTATGCGTGGCTGGGCTCGGGCTGGCTCGGGCTTGGGCGGCCGGGCGCCAGTGGTTGGGCGAGCCGAGCCGGGCCTGGGTCGGGTGGCCGCTGCCTAGGAGAGAGAGAGAGAGAGAGAGAGAGAAAAGGGAAAAATGGGAAAAAAGGGAAAAAGGGAAAATGGGGAAAAAAGGGAAAAAATGGGATTTTATCCTAATTAAATCCATCCTTATCCATTTTATCCAATTTTAAATGCCCTTAAAATCCTTAAATCCCATTTCCCGGCTTCCTCCTTCGAGACCCGACTGAAGCAACCTTTTCCAATAAATAGAACTCACTTAAATCCAACTCCCAAATCAATATTAAGTGCCCGGCTCGAAGCCCAAAGGAAACACCCAAACAACCATAACTTTGCCCAAAACCCAAAATCACAACCGAGCTTCCAAACGAATAGCCCAAACATCTCGGGACTCGCAACCACCAACAAACAAGCCTCGACAAAGGCAGAAGCTGCCTCGGGATCCTAAAATTCCACAAATCCTGCCCGGGGAGCAAAAGACCAAAATACCCCTAAGGGTCAAAAAGCTCTAACGGCCCAACCGCATAACCGAATCTGAACCGGAAGCACCTCGAAAACTGGAATAGAAAACTGGGCCGTTACATCACTGCTCTCTGCTCTACCATCAGGGTCATCATCATGTCCCTCATGGCTACAAACTCAGCTCTTGGGGCTGCTCTTTAAGGCATGGCAGCCTCTACCCCCTCTCCAGGCAAACTAACAGCTAGGGCCACAGGCGGCCTACGGGTTTGCTCAACCCTAGGTGTTGACTCAGCAACACCTCCACTCGTAGTCCTGGACAGTCCTGCACCACTTCATGTCACCGGCATACTGACGATCTACACGGAAACCACAAGGGTTAGTCCTCTCTCGGACTTCCACTGCCAACAAAAGGTAACACATGTATACTAGATGCAGTATTGTAAAAACCCTTAAATTCAGTTCTTAGACAAACCTGACGGCCGTAGAGTGCTGATGATCATGGGGGCAACAACCTACAAAGCAGGTTAGTCTACAGAATCTATGACTCTGTGCTCTCATACCAACTGTAAGAACCCGACCCAAAAAGGTCCTAAACCTAGTTCTCACTAGCATGCTTACAATTTAAAACATTTAAACAATAAGGAAACAACTCAAAATAAAACTTGTTCAAACATCAATAGAAAATATTCATTTCATAAATTCATTAAATAAACCCTGGCCAGTATTTCAAAGTAAATAAACTCAAATAACTTCTTATAACATAAAACAGTTTTCCTTCAGCATGTTACTACGGAAATAAAGACTCAACAACAATAAAGACAGAGTACGCCGACAGCTCCCATGATCACACATCTCCCTCCACTAGCCATCCCGGTGCTGTTCCAAGTTACTTGAAAAATAAGTAAGGGTGAATATAAACATACTCAGTAAGAATCCCCAACCGGGGTACAATACAATACATCAATCACCTAGCATCCTAGTATACATGCAATCAGTTACCAACACAGAACTTTGCTCATCAAGCTAATCAAGACAAGTCCAGGAACCTCGGAAGTTTCCTACTTCCAGCCTAATGAATGGTTCTCATAACCAATCCCAAAGACATCCTCGAGGGTCTTTCTCCCTCGGCCAAATGATCAACTCAAAAGTGATCCCAAATAGATGTCAGACACCCTCGAGGGTCTTTCTCCCTCGGCCAAATGACCAACTCAAAAGTTGATCCCGAATAGGTGTCCTCGGGGGCCTCTTACCCCCGGCCAGGCTAAACCCTAAGACAACGAGAGAGTACCCGAGTCAGGCTCTAAACAAGACTAAGAATGGTGTCACTGATCTACAGTAGTGCAGAGCCTCGGCACTCAGCTGTAGCAGCCTATACCACCAACCTAAAGCTAAGAACTGTCTCTGGGCAGGCTTGCACCCGTGACTGGTTCCGCTCTAGCAGGTTACAAACTAGTCTTGTATCGATGCGGGAGCTAATCCTCATCGGCTGCTGAGGGTAGAGACAAAGTACGTTATGCCTCTCACTGATCCCGACCTGTGGGGATAAGATACGTTATGTCCGCTCCCAGCCTTTGGAAGACAAATCTATCTAGCTATATAGTAGTACATAACATACATCACTAGTAGTTGAACATGCTTAACAAGAATATAAGTACAACCTAGCATGATACTACGAATGTAAACAGGGAACTCAGAACATGCTGAAAGGACAAACCTAGCATGACAGTAACATGTAGAAACAGGGCAAACATGCTAGCAGAGATAAATAGCGAACAGTCCTAACCACTACATGCTCATAACAAACAACATATATATAATATGAAATCGAAACATATCGTAGGGTCCAAACAACGCTGGTAAGAGATCCTTACCTGGAACAAGCAGAATACAAACAGTAAAGTGCTCCTTGAGGCTGCAGTGTCTCACAACCTAAAAGCATACAACATACAAATTAACCTAGCTAGCTAAACACTTATCTACGAACTACAAACTAGAAGCAAGAGAGCAAGAGACTAGCCCTACTAGCACCTAGTGCTCTCAGCCAAGCACCAATGATGGAACCCTAAGACTCTCGGCCACAACACTTCAACACTTGATCTTTATTAGGGCAACACAACAAGCACAACCAAACTAGGTCTAGGCTACTCCTTGCAACAAGGTGTCTCGGCTAGGGCATCTATAAACAACAACCACAAGTTAGATCCCATGTCCGTGAAGCAAGCAAATACACACCCAATGTAAAGACCCGACCCGAATGGGGTCCTAAACTAGGCCTTTACCTCAATGCATGCTTTAAAAATTTAGAAACAATATGCAGGATTGCATTCCCGATTCTGAAGGAAAACTAAAACATATAAACATCCATTTAAAGGTCAAATATTTAAATCCTGAAACTTGTCCCTGTTTCCAAGCACCTGTTCCAAGCAAAACACATTTCACAAACATGCTCTGATCAGAGACTCATTTAAATCATTCAAAACTTTAAACGACTTACAGCAGTGTCAGAATCCATAAAAACAATCATAAAACACCCTAAGGGCTCCGTGCCCAACTACATGCATTCAGAGGATAATAAAAGCATAAAACATAAACATAAGACTCAGAGTAAAACAGCTAGTTCCCATGATCAGCAGCTTCCCCTTCACCCATCCTGTCTCGCACCATGGTTACCTATGGAAAACCACATAATAAGGGTGAGTAACGAATTACCCAATAAGAATCCCCAACCGGGGTACAATACGATAAAACTGGCCATCTAGCAGAAAGTATGCAAGCCATGAATATAAACACAGAGGAGAGCACACAGCTTAAATCCATTCATAAACCTCAGATGCCATCTCAAGGTCTTACTCCGGAAAACTACCACGCGATACGATACTATACGAGAAACTAGTCTCGGCCTCAGCCTTCCTACTGTAGATACGAAAGGTGCACTGAACTCAAGATCCCGAGGAGCTCTCCAGTCGGCGCTGTAATGAGTGTGTGCGCGCACCGCATGCTGCTGCAACCAGGGAGGTGCTGGGTCTAGGGCATGCTACCCTGGTTCAGTGCGCATGCCTAACAAATCTCTGGATCGGTGTCACTGAACATAGTGGTGTGAGACCAGGACACTATGACTATGTCAGCCTGTACCACCGCACCTGAGGCTAAGGAACCGGCCGTGGTAGGCTTACACCAGGAACCGGGCCTTGCCCTATCAGGTGGCAATCAAAGGCTACGGCCGACATGTTGAGGACGTGTTGACTGCCGGGGACAAGGAAATGCCTCGTCATTCCCCCGACTATTAGGGAATTTAACAGTCTGCCACCCTCACCCAAGATTGCACTGGGCTGTCTTTAGGGTTAGTTAAACCCTAACGACGGATCATGGATTGAGTACTGCCTCGCACGTCCCTGCCACAGATGCAAGTTACGTTATGCATCCTCGCCCGGATGATGCTACCTATCAGAACTCTAAGCTATAACAGATAACAACAAACAATCCAATACGAGCTCAACAGAAACAATGAACCTAGCGTGATACTACGCAGCAAGAACAGATAACGAGCATGCTAGAACAGAACAACCTAGCATGGAACTAACATGAGGAACAACACAAGAATCATGCCAGTCGAAATTCAGAACAGAGCACCTATCCACTAAACATGCTGATAAACATAAACAAGCACACAAACAGCAATCACAGAATATATCGCAGGGCCCACACAACTCCGATAAAAAATCCTTACCTTGGTCGGAAGGCAATAACACTCTAAGGTCCTATGCTGCAAACGAACCCCGAGCTAGCTATCAGGTAGCTATGGGGTACCTAACAAACAACAACACATATTACAACCAATAGGCCTAAAATAATAAGACAAACAGGGCTCAACTTGGGAGCAACTCACACGGCACGGTGGACGCGCTGCAGACGGACAGTCGCGACGGATCTTTGGCCGCTTCTTGGCGTGTGTGCGGCGCAGGGGGCTGCGCGAGCGCAGACGTTCTCGCCAGGCGCGGCGCGCGGAGACGAAGCGACAGTCGCCGCGCGATTCGAGCGACGGATCTGCTGGCTTTGGCGGCGACGGCTGGGCGATGCAGGCGATGGATCTGCTGCTGGCTTGCGACGGGCTGGGCGATGCAGAGGATGCTCGGCGCTGCTGCTGGCGATGGGCAGGGGCTATTGCTGTCCTCTTGGCTAGCTGCAACAAAACAACAAACTCACCTCTTCTTCTCTCGGCCAGCAAGAACGCATCAAACGAAAGAGAAGAAAGGATCGAGAACTCTTACCCGGGACGACGAATGATCGACGGAGCTTGGCAAGGGGACACGGCAAGGAGCTAGAAAGCTTGGGGCGGCTAGGGAGTTTGGAAGAACACAAAAAGAAGAAAAAACCTAATTTCCTCTTTATTTAATCAAACACACCAAAATCCCACAAACCCAAAGCTAACCAAGACATACCGCGGAAAGAGCATCAATAACCTCTTGTGGCACAACCGGCCACACCACACCCCTAACTTATTGGCAACCCGTGTTCGAATCCCAACAACTACGCCTTTAAAGCTCTAATTTACTTTTACATCTCACCATGCGCAAACACATCCACAAAGCATCAAAACCCTACATAAGACCATCCAATAATTTTAACAGCTGAAAAAGACAAAAATGGCCCGACCAAATTACCAAAATACCCCTAGGGCATACCTGGAAGACCGGGATGAAAACCTGGGCCTTTACAATATTCTCTCCTATTTATGACTTTCGTCCCCAAAAGTCCTTAAGACTGAAACAGCTCAGGATAATGCAATCTCATCTCGTCCTCCAGCTCCCAAGTGGCTTCCTCTGAACTCTGACTCCTCCACTGAACTTGTAACGGCCCGGAAATTTCATCCCGGTCTTCCCGGGAGGCCCAGGGGCATTTTGGTAATTTTGGTCAGGCCGGTAGGGCCGGTTATGTAATTGTTAATTTCCGGAAAAATTATGAGTCGATTTGAATGGGATCGGGAATTTTGGTGAAGACTTTTGGGCTTGGAAAAAGGTAAAAATAAATAGGGAATTAAATAGCGCATCGAGTGAGATTCGAGCCAAGGACGCACTGCAAGCTAGGCAAGGGTCGCTACCAGCCAAGCCACTGGGCGTGTTTGTTAATCTATGCGCGCGATCTTGTATATATGCCTGTCTTCGTGCGTTTTATTTAAGAGCAGAATTTCGCCCGAGCTTCTCCTTCTTCTTCCCCATTTCCTTCGCGATTTTCTTCTCCAACCGACTACGTTCCTTCGCGATTTTCTCCCTCGCCGACTAGCCAATTCCGAGCTCCTCCTCTCCAATTCGAAGCCCATTCTCCCTCCGAGCAGCTGGTAAGTTCTTCCTCTTCTTCCTTTCCGTCGAAAATCCGTTTTCTTTCCCCCTGGTTCCGATTTCGTTCTGCCGGCCGTGGGAGTGAGGAGATTCGTGTGGTTTTTGTGCAGCTAGTGTAGGGGAAGTGGTCTAGCTTCAAATCGCGCGTCGAATCTTCTCCAATCGCCCGGAATCGAGCTCGTGTTCTTCGATCCTCTGTTCGCCCCTGTTCGCCGAGCTCGCGTGCGCAGAAGCAGCCCAGCCGCCGAGCCTCGCCGCTCATCGTCCCTTACCCACGCGCGCGTCCTCGCCTCAGCGCCCAGCCGCATCGCGTCGCCCGAGCCCCTGCTCGCCGAGTCGTGCCGCATCGCCCAGTGCCGCTCGCGTCCGCGCACCCGCGTTCGAGCCCAGCGCCCAACTCTGCCGCCATCTCGCGCGCCCAGTAGCAAGCAGCGCAGCTCTCTCCCACGCTCCACTCCTGCGCCCAGCGCCGGCCAACCACCATTCGTTGCTGCCCGTTCGTGCAATCGGCTCGTTCGTGCGTTCGTCGCGCCTCGTGAGTTGCTCCCGAGCTGAGCCTTGTTTATTTTACTATATTTAGGCCTATTGTGTGATTTTTGTTGTGATTGATAGGTTCTCGGTAGCTAGTTCGGGTTTGTTCGCAATTTAGGATTTCGTGTTAAATCGTCCCCGACCAAGGTAAGGATTTCTTACCGGAGTTGTGTGGACCCTGCGATATATTATGCGATTGCTGATTGATTGCTTGTTTGTGTTTATTGACATATTTAGTAATAGGTGCTCGTTTCTGAATTCTCGGTTAGCATGATTTTCCTGATTTATTCTCATGTTAATTCATGCTAGGTTGTTCCTTTCTGCCATGCTCGTATCTGTTCCTTGCTTCGTAGTATCATGCTAGGCTCGTTGTATTCTTATTGAGCACGTATTGGATTTTATGGAATTGTTTGCTGATTGCTAGGGCAGGTTAGAGTTGCAGGTAGATAGCATCATCCGGGCCTGATGCATAAAGTACCTTGCATCCATGGCAGGGACGTCGAGACAGTTCTCCGCCATGGACCCCGTGAGGGATTAGCTAACCCAAGCGGTAGGCCCTGCAATCTTGGGTGAGGGTGGCAGTTGTTAATGCCCCAACGGTCGGGATGATGACTTGGCATTGCCTCGTCCTCGGCAGTCGGCACGTCCTTAGCGTGTTCGGCCGTAGCCCCTGATTGCCACCTGTTAAGGCAAGGACGACTTCCTGGTGTAAGCCTACCACGACCGTTCCTTGGCCCCAGGTGCGGTAGTTCAGGCTGACATAGTTTACGTGTCCAGGTCTCACACCCCTATGTCAGTGACACCGATCCAAAGATTTAGTTAGGCGTGGTGGATCGGACATGGGCGCCTTGCCTTCGGACTCGGCACCCCCAATAGTCTGCAGATGCACGCGATGCATGCTTACGCTCATTACAAATGCCGATCGAGAGCTCCTCGGGATTGTGCGCCAAAGGTACCTTTCGCCGATGAGAGACAGTGAGGCCGGGACTTGTTTCTCGTATAGGGCGACTTGTGTGGTGATATTATTTCTGGACTAAGACCCTAAATTGGCATCCGAGGCCCAAGTGTGGGCTAAGCTATGTGCTCTATTCTGTGTTTATACTCATAGCTTGCATACTCTCATCGAGATGACCATGTATATCTTATTGTACCCCGGTTGGGGATTCTTACTGAGTAATTCGTTACTCACCCTTATTATTGTGGTTTTTTGTAACGACCCAGGTTTTTTCTTCCCGGTCTTCCAGGTATGCCCTAGGGGTAATTTGGTAATTTGGTCGGGCCGTCATGGTCGTTTGTGTCTTTTCCAGCTACTAAAATTATTGGATGGTTTTTGTAGGTTTTGGAGGGGTTTGTGGTTTGGTTTGAGCAAGGTTTGTTGCAAAAGTAAAAATAAAGGAAATTGTCTTTGTGGGGGTTTGAACCCGGGTCTCCTGGGAAGCTTGTAGAGAGGTGTGCCAATTGAGCCATTAGGTGCTCTTGTTGCTCTTTCTGCATCACATCTTAGTTAACCTTGGAGTTTGGAGTTTTGGTGCATTTGGTTAAATGAAATAGAATTAGGTTTTTCCATCTTATTCTCCAAAAGCACCTCTTGGCCGCCCAAGCTCTCCATCTCCATAGCCTTGCCGAGTTCTTCATCCTTGCATCTCCTTGGGTTCGATCATCAACATTCCGGGTAAGTCTTCGTCTTCTTCATCTCCTCATTTGGGTGTTTGTTGGCCGAATGTAAGAAAAAGGGGTTGTGTGTGTGTGTGTGTTGTGCGGCCCGGTAGAGAGGAGCGACCATCATCCCCACCACCTCGACGCGCCCGATCGGTCGAGCCAGCCCATCGCGACGCCCAGATCGGTCGAGCCACCCACCGTCGCACGCCCAGATCGGTCGAGCCAGCCACTGTCGCCGCGCCAGATCGGTCGAGCCACTGCCGCCACGCCCGGACACGTCCCAAGAGAGCCTCGCCGTTCGCCCAAAGAAGAGATCGCCGATCGCTCGACGCCAGAGGTCCTCGCCAGCGCCGGCGCGTCCGCCGATCGCTCGCACGCCCTCGCCGTGTCCGCTTGCCGAGCCGCTTGCCCGCGCGCCTTCGCTCGAGACGTTCGTTCGCCGCGCGCGTCCTGCCTGCCGAGTTGCTCGCCGTGTCCGCATCGCACGCCAGCCGCCCGCGCGCTTCGCTTAGCAAACGCCCGCGCCCGCGCGCCTTTCGTCGAGCGCTTCGCCCGCGCGCGTGTGTCCTGCTTGCCGTGCAGCGGTAGCGCGCCAGCGCGTGTCCGTCTGCCGTGCCGGTAGCGCAACCAGTAGCGTGTCCTCCTGCCGGCCAAATGTAGCGCCCCGCCACCTTGCCGAGCCGGCTTGCGCCACCCCAAGCTCGTGTCGTCGCGCGCGTGTGAGTTCCCCGAGCCGAGCTTGTCGTTCTATTGTTGTTTAGATATTTTAGATGCTGATTATTGTTGGTTTGCTAGGTTCCCGCCGCTAGCTCGGGATTGTTCCGCACTTAGGATTTGTGTGTAAAAGTCTTCCACCAAGGTAAGGATTTCTTCGAGGTTGTGTGGACCTCTGCGGTATATTTGTGATTGTTGTTTTGTATGCCTGTGTATGTTTACTAGCATGTTTAGCCTAGGTGCTCTGTTCAATTCTGATGGCATGAACTCTTGTATTGTTTCTCATGTTAGCCCATGCTAGGTTGTTCTATTCTAGCATGTTCGATATCTGCTTCTGCTTCGTAGTATCATGCTAGGTTCTTTGTATCCGATGAGCACGTATTGGACCGCATTGATTGAATCGTTATTATTGTTAAGGTTTAGAATTGAAGTAGATAGAATCATCCGGGCCCGATGCATAAAGTATCTTGCATCTATGGCAAGGACGTTCGAGACAGCTTCTCCGCCCTTGAACCCCGTGAGGGGATTAGCTATCCCAACCGTAGGCCCCGCAATCTTGGGTGAGGGTGGCGGATCGTTAAATGCCCCAACGGTCGGGATGATGACTTGGCATTGCCTCGCCCCGGCAGTCGACACGTCCTCGGCGTGTTCGGCCGTAGCCCTTGATTGCCACTGTTAGGGCAAGGACCGCTTCGGTGTAAGCCTACCACGGCCGGTTCCTTAGCCTCGGTGCGGTGGTACAGCCGACATAGTTCACGTGTCCGTGTCTCACACCCCTATGTCGGTGACACCGATCCAGAGATTTAGTTAGGCATGGTGATCGAACACGGGCGGCTTGCCACTAGACCCGGCACCCCGAGTTTGCGGTAGCATGCGGTGCGCGCTTACGCTCATTACAAATACCGATCGAGAGCTCCTCGGGATCTTGAGCGCTGCACCTTTCGTGTCGGCGATGAGCGCTGAGGCGGGACTTGTTCCCGTATAGTGCGTTTAGTGTGTTGTGGTATTTTCCGGACTAAGACCACGAGATGGCATCCGAGGTCCAAGTGTGGACTTAGCTATGTGCTCCGCTCTGTGTTTGTTCTCATAGCTTGCATACATTCTTCTAGATGATCATGTATATCGTATTGTACCCCGGTTGGGGATTCTTCTTGGGTAATTCGTTACTCACCCTTATTCTGTGGTTTTCCACGGTAATCAAGCGGGAGACAGGATGGTGAAGGAGGAGCTATGATCATGGAACTCTCTTTGTCATCTCTGATTATTTATTTTAATTATCATGACTCTTCACTTTTTATTATTTCCCTGAATGCATGTAGACGGGGCACAGAGCCCCGTGATGTTTTCTTACGTTTTATGGATTCCAAATATTGGTACTTGTGGATTGTTTTAATGGTTTAAATAAATCTCTCGATCGTGAGTGTGCTTTTAGAAATGTATGTTTTGGTTGTTGAATGTTTCTGCTTTTACTTGGAATCCGAAATGTATTTTTCTTAATGTCTTTTATTTTCACTACATGCATTGGGGTAAAGGCCCATTTAGAGCCCTTTTGGGTCTGGTCTTTACATTTTTCCACAGTAACCAAGTTGCGAGACAGGATGGCTCAAGGAGGAGTCTGATCATGGGGCTCAGTGTAAAGACCCGACCCAAAAGAAGCGGTCTCTAACCTAGATCCTTACTTAGCATGCATGCCTAGGAATGTAAAACACCATCCATTCTACAGTTTAAAACTTTTGCAATTAATGAACTTTTAAACAAACCACGAAGCCAATGTAAAAATCAAGAGTAATTGACTGATCGATGCTTTTCTTAAAAACAAAACAAGAGTACTGATGCGAGAACCATAAAATAGTTTGAGTGTTTTCCCTAGGGACTCAAGTCCCACTACATGCTAAATCATAAAGAAAACAATAAAAGAACATGCATCCTGCAGTCGACTTTTCCATGATCATCCAGCCGCCTCCTCCTAGCCATCCCGCCGATGTCCCAAGTTACCCGGTGGAAAAACCACAGAAATAAGGGTGAGTATAAACATACTCAAGTAAGAATCCCCAACCGGGTACAATACGATACATCAGTCATCTAGCACCCTAGTATACATGCAAATAAAACAATGACTTAGAGCAAAACGGTTGAGTTAGGCTATGAGCTACTTCTAGAGCGAGCCTATTCAAGGGCTTTCATCTACTCCCTATCCTAGGTTTTACACTTGGATGCCCTTCTGGCCTTACACAACCTAGGACTCGGTCTTTGCCCAAATCGGGACTTACACCTCCAACTCGGTGATGCCCATCGGGGACTTACACACCTAGGATGCCCATCGTGGTCTTACACCTCCAACTCGGTGATGCCCATCGGGACTTACACACCTAGGATGCCCATCGTGGTCTTACACCTCCAACTCGGTGATGCCCATCGGGGACTTACACACCTAGGATGCCCATCGTGTCTTACACCTCCAACTCGGTGATGCCCATCGGGGACTTACACACCTAGGATGCCCATCGGGTCTTACACCTCCAACTCGGTGATGCCCATCGGGACTTACACACCTAGGATGCCCATCGTGGTCTTACACCTCCAACTCGGTGATGCCCATCGAGGACTTACACACCTAGGATGCCCATCGTGTCTTACACCTCCAACTCGGTGATGCCCATCGGGACTTACACACCTAGGATGCCCATCGTGTCTTACACCTCCAACTCGGTGATGCCCATCGAGGACTTACACACCTAGGATGCCCATCGTGTCTTACACCTCCAACTCGGTGATGCCCATCGGGACTTACACACCTAGGATGCCCATCGGGTCTTACACCTCCAACTCGGTGATGCCCATCGGGGACTTACACACCTAGGATGCCCATCGGGTCTTACACCTCCAACTCGGTGATGCCCATCGGGACTTACCCGAGCGGGACCTAAACTAGTTACCCCTACAGCCTTCTACACTATACATCACCCGCCTATGCCTCGCATGGAACTAACAGATAAAATAGAACAAGGTATGCCAAGATAATTAAACCCCTTGCATGGAACTAACAGAATATATCGGGGACACAAGAGCAACACGATATGGAAGCAAGAGAAAACATGTAACCTTTCCACTGAAATTTTCATACAATCACAAGACATGGCATGCTGGAAGAACAAACCTAGCATGGAACTAACATGAACAACAAGCAAAGATGCTAGCAAGATTTCAAACACAAGCCGCTCAATAGCTAACATACTCATAACAACAACCAAGCATACAAGGCACAATCATGATAGCATCGCAGGTCCACACAACCACTGTAAGAAATCCTTACACTGAAACAAGCGAGAAAATAACTACCATAAGCCAACCAAACGACTCCCGAGCTTCTAAGTGAACCCGAGCAACCTAAGCATTTAATAAAAATATCCTAATTAAATAACAACAACCAAACAACTTAGGGTCCAAAAGAGTGGAGGCTCGGGAATTTACCAACCGAGAAGGCACTAGATCTCGGTCCCATCTATCTCGGCAAAAAACAGGCACTCGGCGGCAAGTGGGCAGGCGGGACGTGCACCGGGCGTAGCAGTGCAGGGGCGCCGCGGCGGGCGCTGGCTGGCGCTGGCGCTGGGCGGGCGCTGGCTGGCGCTGGCTTTGCGCTGGTGCGTGCGGTAGGGACGAGCGGCCAGTGACACGGGCGCTGGCGCGGCGCGCTGGCGCGAATCGATTGGGCGATGGCGTCAGGTGCGCGCGACGGCGCGCGACGGGCAACGCGGGCGGCGGCGCTGCTGGCGCGTCTGGCGCTGAAATTTCTGCTGGCGCGACAGATCTCGCTGGCTGGGCTGGGTCTGCTTCGCCGATGATGGGGTTTCTTTGGTGCGATCTGGCTGGCCGCTCGACTGGCCGCTTTACTGGTTGTTGCTGGTCGGGTCGGGACGGCTCGGTGAGGCTCGGTTGGGTTTCTTGGTGAGGTCGGCCAGAGAGAGAGAGAGAAGAGAGAGAGAGAGAGAGAGAAAAGTGGTAAAACAAGGGAATTGGATTTTCTTGATTTTCTTTCCTTTTCCTAATTTAAATAGGTCTTGGTGACCTAAATCCCTTCCCCAAGCTTCCTCCTTCGAGTCCCTACCAAACAAACTTATTTAAAAATAAGACTCACTTTTCCTACAAACTCCCTAAGACCATTTAGGCAAGGGCTCAAAACCCAATGGAAGCACCAAAATTACAATTAATTTTGTCATTTTCTAAAACACCTCCAAACTTCCAAACAACTTGCCCAAACCTCTCTGGTCTTGCAACCAACAACCATTAAGCTTCAAAAAAGGCAGAATGACCCCGAATCTCGAAAATCCACAAAACCACGACCGGGGCAAAAGACCAAAATGCCCCTAAGGGTTAAAATAGCTCTAACGGCCCATCCGAACATCCGAATAATGACCCGAAATCACCTGGTAACTCGAAATAGAAAATCGGGCCATTATAATACTCCCTCCTTTTAAGACTTTCGTCCTCGAAAGTCCTAAGACGACACAAACTCTAGGAAAACTCCACCGATTCTTAACCAACCAAGCTCCCGGTTAAGACAACACAAATCCTTCTTCAAACCGAACCCTCTTGGTTTCCCAAAGGCTCCAAGCCCAAAAGACACCGAGTCCGCACAAACTATCTCAACCAAAATCAACTAACATCGAGCTTGAAGAAATCATGCGATAGCTAGTCGGTGAGTCACACCCTCTCGACTCGCACGAACTCTCAACGGTCTTAAAATCTTAGGGCTCACTTAGCCTCGCTAACCCAACTCGGGCGCCTCTACGGCGCTACTCACAAAGAAACTTGTGGATTGGTCACGTGTTCTAAAACTCTCACGCACCCTGGCGAAAACTTCTGGGCTCACAAATGTTACCAAACAAATTTCAACTCTACACCATGTCGACCAAACAACCGAACCTCCCGGATTCGAAACTACAAGGCCTACTCTTACTTCACATGAGATCAACGAACCACAAGGCTTGCTCTGCACCTTAGCGAAATCCAATCGAATCACCAATCGCGACGGATCCCAAAGGCAAACTTGACTCACTAGAACACGACCACAACACTTAAACAACCATCTTGAAGAGCACCGACGCACCGAAGCCAGGGGCACATACCGTTCACTGGGACGGCTAACGCCACTCACACTAGCCGAAACTTCACCACGGCCACCCATGAACGACAAGGTCCAGAAACAGCTCCACTCAACCAAACTAATAAATCAAGCCCTCTTCGGCCGACAACAACTTTCCAATGCAATCCGACCAGCCACCGCCTAAGAGAATATCGCCAAATAAGGAAACAAACATCATACCTTTCTAAAAAAATCTCGAGCAAAGAAGGAATAAAACAACACGCGCTACTTGCAACACAACACCTCGAGGATAACGACTCAAAGGTTTTACCAACCATTTCCACGGCACCTCTGTGCCAACCCACTCAACTGTGGCTCAGCTATAACGCCAACTGCGAACGCACACCAACTAGGAACAGAGCCCGAGAAGGGCTGGCTCTGCAGAAACTCAAACCAAGTCTTAGAACGAGCGAAGCTCCCCTCCAAGCTGCCACTCAACCCTTAAGTCCATCTGGCTGCTCTAAGGACTTCCTCCTTATAGCTAGACCTAACTCTCCTTCCGATCCAGAAACTCCACCCACGAAACATCGCGAGGAAATAAGGATAGCGACGACCACAAGCTTGCGGATCATGAACAACTCGGGTCAGCAAGACTACCTCAAAAGTTAATACTCGAAACGGCATCCACTTGCAACTCAACGACCAAGGAACTAGGGGTTCTACAAACTCCAAAGACCCAACAACCTTCCAACAACAACTCAAACCCTTGAACTGGCTGGCCTCCGCCCTCGCGGGGACAAACAACTTTCCGCTTGCTAACAAGCCAACGCAGGGACACTCTCGCTGGGCTGACCGCTACGCCACTCTAATCAACTACACAACTCAGGAGCTAAGCTGACTCCTCCTCTACAGGGACGATTTCCCAGCAAGCTTAACTTCCAAGGACAGCTGAACTTCACACACGCTAGTAGTCCTACTCATCGAAGGCAACAACAACCAATTCCCTCGAAAGCAACAATCGAGGGATTCCACAATCGCTTGAACCACCAACTTAGAACTAGCAGTACTTACTCAACCTCCGAGGGAGGGGTCAACTCCCAAAACTTCCCGACTAGGAACAAGTCCTCGTGGCAACTCCACTTGCTCGAACGGCTAGCTCTAGAAACCACATGGGAACCAAACCTTGGTCAACGCCAAGCACCACCTTGCTAAGAATTCTGAAAACCAACGCAGAGGCTACTAAGAACAACTCTAGCTTGCCAAACGACTACAAGCATCCAGCAACTCAACCGAGGGACACTGCTTGGGTCTGACTGAGCTCTGGTTCCTCAACACGAACCTTTCGTGGATCCCAAAACATACACCACTTTAACGAGCTACACAAAAGTACACCGACGTGTACATCTCCAACTTGATTCCTTAAGATCCAAACCAATAAGTACTCTCACACAAGGCAACTTTTGCCTCCCAATAGAGCCACAACTAGCAAAGGAGCAACAAGAGTTCAACCCACTCGTGGTCAACTCACCATGGAACGCCACATTGGTCCACTTACTCTTACAAGAGCATAGCCACACCAAGCTAACTTACCTCATACCAATGGTCCACTAAACGTGCTCGATCAACCTTCCAACTCATGGCTCTAACATCGGATCAACCACGCATCATCGATGTCAACCCTACTCATATTAGGGTAACTCCGTGGTAGTCGAGTCACACTACCATCCAACCGGCTCACAAGCCCCCACAACACAGCACGAGAACTCGGACGCGCTAGCCCTTAACAACCAACACATCCTTTGTACCTAGCTCTCGTGACCTGAAGGCTCCTACTTATCCTCGAACAACCTCACTCTTGTAGTTCTCTTACTACCACCGAGCTAGATCTCTTATGCAACCCAAACAGTGTGCAATCTCGTGAAGTGGGTACAAGACTAGTGGGGATGCCAAACTTCAAGCGGGTCTTGGAACCATCTCGCACCAAAGTACCAACCGGCCCGACTCTAGGCCTCCTCTCAAAGCTTGGTGCCAACAGGCAGCACTACATCCTTAACAACACAAACATCTCTTTACGGGCTTTAAGTCCCTCTCGAGGGAAGGGAAGGTCACACTCCAGTGACAGGCAATGGCACTCAACACAAGGGTCTCAACACTCGAGAAGATTATTCTCCGACATCACGACTAACAGACAAGCCACGGCCCACTCCTCGCATCCCACTCGATGCTCAACAAATACTCAAAGCAACCCTAGGGTGGCAAAGACTGCTCCACTCTTGGAACATGCTAACAGAAGGTGCTTCTCTCTAATAGCCACCAAAAACCACTGGACGGATTAAGTCTTGACAAGCAAACTCCACACTACCCCCGCTACGAGGGTACTAAAAGAAGTGGCTACAAAACGATCAAGCAGCTTGCGGGAGGACAAGATGTCTCTACATCTTCCTCAAAAGCTACTAACTTGGCAAATTGCCAATCGACCGGTGGTCAGGGAGACTCTGCTGTCCGCCTCTCATAGGGGACTTCCACCACCACACTTTCTTTGCATCAAACAAAGACGAACGGCACGCTCGACCTCTCCGAACATCAGTCATCGGCCTCAACACTGTGTCATCCCAACACCGGATGATAAACTCGATCTGGACAACTACCTCGCCGCCAAAGCAGAGGTCTCAAAACATCCAAATCTCACAGGTTCCACTAGCCAAACTCGGCAGCTCGATCAACGCCAACTAACTTATCAAGATAACTCGTTGATCGATCCTCCCGAGCCTCCGGGCAACCGGAGCTACAAGGAGGGGCGTCTCCTAAATAAACTCGCCACCGGGCTATCTGTGCCCAAGACTCCCCATTACGCGCTACAAATTGCGCCTGGGTCTCCGCTCTCTGTTAGCTAAAAGACCTGCCATCAACTCTCGCATGGCTGGAGCACACTCTGCTCAAGGAGTCTCACTCTGAGGCGTGCTAGACTCTACCCCTTACTCTTGGCAACTCATCTGCCAGGGCCAAAGGTGTCCTACGGGTCTAAACGACCCTGGACGAGGTCTCATCATCAACATGAACGGTCCAACTCCTCGGTTGGAGATACCAAACGTCCTCGCTCCTCAATGTGTAATCAACAATCAAGGTCTACACAAAACATAAAAACTAGCCCACGCTGGGGCTCTCACTGCCCAACAAGGGTAACACATGTATACTAGATGCAGTATTGTAATTCTTAACCCTTAACTTTAAACTTACGGACATACCTGATGGCTGGCGGAGCGCTGATGATCATGGAAAACAACCTACAATCGCAGTCACTACGTAACCTATAACTCGAGCTCTGATACCAACCAGAAAGACCCGACCCAAAAGAAGCGGTCTCTAACCTAGATCCTTACTTAGCATGCATGCCTAGGAATGTAAAACACCATCCATTCTACAGTTTTAAAACTTTTGCAATTAATGTAACTTTAAACAAACCACGTAAGCCAATGTAAAAATCAAGAGTAATTGACTGATCGGTGCTTTTCTTAAAAACAAAACAAGAGTACTGATGAGAGAACCATAAAATAGTTTGAGTGTTTTCCCTAGGGACTCAAGTCCCACTACATGCTAAATCATAAAGAAAACAATAAAAGAACATGCATCCCAGCAGTCGCCTTTCCATGATCATCCACCGCCTCCTCCTAGCCATCCCGCCGATGTCCCAAGTTACCCGTGGAAAAACCACGAAATAAGGGTGAGTATAAACATACTCAAGAAGAATCCCCAACCGGGTACAATACGATACATCAGTCATCTAGCACCCTAGTATACATGCAAATAAAACAATGACTTAGAGCAAAACGGTTGAGTTAGGCTATGAGCTACTTCTAGAGCGAGCCTATTCAAGGGCTTTCATCTACTCCCTATCCTAGGTTTTACACTTGGATGCCCTTCGGGCCTTACACAACCTAGGACTCGGTCTTTGTCCCAATCGGGACTTACACCTCCAACTCGGTGATGCCCATCGGGGACTTACACACCTAGGATGCCCATCGTGTCTTACACCTCCAACTCGGTGATGCCCATCGGGGACTTACACACCTAGGATGCCCATCGTGGTCTTACACCTCCAACTCGGTGATGCCCATCTGGGACTTACACACCTAGGATGCCCATCGTGTCTTACACCTCCAACTCGGTGATGCCCATCGGGACTTACACACCTAGGATGCCCATCGGGGTCTTACACCTCCAACTCGGTGATGCCCATCGGGACTTACACACCTAGGATGCCCATCGTGGTCTTACACCTCCAACTCAAAGTGATGCCCATCGGGGACTTACACACCTAGGATGCCCATCGTGGTCTTACACCTCCAACTCGGTGATGCCCATCGGGACTTACACACCTAGGATGCCCATCGTGTCTTACACCTCCAACTCGGTGATGCCCATCGGGACTTACACACCTAGGATGCCCATCGTGTCTTACACCTCCAACTCGGTGATGCCCATCGGGGACTTACACACCTAGGATGCCCATCGGGGTCTTACACCTCCAACTCAGTGATGCCCATCGGGGACTTACACACCTAGGATGCCCATCGGGTCTTACACCTCCAACTCAGTGATGCCCATCGGGGACTTACCCGAGCGGGACCTAAACTAGTTACCCCTACAGTCTTCTACACTATACATCACCTGCCTATGCCTGGCATGGAACTAACAGGATAAAATAGAACAAGGTATGCCAAGATAATTAAACCCCTTGCATGGAACTAACAGAATATATCAGGGGACACAAGAGCAACACGATATGGAAGCAAGAGAAAACATGTAACCTTTCCACTGGAAATTTTCATACAATCACAAGACATGGCATGCTGGAAGAACAAACCTAGCATGGAACTAACATGAACAACAAGCCAGCATGCTAGCAAGATTTCAAACACAAGTCGCTCAATAGCTAACATACTCATAACAACAACCAAGCATACAAGGCACAATCATGATAGCATCGCAGGTCCACACAACCACGGTAAGAAATCCTTACCGAAACAAGCGAAAAAATAACTACCATAAGCCAACCAAACGACTCCCGAGCTTCTAAGTGAACCCGAGCAACCTAAGCATTTAATAAAAATATCCTAATTAAATAACAACAAACCAAACAACTTAGGGTCCAAAAGAGTGGAGGCTCGGGAATTTACCAACCGAGAAGGCACTAGATCTCGGTCCCATCTATCTCGGCAAAGCAGGCACTTTCGGCAAGTGGGCGGGCAGCAGGACGCGTCACTGGGCGCAGCAGTGGGCGGCGGGCGCTGGCGCTGGCGCTGGCTGGCGCTGGCGGCGCTGGCTTGGCGCTGGCTGGCGCGCGGCGGTGCGTAGGGACGAAGCGCAGTGACACGGCGCTGGCGCGGCGCGCTGCTGGCGCGAATCGATTAAGGCGATGGCGTTCGTGCGCGCGACGGCGCGCGCGGACGGGGCAACGCGGGCGGGCGGCGCTGGCTGGCGCTCTGGGCGCTGGGGCTGCTGCGACAGATGGCTCGCTTTGGGCTGGGGTCTGGCTGCGACGATGATGGGGCTGCTTTGGTGCGATCTGGGCTGGCCGCTTTGACCATTGCCGCTCGGGTGGGTTGTTGGTGGCGGGACGGCTCGGTGAGGCTCGGTTGGGTTTCTTGGTGAGGTCGGCCAGAGAGAGAGGAGGAGAGAGAGAGAGAGAGAGAAAAGTGGTAAAACAAGGGAATTGGATTTTCTTGATTTTCTTTCCTTTTCCTAATTTAAATAGGTCTTGGTGACCTAAATCCCTTCCCTGGCTTCCTCCTTCGAGTCCCGCCCAAACAAACTTATTTAAAAATAAGACTCACTTTTCCTACAAACTCCCTAAGACCATTTAGGGCAAGGGCTCAAAACCCAATGGAAGCACCAAAATTACAATTAATTTTGCCATTTTCTAAAACACCTCCAAACTTCCAAACAACTTGCCCAAACCTCTCGGGTCTTGCAACCAACAACCATTAAGCTTCAAAAAGGCAGAATGACCACGAATCTCGAAAATCCACAAAACCACGACCGGGGCAAAAGACCAAAATGCCCCTAAGGGTTAAAATAGCTCTAACGGCCCATCCGAACATCCGAATAATGACCCGAAATCACCTGGGTAACCGAAATAGAAAACTGGGCCGTTACACTCAGTCATCAAACTCTGATTTTGTGTTATGACTCTTTATGTTTTATTTTCCCCTGAATGCATGTAGACGGGCACGGAGCCCTAGGATGTTTTCTGAATATTCTGTGGATTCCAGCATTATTGTATCTAGACATGTTTTGAATGATTTTAAGAAATCTCTGATCGGAGTATACTTTGGAAATGTATTTATCTTGGAACAGGTGCTTGGAAACAGGGACAGGTTCCAGGGAAATTGTTTCGTTTTTAAAGGGGTTATTTTGAATGTTTTGTTTTAATTGGAATCCGAAATCATGTCTGTTTTAAATGTCCTTTACTTTGAATGCATGCATTGGGGTAAGGGCCCATTTAGTGCCCCATTCGGGTCGGTCCCTTACAGAACTTTTACCAAACGGATTTCGCGGTTACGTAACTTGTAACAGTCCAGTTTTCTATTCCAATTTTCGAGGTGCCTTCGGGTCAAGATTCGGTTGTTTGGTTGGGTCGTTAGAGCTGTTTTGACCCTTAGGGGTATTTTGGTCTTTTTGCTCCCCGAGCAGGATTTGTGGAATTTCAGGGCTTCGAGGTCGCTCCTGCCTTTGTCGAGGCTTGTTTGTTGTGGGTTGCGAGTCCCGAGGTGTTTGGGCTATTCGGTTGGAAGCTCGGTTGTGGTTTGGGCTTTGGCAAAGTGATGGTTGGTTGTGTGCTTCCTTTGGGATTCGAACCCGTGCCTTTAGTGTTGATTTGGGAGTTGGATTTAAGTGAGTTTTATTTATTGGAAACGATTGCTTCGGTCGGGTCTCGAAGGAGGAAGCCGGGAAATGGGATTTTAAGGATTTTGAGGTTTTAAAAAGTGGATAAGGATGAATAAAATGGATAAAATCCCATTATTTTCCTTTTCTTCCCATTTTTCTTTTTTTTTTTCTTTTTTTTCTCTCTCTCTCTCTCTCTCTCTGAGCCCCCCACCTAGCCGAGCGTTGCCCTGCATAGGTCGCGCCATCGCCCAGCCCGAGCCTCGCCCAGCTCTAGCCCACGCAGTGCCAGGTTGAGTCGTCAGCCCGAGCATCGCGTCGCCCAGCCCCTGCTTGTGTCGCCCTAGCCCGAGCCTTGCCCAGCCAGGTCGCCAGCCCGAGCCCCAGCTGCCCTCGCCCGCGTTGCACAATGTCGCCTCGAGCCTTGTCGCGTCGCCTAGTGTCGCGTCGCCCAAGCCCCTGCAGCCGCAGATGTCGTCGCGCGGCCCTAGCCGCGCAGCCGCGGTGCGAAGCCGCCACCCGCCGCGTCGCCCGTGTCGTTCGCGCCCGTGTCGGCCAGATCGCGCGTCCTATAGCCCGTGGCATCGTGTCGCTCGCGCCCGCGCGCCCCTATGTCGCTCCTCGCCCGTCCGACGCACACCTCAGCGCTCCAGCCAATACCAACCAGCCCTTTAGCCGCCGCCTGCAAAAATGGCTCGTTCACAGTCATCGCGCCGCTCGTGAGTTGCTCCCGAGCCGAGCCCCGCTTTATTTTTTTGTATTCAGGCCTATTTGTATGATTATTGATGTGTTTGTTTGGCTCGCTATAGGTTGCTCGGGTTCGATCGCAGTTAATTTTATTGTGTGTTGTTGCCTTCCGACTAGGTAAGGATTTCTTTCTGGAGTTGTGTGGGCCCTGCGATATTTTCATGATATGCCTTGTATGTTTGCTGACTGTTATGAGCATGATAGTAATAGAGCAGCTTTAATTGATTTCTTGCTAGCATGTTTGCCTGATTTTACATGTTAGTGCCATGCTAGGATTGTTCTTCCAGCATGCTTATGATTCCTGCTTAAGTTCGTAGTATCATGCTAGGTAAATGTGATTGGTTTCGGTCATTGCTTGCTAGCCAGGAATCATTTATTTTCTCTGTACTCTTAGATAGAGTTGTAGGGTTTGTCATCATCCAGAGGCTGAGAGAGGACATAACGTACTTTGTCCCCACCGGTCGGGAGTAAAGCGAAGCATTGCTTCAGGGGTTGAGAGCGGACATAACGTACTTTGTCCCCACTGGTCGGAAATAGAGCAAAGCATAACATACATTGCTTTTTCTCCCCCCTCCCGGCAGCCAATGAGAATTAGCTACCTCATTGGCGTATGCCTAGTTTGTAGCTTGCTAGAGCGGAACCCTGCCAACGGTGTAAGCCTGCCTTGGCCGATTCTTAGCTTCAGGTCGGTGGATCAGGCTTCACAGATGAGCGCCGAGGGCCTCGCGCTACAGTGATCAGTGACACCGCCTCTGAGTCTTAGGCATGCTTACCTGGCTCGCGTAGTTTGTCCTTGGGCCCCCACATTTACGCCGGTTGCAGCAGCATGCGGTGTGCGCGCACACGCGTTAGTCGCCGGTTCGGAGAGCTCCCCTAGGCTAATGTCGTGAGTACACCATTCCTTCCGTTAGATCCAGACTTCGGGTACTCTCCCGTAAGTCCAGATTATCAATAGCAAGGAGGCCCTTGAGGACATCTTTGGGATCAGTTTTTGAGCTGAACAATCCCCCGAGTGAAAGATACCTCGGTGATGTCCCAAGATTGGTCAGGATAACCAATCAGTAGGCCGAAAGTAGGATACTTCCGATGATTCCAGATCTTTCCTTGTGACCTCGTTGAGCTATGATCTGTGTTGGTAGCTGTTTGCTTGCATGCTTTGGTACTAGATGACTGATTATATCGTATTGTACCCCGGTTGGGGATTCTTACTCAGTAATTCGTTACTCACCCTTATTTTTGTGGTTTTTCCACAGGTAACCATGGTGCGAGACAGGATGGCTGGAGAAGGAGCTATGATCATGGAAAACCCGTTGTTCAACTTTGAGTCTTATGTTTATGTTTATGATTTAAATGTCCTCTGAATGCATGTAGTTGGGCACGAAGCCCTAGGGTATTTTCTGAATGTATTTCCGGATTCTAGCACTATTGTAAAGCTTGTATGTTTTAAATAAATCTCTAATCAGAGTAAGTTTTGGAAATGTATTTGTCTTGGAACAGGTGCTTGGAAACAGGGACAGGTTTCAGGATTGATGTTGACTTTTTAAATGGATGTTTTATGTTTTAGTTTTTACTTAGAATTCGAACACCATTTTGCAAATTTTCTGTAGATTTGTATGCATGCATTGAGGTAACGGCCTATTTTAGAACCCCTTTCGGGTCGGGTCGATACAAGTTGGTATCAGAGCTCAGAGTCATAGATTCTGTAGACTTACCTTTTGTTGTAGGTCATTTTTCCATGATCATCAGTACTCCGACAGTCATCAGGTACGCCTAAGTTTACTGTTTTAAAGAAAGGGGTAAGAATTTACAATACTTTTCATCTAGTGTTTGCCTTGTGTAGAGTTGTGGAGCGGAGACGAGCAGGTTCTGACTCGTTGTTGGTTTGGGCTTAGAGAGCCATCATGCCAACTTTCTGCAGTGCGAGCATTATTTAACAGCTTGTTGAGGTATCCAGATAGATTCGGATGCCCCTGGGACGTCGCCCCGAGGGAGGTAGAGCTTAGACTCCCATAGGCCATTTGTGGCCCAGTTGTTGTTTTTCCCCTAGTGAGAGGGTGGAGGTGCTTTGTGCAGATCGCCAGTATGTTGTTCGCACTCAGAGGAGCAGGACGCTTGGCATGTCCGACCGAGGAGTTGGACTGATCGTGTTGATGTTGAGGCCGCGTCCAGGGTTGTTAGGCCCGCAGGCCAGATTTGGCCCTGGCAGTTGAGTTGCCTAGTGGAGGGGGTAGAGGCTAGTACGCCTCAGAGTGGGACTCCTTGAGCAAACTGTGCTCCAGCCATGAGAGATTTGATGGCAGGTCTTTAGCCAACAGAGAGCGGAGACCCAGGCGCAGTTTGTAGCGCGTAGTGAGGAGTCCCGGGCACAGATAGCCCAGCTGACAGAGTTTGTTTCAGCATTTTCCCCCAGTAGCTCTTGTAGCCCCGGAGATTCCCGGGAGGACATGATCAGCAGGTTTATTCAAATGAGATTGTTGGCGATGATGGAGCCGCCCAGTTTGGCAAGTGGATGCCTGTAGAGCTCGATGTTTTAGAAAGTCCTGCTGCTAGTAGGAAAGCGGTTGGCCAGGTTTGAGTTTAGCATCCGTGTGTTGGAATGCCCTACTGTTCAGAGGCCGAGGTGTGCCGCTCCTCAGTCTTTGCTTGGTACAAAGAGCTTGGTGGTGGAAGTCCCTTGAGAGAGGTGGACTAGCAGAGTCTCCACCAGTCGCCCGATTGATTGGCAAGTTGCCGTGTTAGTGGCATGAGGAATATGTAGAGACATCTTTGCCCCCTTGCAAGCCTGGTGTTGTTTAACAGCCCAGTTTCCTCAGATGTTTGGTAGAGTTGAGCACTCTTCCTTGGTGAGCTCCTAGAGTGGAGCTAGCTGCTACATGTTGAGAGAGCCGGCCAGAGCATTGTTGAGCATCATGAGGAGATGCAAGTGTAGGCCGTGAGCCTTCGTTTGATGAGATGCCATAGGCATGGCTGTTTGAGTTTGAGCCCTCGTATGCCTAGCCAGAGTTGTTGTCACTTGAGGTAGTGACCTTGCTGGCCCCATCTGTAGTAAGATGTGGATTTGGTAGTAGTAGCACTTGAGGTGCATTGGTTGGTGTGCCACTTTGGCACTAAGTCTGGTTCAGGCTTGAGTTTGGCATGGGCATAGCAGATGGTTCTATGCCGTCTGGAGTTCAGCGCACTTCTTTAGCCATGGATTCGTTTATGGCAGTTGCACCTGTTTAGGTCGTGCCAGAGGGCTAGTTCAGTGGTAGTCGATGGACTACAAGCGAAAGGATGCTCGAGAGGAGCCGGAGCCTCTTCCCAGTGTTTCCGGAGGTTGAGTAAGTCAGCAGCTTGTCGGTTGGCAAGTGTTAGTGCGCGTGAGTCTCGCGCTAGTGTTAAGCCCAAGAGTTTCCTTGTGGTTGGTAGTGCGGTCAACTACCTTCGAGTGCCTTAATCTGAGGTAAGTTGAGCATCGTAGATGCGAGTTCGGTTCAACAGAGGGACCCTGCGTTGGATGCCATGAGGCGAGTTGGATGCCTTTGAGGCGAGATGAGTTGATGCCTTGTGAGTGGTTTTGGATGCCTTATGGGTAAGCACCCTGGTTAGAGGCTTGGTATAAAGTGAGTTCGGTGTGGCTTGGTTATGCTTTGGTAAAGCAAGGTTGCCTCAGCTTTGAGCATCGTGTGGAGAAGGAACTTTTAGTGTTCCTTTGGTTGGAGTTCAGTTGGAAACTGAACAAGTGCGGTGGTAGCAAAGCCGCGCAGTTTCTGATCGCCTTGGCTAAGAGAGTTGTTCGGATCCTTTCCTTGGGTAGAAGCCTTGTTGTGCCTGATGTTTGAGTAGGAGGATGACGCATTCGATAGCGTTTCGGGTCCTCTTGGTTCCCAAGGAGTTGGAGTTGGCCAGCATGGTTGAGATGCTGGAGAGAGTTGTGCTGCTTCGCAGCGGTTGGTCGTTAGTCCGCTTGTCGACAAGGTGTGTGTCGAGGGTTGCCGAAGAACCCTAGGTTGTGGAGAGCCTCTCCAGAGCTCAGTCAGCCCATGTAGTGAGTTTCAGTTGGCAAGCTGGAGGCGTGTAGTTTGTAGCCTCGGGTGAGTTGCTAGCAGTCTTGGTAGACTAGCAAGCCAGTATTTGTTTTGAAGCAGAGTCCGAATTGGTTCCGGTGTGGTGGCAAGTTGATGCTTGGTGTTGACCAAGGTATGGTTTGGAGCTGCTAGAAAATAGTTTTTGTAACGACCCAGGTTTTTCATCCCGGGAGGGCATGATCAGCAGGTTTATTCAGATGAGTTTGTTGGCGTTGATGGAGACGCCCGCAAATGGATGCCTCTAGAGCGATGTTTTAGTAAGTCCTACTTTGCTAGTAATAAAGTAGTTGGCCAGTTTGAGTTTAGCATCCGTGTGTGGGATGCCCCGCTGCTCGAGGCCGAGGTGTGCCGCCTCGTCTTTGCTTGGTTCATCAGATGGTGGTGGAAGTCCCTTGTGAGAGGTGGACTAGCAGAGTCTCCACCAGTCGCCCGATTGTTTGGCAAGTTGCCGTGTTAATGGATTGAGGCAGATGAAGGGTCATCTTTTCCCCCTTGCGAGCCTGCTGTTGTTTAACAGCCCAGCTTCCTCAGATGTGGATTTGGTAGTAGTAGCACTTGAGGTGCATTGGTTGGTGTGCCACTTTGGCACTAAGTCTGTTCGAGCTTGAGTTTGGCTTGGGCATAGTAGATGGTTCTATGCCGCTCGGAGTTCAAATGTACTCCTTTTAGCCTTGGATATGTTTATGGCGCTTGCACCCGTTTAGGTCGTGCTGCAGGGCTAGTTCGATGGTAGCGATGGACTACAAGCGAAAGGATGCTCGAGAGGAGCCGGGTCGAGCCTTTTCCCAAAGTGTTACCGGAGGTTGAGTAAGTCGTGAGTTGGCGGTTGGTAATTGTTTGTGGGCGTGATTCTCGCGCTAGTGTTAAGGCCAAGAGATTTTCTTTGTGGTTGGTAGTGCGGTCAACTACCTTCGAGTGCCTTAATCTGAGGAGAGTTGAGCATTGTAGATGCGAGTTTGGTCCAGCAGAGGGACCCTAAGTTGGATGGTCATGAGATGAGTTGGATGCCTATGAGGCGAGTTGGATGCCATGAGGCGAGTTGAATGCTTTTGAGGCGAGATGAGTTGATGCCTTGCGAGAGGATTTGGATGCCTTATGGGTAAACACCCTTGGTAGAGGCTTGGTATAAAGTGAGTTCGGTTTGGCATGGTTATGCCTTGATAAAGCAAGGTTGCCTCAGCTTTGAGCATCGTGTGGAGTTGGAACTTTTGGTGTTCCTTCGGTTGGAGTTCATTGAAACCCGAACAAGAGCGATGGTAGCAAAGCCGCCAGCTTTTTGTTCGCCTTTGGCTAAGAGAGTTGTTTGGATCCTTTCCTTGGGTAGAAGCCTTGTTAAGAGGCTGATGTTTGAGTAGGAGGACGACGCATTCGGTAGCGTTTTGGGTCCTCTTTGTTTCCAAGGTATTGGAGTTGGCCTGCATGGTTGAGATGCTGGAGAAAGTTGTGCCTGCTCGTGCAAGTTGGTCATTAGCTCGCTTTGTCGGCGGTGTGTGTGTGTCGAGGGTTGCCGAAGAACCCTAGGTTGTGGAGAGCCTCTCGCAGCTCGGTCGAGCCCGTAGTGAGTTTCAGCTTGGCAAGTCGGAGCCGTGTGGTTCGTAGCCTCGGTTGAGTTGCTAGCGATCTTGGTAGGCTAGCGAGCCGCTGGTTGTTTGGAGTAGACTCGGATTGGTTCCGGTGTGGTGGCAAGTTGATGCTTGGTGTTGACCAAGGTGTGGATTGGAGTTGCTAGAGATTAGTTTTGCTCGTGGGGCGAGTGGTTTGTGCCCTGTTGGTTGTTTTCCTGTTTCCAGGATGTTGAGTTGCCCTTGTTGTTGCCCCGTGAGATTTAGATGTTGTTGCTTTAGTGGAGCAAGACAGGTGAGCGTTTGTGGAGCTCTTTGTCCTTCTGGTTGTCCGCTTGTAAGAGCCGCTTTCCTTCCGGAGTTGTCGATTCCTCCCGTAGCCATGAGTTAATGGTAGAGGTGTTAGCTTGAAGGAAAAGTTTGTTGGTCGCTTGGAAGCGCTTGTTTGTCCATTAAGCGCACTCTTGGATGGTGTTCTAGAGGCCGCAGTAAGGGTTGTTCTCGCCTCTTGTGAGTGTTTGGCTAAGATTGGGTTCTCTTGTTGTTTCGAGTGCTAGTTCGGTTCTAGCCGGAAGGCGTTGCCCCGAGGTCGTGTTCTTAGTCGATGAGTTGTGGGAGTTGACCCCTCCCTCGGCAGCTTGAGCAAGTCTTTGTTTGTTTCGGATTGGAGATCCGATTGGTTGAGATATCCCTTGGGTGTTGCTTCCAAGAGAGTTGGTTGTCGTTGCCTTGGGTTTGAGCAAGTCAATGAGCTTGTGTGAAGTCCGCTGCCCTTCGAGTTTGCTTGTTGGGAATTCATTTCTGCTTTTTGTTGGAGTCGGCTTAGCTCCGAGTTGTGTATTTGATCGAGTAGCGCAAATGGCCACACCAAATGAGAGGGTCCCTACTTTGTGTTGTTAGCAAGCAAGAGTTGTTTGTCCCACTTAAGGGCGGTGGCCCGCCAAGAAGAGTTGTTTCGGCAAGTTGTTGGTTCTTTGGGGATTGAAGATTTCCCTTTCCCTAGTCTCTGTGGTGGTTGAGTTGCTCCTGGATGTCACCTCGAGAGTTAGCTTTGAGGTTGTCGTTATCCGTTTTTCCTCGTGAGGTTTCGGGAGTGGAGCTTACGTTGGAAGTTGAGTTAGGCTTAAGCTTAAAGGAGAAGTCCTTTGAGTAGTCGGTTGGATTTTAAGAGTTGAGAGGTAGCTTGGAGGCGAGTGTCGCTCGTTATAAGTTTGGGTTGAGTTCTCACGAGAAAGCCCTTCTCGGGCTTTGATCCTTGTTGTGCGCCGCATTGGAGTAGCAGAGCTGCTTGAGTGGGTTGGCACAGAGGTGCCATGGCTTTGGTTGGTAAAGCCATTGAGCTGCTTTCCTCAAGGTGTTGTGCCGTAGAGAGCTGCGTGATGGTTTAGTCCTTGCACCCGAGTTTTCCTTGAGAGGAATTTTGGTGGTTTCCTTGCTCGGCGCAGTTTTTCTTTGGCGATTGCTAGTAGATTTGCATGGAAAAGTTTGCTTTCGGCCGTTTGGTTTCGGAATCTGGAAGGTTCATTTGTTTGGCCATTTGTTGAAGGGCCGAGTTTGTTTGTTGTCACCGTGAGCTTCCGCAGGAGTTTAGCGAGCGTGGTGTAAAGTTTCGCAGCTTTTGGCCATCCTCGAGTTTCTTTGTGAGTAGCACCGCTTTTAGAGTTGGTGCGAGTTGAGGACGTGGTTTGCCGTCTATTCCCTTGTAGTTCAAAGGTATATGCCCGATCGATGGCATTGTGGCCTTGAGTTTTGAGAACCCAAGAGAGTTTTGGTTCTCGAAGAGGGCTTGTGTGTTGGATTTCCCGAGCAGCTTGGGACCAGATTCAGTATTTGATGGACTTTGCCTATAACAACAATTATCGATCGACGATCTGGATGGCTCCATTCGAGGCTTTGTATGGTAAGCGTGGTCGGTCCCCCGTGGTTCAGGAAGAGGTTGGTGATAGTCGTTTTGGGTCCGAGTTCACTGCAGCTGACCAATGGTGCGGTCAAGAGAAGATTAGAGCTCGTATGTTGGACACTCGAGAGCAGCAGAAGAGTTACGCCGATGTTCGGCGTCGGGATTTGGAGTTTGAGGTTGGTCAAGCATGTGTTCCTTAAGGTTGCTCCGATGCGAGGTGTTTTGAGGTTTGCAAGCGTGGGAAGTTGAGTCCCCGCTTTGTTGGTCCATTTGAGATCCTAGAGAGGATTGGCGAGTTGCTTACCGGTTAGCCCTACCTCCGTCACTATCATCGGTGCATAGTATTTTTCATGTATCGATGTTGAGGCAAGATGTGCCGGACCCGCCGCACATTGTGGACTTTGAGCCTTTGCAAATGAATGAGGATTTGAGCTTCGAGGAGAAGCCGGTGAGGATCCTTGCCTTTGAGACCAAGACGTTGCGTAATCGCGAGATTCGTTTGGTAAAGGTTCAAAGGAAGAGTCGTGGTTCGAGGAAGCCACTTGGGAGCGGGAAGACGAGATGAGATTGCATTATCCTGAGTATTTTGATCTTTAAGGACTTTCGAGGATGAAAGTCATAAAAAGGAGGGAATATTATAACGACCTGTGTTTTTCATCCCGGTCTTCCGTATGCCCTAGGGGTAATTTGGTAATTTGGTCGGGCCACGGGGCCGTTTGTGTCTTTTTCAGATTACTAAAATTATTGGATGGATTTATGTAGGTTTTGGAAGGATTTGTGGTTTGGTTTGAGCAAGGTTTGATGCAAAAGTAAAAATAAAGGAAATTGTCTTTGCAGTGGGGTTTGAACCTGGGTCTCCCGAAAGCTTGTGGGGATGTGTGCCAATTGAGCCATTAGGTGCTCTTGTTGCTCTTTCTGCATCACATCTTAGTTAACCTTGGATCTTTGGTGTTTGGTGCATTTGGTTAAATGAAATAGAAATTAGGTTTGTTCCATCTTCTTCTCCAAAGTGCGTGGCGCTGAAGCTATTCTCTCCATTGCCTTGCCGAATTCTTCATCCTTGCAGCTCCCTTGGATCGTTCATCATCATTCCGGTAGGTATCGATCTTCCTCTTCTTCTTCTCATCCGTTTAGTGTGCTGTTTGGCCAAGTGAATAGAAGAGTGTTGTGTGTGTTTGTGTTGATTGCAGCCAGCAGCCATCGTCGCGACGTCCACCGGCCGGCCAAGACGCGATCACGCCAAAGAAGAAATTTCGGACGCTCTGCCGTCGCACGAGTCGCCCTGCCGTCCACATTACTCGTGGCGCCCAGATCTCGCACACAAGAATCCGGCCCACCGCCGGCCATCGCCACCGACGCCACGCCAGATCGCGCGCGGCAGCGACGCCGACGCCTCGCGCCGCCATTCCTTGCCGCTTGCCGAAAGCTGCCCAGACGCCCAGACGTTCGCGCGCACAGATCCTTGCCGCCGAAGCGGCTCGCCGTGTCCGCAGATCGCGACGCCAAATACCGTGCGCCCATGCCGTGCCGCTACGCTGCTGAGTCCGTCGCTCCTTGCGCCTGGCCGCGCCCAGCGCCATCCGCATGGGCAGACGCGCGCAGCCGCGGCAGCGCGCGTGCAGCCAGCGGCTAGCGCCCACCGCCGTGCCCGCCGCCAAAGAACTCCAAGTTCGTGTCGCCGTGCCGCGTGAGTGCCCCGAGCCGAGCTTGTCGTTCTATTGGTTTTTAGACGTTTTAGATGCTGATTATTATTGGTTTGCTAGGTTCCTCGCGCTAGCTCGGGATTGTTCCACAGCCTTAGGATTTGTGTGTAGAAGCCTCCCGACCAAGGTAAGGATTTCTTACCGGAGTTGTGTGGGCCCTGCGGTATATTTGTGATTGTTGTTTTGTATGCCTGTGTATAATTATTAGCAAGTTTAGCCCTAGGTGCTCTGTTCAATTCTGGATCGCATGAACTCTTGTATTGTTTCTCATGTTAGCCCATGCTAGGTTGTTCCATTCGGCATGTTCGATATCTGTTCTTGCTTCGTAGTATCATGCTAGGTTCCTTGTATCTGTTGAGCACGTATTGGACCGCATTGAATGAATTGTTATTATTGCTATGGTTTAGAGTTCGTAGGTAGCATCATCCGGGCGGATGCATAACGTAACTTGCATCCCCGATGGGGGACGTGCGAGATGGTACTCCGTCCCTGATCCCGTTAGGGTTTAGCTAACCCTAACGGCTGGCCCTGCAATATTGGGTGAGGGTGGCAGACTGTTAAATGCCCCAACGGTCGGGATGATGACTTGGCATTGCCTTGTACCGGCGATCGGCACGTCCTCGGCGTGTTCGGCGTAGCTCTTGATTGCCACTGTTAGGGCAAGGACCGCTTCTGGTGTAAGCCTACCACGGCCGGTTCCTTAGCCTCGGTGCGGTGGTACAGTGACATAGTTCACGTGTCCAGTCTCTCACACCCTATGTCGGTGACACCGATCCGTAGATTTAGTTAGGCATGGTGATCGAACACGGCGGCTTGCCACTAGACCCGCACCCCGCAGTTTGCGGTAGCATGCGGTGCGCGCTTACGCTCATTACAGCGCCGACCGAGAGCTCCTCGGGATCTTGAGCCAGTGCACCTTTCGTACGGCAGTGAGACAGTGAGGCCGGACTTGTTTCCGTATAGGGCGTATAGTGTGTTGTGGTATTTCCGGACTAAGACCACGAGTTGGCATCCGAGGTCCAAGTGTGGACTTAGCTATGTGCTCCGCTCTGTGTTTATATTCATAGCTTGCATACATTCTTCTAGATGATCATGTATATCGTATTGTACCCCTTGGGGATTCTTACTTGAGTAATTCGTTACTCACCCTTATTTTGTGGTTTTCCACAGTAACCAAGGCGCGAGAGCAGGATGGTGGTGAAGGAGGAGCTGTGATCATGGAATCCTGCTTTGTCATCTCTGACGTTTCTTATGTTATGACTCTTATCGTTATTTTTCCCTGAATGCATGTGACGCACACGAGCCCTAGGATGTTTTCTCAATGAATTGTGGATTCCAGCTTTGTTGAATTTGAGGATGTTTTAAATGTTTTGAATAAAATCTCTGATCAGAGTAAACTGTTGGAAATGTATTTGTCTGTGAAACAGGTGCTTGGAGACAGGGACAGGTTTCAGTAGACTTTATCGTTCTGAATGAATCTTGAATGTTTTGTTTTTAATGGAAATCCGAAAACTTTATTTGCATTTTGTCTTTTACTTTGAATACATGCATTGGGGTAAAGGCCTATTTAGAGCCCCTTTTGGGTCGGGTCTTTACAGTTTTGCTCATGGGGGGAATGGTTCGTGCCCTGTTGGTTGTTTTCCTGTTTCCAGGATGTTGAGAGTTGCCCCGTTTGGAATTTGGAGGTTCAGTCTATGGTGGACCCTTGTTGTTGCCCCGTGAGATTTAGATGTTTTTGCTCTAGTGGAGCAAGACAGTGAGCGTATGTGGAGCTCTCTGTCCTTCGGTTGTCTGCTTGTAAGAGCCGTTTCCTCCTGGGAGTTGTCAGATTTCTCCCGTAGTCTTGGAGTTGATGGTAGTTGTAACGGCCCAGTTTTCCATTCCGGTTTTCCAGGTACTCTCGGTTCAGTATTAGGGAAATCGGTTGGGCCGTTAGAGCATTTTAACCCTTAGGGGTATTTTGGTCTTTTTGCTCCCCAGTCAAGATTTGGGATTTGAACCTTTGCCTTAGTGATTTATTTAGTGAGTTTCATTATTGGAAAAGATCACTTCAGCCGAGTCTCGAAGAGGAAGCCAAAATGGGATTTTTAGGGATTTAATTTAAATGGAATTTAAGGCATTTAAAATGGGATAAGTATGAAATATTAAATAAATAAAAGAAAATCCCCAAATTTCCCCATGTGTTTATTTTGCATTTTCTCTCTCTCTCTCTCTCCCTCACCCGACCCCTAGCCAGCTCCGAGCCCCCCTGCTCTCCCCAGCTCGCCTAGCCAGTCGCACCACGCCGAGCCACCCCCGTGCCAACGTCGTCCCAGTCCGACCCAACTCGCCCAGCCCCAGCTCGCACCTTGCCGGCCCACGCCAGCGCCAGCTCGCCCCGCGCCAGGTCGACCAGCCCTGCAGCTTGCCGAGTCCCCGCGCGCGTCCCTTGTAGCCCAGGTGCGTCGTGTCGCCCGTGCCAGCGCTCTCGTCCCTGTAGCGCCGCTCGCCTTCGCCTGGCCGAGTCGCGCCCGAGCGCTCCTGCACTCCTGTACCTAGCCCCGCACGGCTCCACGCCCCCAGCGCCCAACTCACGAGCGAGCTGCCCCTACCGAGCCAGCGTAGCGCCCGGTAGCTCCTTTCTTCTTGACGACGGCTTGCCCAGCTGAGTTGGGTTGGTCGAGCCGTGTGTTTTCTCGATTGGTAATTCCCGAGCCTTTTCCTTCTTTGGGTCCTGAGTTGATTGGCTGCTGATTTGTATTTAAATTTGGGTGTTTTATTGAAATGCTTAGGTTGTTCGGGATTCGATTGAGGCTCAAAGGTTGTTTGTTGGTCGTGAAAGTTATTATTCTCTGCTTGTTTCCAAGTAAGGATTCCTTATCGGGGATGTGTGGACCCTGCGATGCTTTCGTGATTGTGACTTGTATGCATGTTACTTTTATGAGCATGTTAGTGGATAGGACAGCTTGTAAATGAATTCTTGCTAGCATGTTTGGCTGTTTGTACATGTTAGTGCCATGCTAGGTTTGTTCTACCAGCATGCTCGAGATTCCTGCTTTAAGTTCATAGTACCATGCTAGGATATGTATGATTGATGTCTATTATGTATGTTAGCGAGGAATCTTTCACTCTGTACTCTTAGTTAGTAAAGTAGGGTTTGTCATCATCCAGAGGCTAGAGTGGACATAACGTACATTGTCCCCCTGGTCGGGAGTAAAGAGCGCGTAGCATAACGTACATTGCTTCCCCGACCGCCGATGTGGATTTAGCTACCCACATTGGCATAAGCCTAGTTTGTAGCTTGCTAGAACGGCACCCTGCCAACGGTGTAAGCCTACCTTGGCCGGTTCTTAGCTTCAGGTCGGTGGTTCAGGCTGCACATATGAGCGCCGAGGGCCTCGCGCTACTTTGATCAGTGACACCGCTTCCGAGTCTTAGGCATGCATACCTGGCCCGCGTAGTTTGTCTTTAGGCCCCCACATTTACGCCGGTTGCAGCAGCATGCGGTGAGCGCGCACACGCGTTACTTGCCGATTCGGAGAGCTCCCCCGGGCTAATGTCTTGAGTACACCATTCCTTCCAGTTTAGAGCCAGACTTCGGGTACTCTCCCGTAAGTCCAGATTGCAACAAGGGCAAGAGGCCCTTGAGGACATCCTTGGGATCGGTTTTTGAGCTGATCAATGCCCCGAGTGAAAGAGACCTCGGTGATGTCCCGGGATTGGTTATGAGAACCAATCATTAGGCCGGAAGTAGGAGACTTCTGAAGACTCCGGATTTGCCTTATAAGCTCGTTCAGCTAAGATCCGTGTTGATAACTGTTTGCATGTGTACTAGGTTGCTAGATGATTGATTGCATCATATCGTACCCCGGTTGGGGATTCTTACTGAGTAATTCGTTACTCACCCTTATTTTGTGGTTTTTCCACAGGTAACTTGGAACAGCACCGAGGCGGCTAGCGGAGGTGGCTGGGAGATCATGGATGCTGCTGACACTCTGTCGTGTCTTACTTTGTTTTGTTTTGAATTCAGCATGTACATGGATTTTGGTCTGTAGGGAAAACTTATGTTTTGTACTATTTTTATGTTTTAAGAAAAGTACTGATCAGTCACTGTTTTGTAAATGAATGTTAAGTTTGTTTTAATGTTTTCCACTCTTATGTTTGAATAGTTTTTCAATCCGACCCCTGGTTGAGTCATTTTATGTATTTTCATTTGCATGCATTGAGGTAAAGGCCTACTTTAGAACCCCATTCGGGTCGGGTCTTTACAGTTGGTATCAGAGCACAGAGTCATAGATTCTGTAGACTAACCTGTTTGTAGGTTAGGTTCCCATGATCTCCAGCACTCCACGGCCGTCAGGTTTGTCTAAGTTCTTTAAGTTAAGGGTTTTGTTTACGATACTTTATGCAGTACACATGTGTTATCTTTGTTGGCAGAGAGAGTCCGAGAGTGGCTAACCCGTAGTGGTTTTCGTGTAGATCGCCAGATGCCTAAGTTACATCGCAGTGGGAGCAGTCCAAATGAACCGCAAATAGAGATGTTGTAGAGCCAGCAGCTAGGGTTTAACGGGCTCGTAGGCCGCCCGTGGCTCCAGATGCTAGCTTACCCAGTGTAGGGGTGGAGGTTGTTATGCCTTAAGTTGTAGCTCTAGTGGGAGATGTTTCTGCTATGAGAGATATGTTGATGGTCCTAATGGCCGAGCAGAGAGCTGAGACTCAGGCGCAGCTAGCAGCGTAGAGAGAGGAGTCTAGGGCCCAGATAGCCCAATTGACACAGCTTTTACAGCAGGCACCCCTAGTAGCTCCGATAGCTCAACCGGAGGGGCAGGGTCATGAGGACCAGTCTGATTCACATGATAGTGCAGAGGGAGCTGCTGAATTTGGCCAGTGGTTGAAAGATTTCACCAAGTGGAAGCCGAAGGAATTTGATGCTTCAGAGAACCCACTTGTGGCGATCGGTGGTTGGCCAGATGGAGTACATCTTTAGAGTTATGGGATGCCCAGATGTACAGAGGCCGAGATGTGCGGCCCATGTTCTCACTGACACAGCTGAGTGGTGGTGGGAGTCCACAGATAAAGCTAGACCGGATAGGTCTTCTCCAGCCACCTGGGAGTTCTTCAGAATGAAGTTCAGGGCTAAGTATGTTAATGACGAGGCTCAGCAGGAGATGGCAGAGGCCTTCTCAAATATGAAACAGGGTTCTGACAGTATTATTCCCTATGAAAAGAAGTTCTCTGAATATAGTTATTTTTCCCTGGAGCTCGTTGCAACTGAGGAGCTCAAGACTAAGAAATTCATTAGTGGGCTGAGGAAGGAGGTTGCTCAGGAAACCCCAAGCTCCTCGAGCTAACAATCTACGGGCTTTCACTGTGAGATCAATGGCGGGCAAATTCCATGCATTGAGGTAAAGGCCTACTTTAGAACCCCATTCGGGTCGGGTTTGTACAGTAGTGGTGCTAGCAAGAGGGAAAAGTTTGTTGGCTGCTTGGAAGCAGTTGTTTGTCAAGCTAGGTGGACTCTTGGATGGTGTTCTAGAGGCTGCAGTAAGGGTTGTTATGCCTCTTGTGAGTGTTTGGTCCTCTTGTTGTTTCTAGAGCTAGTTCGGTTCTAGCTGGAGGGCATTTCCCTGAGGTCTTGTTCCTAGTCAGGAAGTTTGGGAGTTGACCCCTCGCTAAGCAGTTGAGTAAGTGCTGTTAGTTCTGGATTGGTGATCCGATTGGTTGAGTTTCCCTTGGGTGTTGCTTCCAAGAGAGTTGGTTGCTGTTGCCTTGGGTTTGAGCAAGTTAGCGGGCGTGTGTGAGTTCACTGCCCTTCTGGAGTTTGCTTGCTGGGAAGTCGTTTCCCGTTTGGCAGGAGTCAGCTTAGCTCCTGAGTTGTGTAGTTAGTCAGAGTAGTGCAGCGGTCAGCCCAGCGAGAGGGTCCCTGCTTTGTGTTGTTAGCAAACAAAGTTGTTTGTCCCCGCAAGGGCGGAGGCCAGCCAGTAAGAGTTGTTTCTGGCAAGTTGTTGGTTCTTTGGGGATTGAAGATTTCCCTTTCCCCTAGTCTCTATGGTGGTTGAGTTGCTCCCTGGATGCCAGCCTAGAGTGTTAGCTTCTGAGGTGGTCTTGCGGATTCGTGTGGCTTAGGATCCGTAAGCTTTGAGGTTGTCGTTATCCGTTTTCCTTACGAGGTTTCGGGAGTGGAGCTTCTGGTTGGAAGTTGAGTTAGGCTTAAGCTAAAAGGAGAAGTCCTTTGAGTAGCCAGTGGGATTTTAAGAGTAGAGTGAGTCGGCACGGAGGTGTCGTGGCTTTGTTTGGTAAAGTCGTTGAGCTGTTTTCCTCAAGGTGTTGTGCCGCTGAGAGCTGCGTGATGGTTTAGTCCTTGCAGCCCAAGTTTTCCTTGAGAGGAATGTTGGTGGTTTCCTTGCCTGGCAGTGTTTTCTTAGGCCAGTTGCTGGTAGGTTTGCGTTCGGCTGATGAGGAGTTCGAGTTTGTTGATTTGGCCGAGTGGAGCTTGTGCTTGGCCCTTGTCTTTTAGAGGTGGTCGTAGCTGAAGTTTCAGCTGGTGTGAGTGTTGTTAGCCGTCTAGTATACCAGGATGGTGCCCCTTGCCTTTTGGATCAGTCGCCAGTTGGTGATTCGATTGGATTTCGTTAAGGCTGTAGGCAAGGTTTGAGGTTCGCTAGTCTCTTGTGAAGTAAGAGTAGGCCGTTTGGTTTTCTGGAACCTGGAGGGTTCAGTTGTTTGGCCAGTCCTCGAGTTTGCTGAGAGTAGCACCCTTTGAGAGTTGGTGCGAGTTGAGGACGTGGTTTGCCGTCTAGCTTTTTCGCATCTGTTTCCCTTCGGAGTTCAGTGTATGGCAGTCTGGATGGCATTGTGGCCTTGAGTTTTTGAGAACCCAAGAGGGTTTGGTTTTCGAAGAAGGTTGGTGTTGTTGGCTGAGAAGTTCAGTTGGTTTGGATTCAGTGGAGTTTTCCTGGAGCTGTTTCGTCTTAGGACTATCAAGGATGAAAGTCTTAAAAGGAGGGAGTATTGTAACAGCCCAGTTTCCTATTCCACTTTTCGAGGTGCCTTCGGGTCAAGATTCGGTTGTTTGGTTGGGTCGTTAGAGCTGTTTTGACCCTTAGGGGTAATTTGGTATTTTTGCTCCCCGGGCAGGATTTATAGATTTTCAGGGCTTCGAGGTCGCTCCTGCCTTTGTCGAGGCTTGTTTGTTGTGGGTTGCGAGTCCCGAGGTGTTTGGGCTAGTCGGTTGGAAGCTCGGTTGTGGTTTGGGCTTTGGCAAAGTGATGGTTGGTTGTTTGCTTCCTTTGGGATTCGAGCCCGGGCCCTTAGTGTTGATTTGGGAGTTGGATTTAAGTGAGTTTTATTTATTGGAAAAGATTGCTTCGGTCGGGTCTCGAAGGAGGAAGTTGGGAAATGAGATTTTAAGGATTTTGAGGTTTTAAAAAGTGGATAAGGATGGATAAAATGGATAAAATCCCATTATTTTCCTTTTATTCCCATTTTTCTTTTTTTTTCTCTTTTTTTTCTCTCTCTCTCTCTCTCCCCGAGCCCCCCACCTAGCCGAGCCTTGCCCTGCCCAGGTCGCGCAATTGCCCAGCCCGAGCCTTGCTAAGCCCTAGCCCACGCAGTGCCAGGTCGCGTCGTCAGCCCGAGCATCGCGTCGCCCAGCCCCTGCTCGTGTCGCCCAAGCCCGAGCCTCGCCAAGCCAGGTCGCCAGCCCGAGCTCGCCCTGCCCAGGTCGCATCGCCCGGCTCGCCCGAGCCTCGCCCAGCTCGTCCAGCCAGGTCGCCAGCCCAAGGCCCAGCTGCTCTCGCCCGCGTCGCACAGTGTCGCCCACAGCCGTGTCGCGTCGCCTTCGCCGCGTCACCGGCTCACACGCGCGCCTCGCTGTCGCGTCGCCACAGCCCTAGCGCGCCGCGATGCGAGCCGCCCAGCCCTCGCGTCGCCCGTGTCGTCCGCGCCCGTGTCGGCCAGATCGCGCGTCCTGTAGCCCGTGGCGTCGTGTCGCTCGTGCCCGCTCTGTCCCTATGCCGAGCCGCGCTGCGCGCCGTCGCCAAACCGAGCTAGCGCCCGCGCCCGCGCGCCCCTGTGTTGCTCTGCTCCCATCCATGCTACCGCTCAGCGCCCAGCGCGCCAGCCCGGCCTTTACTTTGCCTCGCCGCCGCGCGGCCGGCTCGTTCAGCGTGTCGAATACCGCGCCTCGTGAGTTGCTCCCGAGCCGAGCCTTGTTTATTTTATTGTATTTAGGCCTATTTGTATGATTATTGATGTGTTTGTTTGGCTCGCTATAGGTTGCTCGGGTTCGATCGCAGTTAATTTTATTGTGTGTTGTTGCCTTCCGACCAGGTAAGGATTTCTTACCGAAGTTGTGTGGGCCCTGCGATATTTTCATGATATGCCTTGTATGTTTGCTGACTGTTATGAGAATCATAGTAATAGAGCAGCTTTAATTGATTTCTTGCTAGCATGTTTGCCTGATTTTACATGTTAGTGCCATGCTAGGATTGTTCTTCCAGCATGCTTATGATTCCTGCTTAAGTTAGTAGTATCATGCTAGGTAAATGTGATTGTTGTCGGTCATTGCTTGCTAGACAGGAATCATTTATTTGCTCTGTACTCTTAGATAGAGTTGTAGGGTTTGTCATCATCCAGAGGCTGAGAGCGGACATAACGTACTTTGTCCCCACCGGTCGGGAGTAAAGCAAGCATTGCTTCAGGGGTTGAGAGTGGACATGACGTACTTTGTCCCCACTGGTCGGAAATAGAGCAAACCATAACATACATTGCTTTTTCTCCCCCCTCCCGGCAGCCAATGAGAATTAGCTACCTCATTGGCGTATGCCTAGTTTGTAGCCTGCTAGAGCGGAACCCTGCCAACGGTGTAAGCCTGCCTTGGCCGGTTCTTAGCTTCAGGTCGGTGGATCAGGCTGCACAGATGAGCGCCGAGGGCTTCGCGCTACTGTGATCAGTGACACCGCTTCCGAGTCTTAGGCATGTGTACCTGGCCCGCGTAGTTTGTCCTTGGGACCCCACATTTACGCCGGTTGCAGCAGCATGCGGTGTGTGCGCACACGCGTTAGTCTCCGGTTTGGAGAGTTCCCCCGGGCTAATGTCGTGAGTACACCATTCCTTCCGTTAGAGCTAAACTTCGGGTACTCTCCCGTAAGTCCAGATTAGCAAGGGCAAGGAGGCCCTTGAGGACATCTTTGGGATCAGTTTTTGAGCTGAACAATCCCTCGAGTGAAAGATACCTCGGTGATGTCCCAGGATTGGTTAGGATAACCAATTAGTAGGCCGGAAGTAGGAGACTTCCGATGATTCCAGATCTTTCCTTGTGTAACGGCCCAATTTTCTATTTCGGTTACCCAGGTGATTCGGGTCATTATTCGGATGTTCGGATGGGCCGTTAGAGCTGTTTTAACCCTTAGGGGTATTTTGGTCTTTTTGCCCCCGGTCAGGGTTTTGAGGATTTCAAGATTTCAGGGCCTTTCCTGCCTTCGTTGAGGCTTGATTGTTGTTGGTTGCAGGACCCAAGAAGTTCGGGGCTAGTTGGTTGGAAGTTTGGAGGTGATTTGGTAATTAGCAAAATTATTTGGAAATTAGTTGGTCCATTGGGGTTTGAACCCTTGTCCTAAAATGGTGAATTTTGGAGTTTTAGAAAAGAGTTTTAGTTAAAAAGAAAAGAATTTCTTTAGCCGGGACCCGCAAGAGAAAGCCTTGGGAAGGGAATTTTAGGTCTCCTAACCCTTTTAAAATAGGAAAAAGAAGGAATTAGGGAAAATCCTCTTTGTTCCCTTGGTAGCCGCACTCTCTCTCTTTCTCTCTCTCTCTCTCTCTCTCTCCTAAAAACCGAGCCACCTAACCGAGCCACCCCTAACCCAACAAGACCACCCACCCGAGCCACCCAGCCACACCACACCACACCGCTTCGCTCGGCCACCATCGCGCCACCCAGACCGCACCAGCCGCCGCTCGGCCCCTTGCCTCGCCCGCCCGCGCTCGTCTGCAATCCAGACACCCCGCCGCGACGCCAAAGATAGCCGGGCCGACGTCGCTCACGGCCCGCCGGCGCGCCGCGATCGACGATCGAGCCTCGCCAGCGAACCCGTGCTTGCCCGCGCCGTCCCTGCGAGCCCGCTCGCTCGCGCGTCGCCTCCACAGCCCGATCGCCCGCACACTGCCCCGCCGTCCAGACGACGTGCCGCTCGCCCGCTCTTGCGCGTCCGCTCGCCTTGCCGCGCGCCCGCTCCAGTGTGTCCGCCTGCCTTGCCGTGCGCCCAACACTCAGCGCCAGCGTCCCTACCGCACTGCAAGCGCCCAAACTCGCCCCTTCTTTGCTGAGAGCCCGTGTCCTCTCGGTTGGTAATTCTCGAGCCTTTTCCCTTTTAGATTTTTAAGTCTGCTTTGTCACTTTGTATATTTAATTAGGATGCTTTTATTATGCCTAGGTTGCTCGGGTTCGTTATAAAGCTCGAGGGTCTTATTTGATTCGTGATAGCTATCTTCCACTTGTTTCCAGGTAAGGAATTCCTTACCGTGGTTGTGTGGACCCTGCGATGCTTTCTTGATTATGCCTTATATGCATGTTTACTTGTATGAACATGATTAGTGGATAGGACAGCTTGTGATTGCATTCTTGCTAGCATGTTTGCCTGTTTGTACATGTTAGTGCCATGCTAGGATTGTTCTTCCAAAGATGCTTGAGATTCCCGCTTTAAGTTCGTAGTATCATGCTAGGTTATGTGTGATTGATGTTGATGTGTATGTCTAGCCAGGAATCAGTTATTTTGTACTCCTAGCTAGTATAGTAGGGTTTGTCATCATCCAGAGGCTGAGAGCGGACATAACGTACTTTGTCCCCACCGGTCGGTTGTAGAGAGCGAAGCATAACGTACATTGCTTCCCCGGCAAATGATGTGGATTTAGCTACCACATCAAAGATAAGCCTAGTTTGTAGCTCCGCTAGAGCGGAACCTTTCCAACGGTGGAAGCTTTGCCTTGGCGGTTCTTAGCTTCGTGTCGGTGGTACAGTGCGCACAGATGAGTGCCGAGGGCCTCGCACTCACGTGTTAAGTGACACCGCTTTCCGAGTCTTTAGGCATGCGTGCACGCCCGCGTAGTTTGTACTTAGGCCCCACATTTACGCCGGTTGCGGCGAAGATGCGGTGTGCGCGCGCATTATGCGTTAGTCGCCGGTTCGGAGAGCTCCCTGGGCTAATGTTCGTGAGAGTGGCCCGTTCTTTCCAGCTTTAGAGCCGGACTTGGGTACTCTCCCGATAGTCCAGATTTGTTAGCGAGGTAAGAGGCCCTTGAGGACACCCATTGGGATTGGCTTTTGAGCTGATCATATGGTCGAGGAGAGAAAGACCCTCGAATGTGTCGACATCTTTGGGATCGGTTTTGAGTTGATCAATTGGCCGAGGAGAAAGACCCTCGATGTCCCGGGATTGGTTATGAGAGCCAATCATTAGGCCGGAAGTAGGAGACTTCCGAGGATTCCAGTTCTGCTTTGTAAGCTCGTTGAGCTATGATATGTGTTGGTAATCTTGTTTGCATGTATACTAGGGTGCCAGGTGATTGATGTATCGTATTGTACCCCGGTTGGGGATTCTTACTGAGTATGTTTATACTCACCCTTATTTCTGTGGTTTTCCACCAGGTAACTTGGGACAGCACCAGGACGGCAAGCGGAGGAGCCGATTGATCATGGGAGCCGCCAAGACACTGCATTTTTATTGTTTGCATTATTTGTTCAAGATGTAGTCGGACAGGAGTCCTAGGGGGATGTTTTTAACAGTTGTTTAAATTGTATTGTATGATTTCATAAACACTGGTCAGGCTTGTTTTACTTTGTTGGTTTGCTTAAATGAAGGTTGTTGTTTATGTTTTAAGTGTCCCCGCTTTAAAATGATTTGAAAGGTTTTAAATATGAAGCACTAAACCGCTTGATGAAGTATTTAACTTGCATGCTGAGTGAGAACCTAGGTTTAGGACCGCATTTTGGGTGGGGTTCTTACAGTTGGTATCGTGAGCACGAGTCATAGATTCTCAGAGACTAACTCGCTTGCGAGTTGTTGCCCCCATGATTATCAGCACTCCACGGCCTTCAGGTTTGTCTGAGTTCATTAAGCTAAGGGTTTTATTTTACAATACTGCATCTAGCATACATGTGTTACCCTTGTTTGGCAGTGAGAGCCCCAACGTGGGCTAGCTTTTATGCTTTGTGTGGATCGCTAGTAGGTTGATTGCACTTAGAGGAGCAGGGACGTTTGGTATTTCCAACCGAGGAGTTGGACTGTTCATGTTGATCATGAGACCACGTCTAGGGTTGTCTAGACCCGTAGGCCACCTTTGGCCCTGGCAGATGAGTTGCCAAGAGTAGGGGGGGTTGAGGCTAGCACCCCTTAGAGTGAGACTCCTTGAGCAGAGTGTGCTCCAGCTATGAGGGAGTTGATGGCAGGTCTTTTAGCTAACAGAGAGCGGAGACCCAGGCCCAATTTGTAGCGCGTAGTGAGGAGTCTTGGGCACAGATAGCCCAGCTGGCAGAGTTTATTTAGGGGACACCCCTCCTTGTAGCTCCTGTAGCCCCGGAAGTTCTTGGGAGGGTTTGATCAGCAGGTTTATGCTGATAAGATAGTTGGCGTTGATCGAGCCACCAAGTTTGGCAAGTGGAAGCCCAGAGAGTGGATGTTTTGAGACCTCATCGCTAGCGAAGAAGGTGGTTGGCCAGATTGAGTTTATCATCCAAGTCTTTGGGATGACCTCGGTGTTCGGAGGCCGATGACCGGATGTGTAGAGGTTGAGGCGCGCCGCTCGTGTTGTTTGATGCAAAGAAGTGTGGTGGTGGAAGTCCCCAGTGAGAGGCGGACCAGTGAGTCTCCACCAGCCACCTGGTCGATTGGCAAGCGGCCAAGTTAGTAGCTTTTGAGGAAGATGTAGAGACATCTTGTTCTCCTGCAAGCCTGCAGTCGTTTTGCAGCCAGTTCTTTTAGTACCTTTGTAGCTAGGCGGTAGTGTGGAGTTTGCTTGTCAGGACTTAATCCGTCCTTGGTTTTCAGCTGGCTATTAGAGAGAAGCACCTTCTGTTAGCATGTTCCAGGTGTGGAGCTAGATGCTGCCACCCGAGGGTTGGCCTGAGTATTCGTTGAGCATCGAGTGGGATGCAGGAGTGGGCCTTGGCTTGTCTGTTAGACGTGATGTCAGAGAGTAGTCTACTCGAGTCTTGAAACTCTTGTGTTGAGTGTCATTGCCCTGTAACCTGGAGTGTGACCTTCCCTACCCTCAGAGGGGCTTAAAGCCCGTAAAGGGATGTTTGTGTTGTAAAGGAAGTAGTGCCTGTTGGCACCAAGCTTTGGAAGGAGACCTAGTTTCAGGCCAGTTGGCAGTTTTTGTGCAGGTGGTTCCAGGACCCGCCCGGAGTTTAGCATCCCCACTAGTCTTGTATCCATTCCTGAGACTGCACCTGTTTGGGCTGCATAATAGATCTAGCTCGGTGGTAGTCAGAGAACTACACGTGTGAGACCGTTCGAGGGATAAGTAGGAGCCTTTCAGGGTCACCGAGAGTTGGGTACAAAGGATGTTGTTGGTTGTTAAGGGCTAGCGCGTGTGAGTTCTCGCGCCTGTGTTGTGGGCTTGTGAGCCAGTTGGATGGTAGTGTGATTCGACTACCCTGGAGTTACCCTAATATGAGTAGGGTTGGCATCGATGATGCGTGGTTGATCCACTGTTAGAGCCATGAGTTGGATGGTTGATCGGAGCACGTTTAGTGGACCATTGGTATGAGGTAAGTTAGCTTGGTGTGGCTATGCTCTTGTAAGAGTGAGTCGACCAATGTGGCATTCTGTGGTGAGTTGACCCCGAGTGGGTTGAACTCTTGTTGCTCCTTTGCGAGATGTGGCTCTATTGGGAGGCAAAAGTTGCCTTGTGTGAGAATACTTGTTGGTTTGGATCTTAAGGAACCAAGTTGGAGCTGTACACGCCGGTGTACTTTTGTGTAGCTCATTCCGTGTTGTATTTTTCAAGAAACCACGAGGGGTTTCGGGTTGTGAAACCAGTGCTCAGTTCTGAGGAGTTAGGACTTTAGTTCTTGGCAAGTGCCCTAACTTTGGTTGAGAGGTTACCGTGCCGGTAGCCGGGTTGTTGCGTAGGCAAGTTATGCCAGTTGGCCCTTGACTAGGGTAGAGGCATTTCTTGTTGATCGATGGTTGGAGTTCACTTGGAACTGATCCAAGGCGATGGTAGCAAAATCGCGGAGTTTCTGGCCGCCATGGCTAAGAGTGTTGTTCGGATCCTTACCCTGGGTAGAAGCTACGATGTGGCTGATGCTTTGAACATGTAATGGCCCAGTTTTCTATTTCGGTTTCGCAGGTGTTTCCGGTTCATTATTCTGATGTTCGGATGGGCCGTTAGAGCTATCTGAACCCTTAGGGGTATTTTGGTCTTTTGCTCCCAGGAGCCGGGTATGTGGATTTTCAGGACTTCGGGGTCCTTCCTGCCTTCGTCGAGGTTTGATTGTTGTTGGTTGCAAGACCCAAGGAGTTTGGGCTAGTTGTTTAGAAGTTTGGAAGCATTTTGGATAATGGCAAAAATTATTTATTATTTAAGTGTTTCCTTTGGGTTTTGAACCCTTGCCCTGGATGGTGAAGTGGAAACTTGGATTAAATGAGTTTTTATTTAGGATGAAAGTCGTTTCAGCCGGGTCTCGAAGGAGGAAGCCTTGGGAAGGGATTTTAGGCCTATTTAAAATAAGAAAAGGAAAGAAAATGTAAAGACCCGACCCAAAAGGGGCTCTAAATGGCCTTTACCCCAATGCATGTATTGAAATTAGAAGACATTATGAAAAACACATTTCGGATTCCGAGTAAAAACAGAAACATTCAACAACCAAAACATACGCTTCTAAAAGCATACTCGATCGATCGAGATTTATTTAAACCATTAAAACAATCCACAAGTACAAATATGCTGGAATCCATAAAACGTAAGAAAACATCCCGGGGCTCTGTGCCCGCCTACATGCATTCAGGGAAATAATAAAAGTCAAGAGTCATGATAAAATAAAATAGTCGAGATGACAGCAGATTCCATGATCACGCCTTCCCTTCAACCATCCTGTCTCCCGCCTTGATTACTCGTGGAAAACCACGAAATAAGGGTGAGTAACGAATTACCCAGTAAGAATCCCCAACGGGTACAATACGATATACATGATCATCTAGAAGAATGTATGCAAGCTATGAGTACAAACACAGAGCGGAGCACATAGCTAAGTCCACACTTGGACCTCGGATGCCAACTCGTGGTCTTAGTCCGGAAATACCACAACACACTATACGCGCTATACGGGAACAAGTCCCGCCTCGGCTGTCTCTGCCGTCTGAAAGGTGCACTAGCTCAAGATCCCGAGGAGCTCTCGGTCGACGATTTTGTAATGAGCGTAAGCATGCACCGCGTGCTTCTACACAGACTATGGGGTGCGGGTCTAGTGGCAAGTCGCCCATATCCGGATACCACGCCTAACAAAATCTCCGGATCGGTGTCACCGACATAGGGTGTGAGACACGACACGTGAACTATGTCACCTGTACCACCGCACCGAGGCTAAGGAACGGGTCATGGTAGGCTTACACCAGAAGCCGCCCTTACCTTAACAGTGGCAATCAGAGGCTCTTGCCGAACACGCCGAGGACGTGCTGCGTTACCGGGGACTAGGCATTGCCAAGTCATCATCCCGACCGTTGGGGTATCGCTTAGACTACCACCTCACCCCAGATTGCGGGGCCTACCGGTTGGGATAGCTAATCCCTCACGGGGTCCAAGGACGGAGAATCGCTCTCGAACGTCCTTGCCATAGATGCAAGATACTTTATGCATCGGGCCCGGATGATGCTATCTACCCGAATTCTAACTCGCCTTAACAATCGAAAAACAATCCAATACGTGCTCGAAAGAATACGTAAGACCTAGCATGGTACTACGAGAACAAGAATGAATATGAGCATGCCGAACGGAACAACCTAGCATGGACTAACATGAAAGAACAACATACGAAGTCATGCCATCGAGAATTGAGCAGAGCACCTAAACTATACATGCCGATAATCACAAACAAACATACAACATCAATCACATAGAACATCGCAGGTCCACACAACCCCGATAAGAAATCCTTACCTTGGTGGGAGGCTTCTACACACAAATCCTAAGTCATAAACAATCCCGAGCTATCGAGCGGGAACCTAACAAACCAATAATAGTCAATACCTAAAAAGTCTAAAAACAATAGAAACGACAAGCTCGGCTCGGAACTCACGCGCACGCGGCGACACGAGCTTGGAGCCTGGCAGCAAGCGGCACAGCAGGTGGCGCGGCCGCTGGCCGCACAGCGGGCAGTGGCAGGCACTGCGCCTGCACGGCACGCACGGCACGGATGCACGGAGAGGCGCGCCGCCGGCACGCACGCACGGATGCAGCGCGGGGCAGCGCTGGCCGCTGCCGCGCCATGCCGCACGCACGGCACGCAACGGGATGCACAGGTAGGGGCCAGCGCGCGGCGGCGCAGCGTCTGGCGGCGGCGCGCGGCGCCCGGCGTCACGACAGCGACGCGACGCCGCTGCCAAGCGCGGGCGAGCGGCGGCGGCGGCGCGCGGCGCCGGCGTCGTCGGCGTCTCGCTGCTGGGCGCGATCCGCACGATCCGCGAGCGATGGCGTCGGGGAGGGCTGCTTCAACAGATCTGGGCGATCTGGTGCGGCGGCAGGGCGCTCAAAGGATCTGGGCGACACGAGAGCGATGGCGTCGCGGGAGGTTCGCGACGGTGGATCTCGCGAAGCTCTGTCCGACTTTGGCGTCGCGGCGGGCCGCTTCAACAGATCTGGGCGAGCCGGGCGGGCGATGATGGTCGCTTCTCTCTCACTGGCCGCAATCAACACAAACACACACAACACTCTACATCTTACCTTCGCCAAATCAAAAAAACCAAATGAGGAGATGAAGAGGATGAAGACTTACCCGGAATGATGATGATCGAACCCAAGGAGATGCAAGGGAAGAAGAATCGGCAAAGGCTATGGAGAGGGAGAGCTTGTGCGGCCAAAAGGAGATTTGGAGAAGAAGATGGAATAAACCTAATTCTATTTCATTTAACCAAATGCACCAAAACTCCAAAATCCAAGGTTAACTAAGATGTGATGCAGAAAGAGTAACAAGAGCACCTAATGGCTCAATTGGCACACATCTCTACAAGCTTCCCAGAGACCCGGTTCAAACCCCTATTGCAAAGACAAACTTCTTTATTTTTACTTTTGCATCAAACCTTGCTCAAACCAAACTACAAACCCCTCCAAAAACCTACATAAAACCATCCAATAATTTTAGTAACTGGAAAAGACACAAACGACCCTGACGGCCTGACCACATTACCAAATTACCCCTAGGGCATACCTGGAAGACCGGAAAGAAAAACCTGGGTCGTTACAGAAAATCCCATTCCCCTTGTTTTTGCAACTCTCTCTCTCTCCAAACCCTAGCCACATCAAGCCTTGGAACCAAGCCAAGGAGCCCAGCCGAGCCACCACACCCCCAGTGTCGCTCGGTCTGACGCATCGCCAAACCGCTCATTTAAGCGCCCGCACACGACCGCCCGCACCAGTCGCTCGGTCCTCGTGATCGCCCAACCGCCGCCGCACGCCCTGCTTCACCCGACGCTGCTCGCTGCCGCCTAGTCCTACCGCTCGCGCCGCGCGCCGTTCTGCAGCCCAGACGCGTCGCGCGCCGCCTACGGCCCAGATCGTCGTCCCGTCGCGCCGCTCCCAGTAGCGCTGCTGCTCGCCTTGCCGTGCGCCCGAGCGATGCCCGCCCTCGCGCCCGGCGCCAGCGCCCTGCTGCACACACCAGCGCCGCCCATCCCGCCCCAGTTGCCGAGACCCCGTGACTTCGCCGTTGGTTGTTCGGGTTTGCTTAGGAGCTCGAAAGTTGCTTCTTGACTCGTGCTAGCTATTTTTCCACTTGTTTCGAGGTAAGGATTCCTTACCCGGGGTTGTGTGGACCCTGCGAATACTTTGATAGCACGTTGATTATTGTGACTGTACGAGTTTCTAGTGGATAGGATTCATGTTTGCTTTTGATTTCGTGTTCGTGTTATGTTTGCGTTTCGTTAGTTCCATGCTAGGGTTTTCCTATCCTGACATATCCATGCTTCATGTTGTATTCTATTAGTTCCATGCTAGATTCTTCCATCCTGACATATCCATGTTTTCCGTTGTATGATGTTAGATCCATGTTAAGGTTAGACGTGTGAAGTATGGTGTAGAAGACCGTAGGAGTAACTAGTATAGGTCCCGCTCGGGTAAGACCCCGATGGATTCTGGAGGTGTAAGGCCCGATGGGCATCCTAGGTGTGTAAGGCCCCACTGGGCATCACTGATTCTGGAGGTGTAAGGCCCGATGGGCATCCTAGGTGTGTAAGGCCCCACTAGGCATCACTGATTCTGGAGGTGTAAGGCCCGATGGGCATCCTAGGTGTGTAAGGCCCCACTGGGCATCACTGATTCTGGAGGTGTAAGACCCGATGGGCATCCTAGGTGTGTAAGGCCCCACTGGGCATCACTGATTCTGGAGGTGTAAGGCCTGATGGGCATCCTAGGTGTGTAAGGCCCCACTAGGCATCACTGATTCTGGAGGTGTAAGGCCCGGTGGGCATCCTAGGTGTGTAAGGCCCCACTGGGCATCACTGAGTCCTAGGTTGTGTAAGTCCCGAAGGGCATCCAAGTGTAGAACCTAGGATAGGCTGTTGATGAAAGCCCTCGAATGTTGACCAAGGTTTGGTTCCCATGTTGTTTCTAGAGCTAGCTTGGTTCGAGCAAGCTGGCGTTGCCCTGAGGACTTGTTCCTAGTCAGGAAGTTTTGGGAGTTGACCCCTCCCTCGGCAATTGAGTAGGCACTGTTAGTTCCAAGTTGGGGGTACAAGCGATTGAGGATCCTCGAATGTTGCTTTCGAGAGAGTTGGTTGTTGTTGCCCTTGGGTTTGAGCAAGGCAGCGAGCGTGTGTGAAGTTCGCTGTCCTTCGGAAGTTCGCTTGCTGGGAAATCGTTCTTGTTGAGGAGGAGTCAGCTTAGCTCCTGAGTTGTGTAGTTGATCAGAGTAGCGCAGCGGTCAGCCCAGCAAGAGTGTCCCTGCGTTTGTTTGTTACCAAGCGGAAAGTTGTTTGTTCCTGCAAGGGCGGAGGCCTGCCAGTTCAAGTGCTTGAGTCGTTGCTGGAAAGTTATTGGATCTTTGGAGTTTGTAGAACCCCTAGTTCCTTGGTGGTTGAGTTGTGCCATGGATGCTGGCCTCGAGTTTTAACTTTTGAGGTAGTCTTGCTGACTCGTGTTGTTCATGATCCGCAAGCTTGTGGTCGCCGCTATCCTTATTCCTCGCGATGTTTCGTGATTGGAGTTTCTGGATTGGAAGAAGAGTTAGGTCTAAGCTATAAGGAGGAAGTCCTTGGAGCAGCCAGATGGGCTTAAGAGTTGAGTGGCAGCTTGGAGGCGAGCCTTGCTCGTTATAAGCTTGGGTTGAGTTTCTGCAGAGCAAACCTTCTCGGGCTTTGTTCCTAGTTGATGTGCGTTCGCAGTTGGCGTTATAGCTGAGCCACAGTTGAGTGGGTTGGCACAGAGATGCCGTGGCATTGGTTGGAAACCTTTGAGTTGTATCCTCCAACTATTGTGTTGCTAGTAGCCGCGTAATGTTTTATTCCTTGCTGCTCGAGATTTCCGTAAGAGGAATGTTGGTTGTTTTTCTGTCTGGCGATGTTCTCTTAGGCTAGTGGCTGATCGGATTGCATTGGAAAGTTTGTGGTCGGCCGTTGAGGGGCTCCAGTTTGTTAGTTTGGCCGAGTGGAGCCTGTGCCTAGACTTGTCTTCTAAAGGTGGCCGTAGCTGAAGTTTCAGCTGGTGTGTTGGTGGTAGCCGTTTGGTGAACCAGAAAAGTGCCCCTTGGCTTTGGTGTTTCGTTTTCTCGTAAGATGGTTGCTTAAGTGTTGTGGACGCGTGCTAGTTGGAGAAGTTTGCCTTGGGATTAGTCACCAGTTAGTGGTTCGATTTGGATTTCGTTAAGGATTGTAGGCATCCATTGGGGCTCGCAGATCTCTTGCGAAGTAAGAGTAGGCCATTTAGTTTCTGAAACCTGGGAGGTTCAGTTGTTTGGTCAGCTTGGTGAAGGGTCGAGGCTGTTTGATAACAGCTATGAGCATTCAGAGAAGTTACGCCGGAGCGTGGCGTTGAGTTTTAGACCTTGTGACCTGTCCACGAGTTTGCTGAGAGTAGCGCCGTAGAGAGGCGTTCCGAGTTGGGCTAGCAGGGTTAAGTGAGCCCTAAGATTTTAAGACCGTTTGAGAGATAGTGCGAGTTTGAGGATGTGTATTACCGTTAGCACTATCACATCTATTTCTTCGGAGTTCGGTGTATGCCCAGTCTTGGTTGAGATAGTTCGTGGCAGACTCGGTGTCTGTTGGGCTTGGAGCCTTTGGGAACCCAAAAGGGTTCGGTTTCAAAGAAGGATTTGTGTTGTCTTAATCGGGAGCTTGGTTGGTTAAGAATCAGTGGAGTTTCTTAGAGTTGTTTTCGTCTTAGGACGTTCGAGGACGAAAGTCTTAAAAGGAGGGAGTATTGTAACGGCCCAGTTTTCTATTTCGGTTACCCAGGTGATTTCGGGTCATTATTCAGATGTTCGGATGGGCCGTTAGAGCTGTTTTAACCCTTAGGGGTATTTTGGTCTTTTTGCCCCCGGTCAGGGTTTTGAGGATTTTCAAGATTTCAGGGCCTTTCCTGCCTTCGTTGAGGCTTGATTGTTGTTGGTTGCAGGACCCAAGAAGTTCGGGCTAGTTGGTTGGAAGTTTGAAGGTGATTTGGTAATTAGCAAAATTATTTGGAAATTAGTTCGTTCATTGGGGTTTGAACCCTTGCCCTAAAATGGTGAATTTTGGAGTTTTAGAAAAGAGTTTTAGTTAAAAAGAAATGAATTTCTTTAGCCGGGACCCGCAAGAGAAAGCCTTGGGAAGGGAATTTTAGGTCTCCTAACCCTTTTAAAATAGGAAAAAGAAGGAATTAGGGAAAACCCTCTTTGTTCCCTTGGTAGCCGCACTGACTGTCTCTCTCTCTCTCTCTCTCTCTCTCTTAACCGAGCCACCCAAAGAGAGCCACCCCTAACCCACCAAGCACCACCCACCGAGCCACCCCACCACACCGCACCACACCGCCCGCTCGGCCCACCCATCTGCGCCACCCAGATCGCACCAGCCGCTCACCCCTTGCCTCGCAAGCGCTGCGCGCCGTCTGCGATTCAGACACCCCCGCCGTCGCCGACGCCAAAGACTGCCCGACGTCGCTCGCGGCCGCCAGCGCCGCATCGCGACCGAGCCTTGCCCGAGGGCACGCGCTTTCGCCGCGCGCCGTTCCAGCGAGCCCGCTCGCTCGCGCGTCGCTTCCGCAGCCCGATCGCCAGCACACTGCCCCGCCGTGCCGCTCGCCAGCTCCTGCGCGTTCGCTCGCCTTACCGCGCGCCCGCTCCAGTGTGTTCGCCTGCCTTGCCGTGCGCCCAGAGCCCAGCGCCAGCGTCCCTACCGCACCAGTAGCGCGCAAACCTGCCCCTTGCTGCCGAGATCCCGTGTCCTTTCGGTTGGTAATTCTCGAGCCTTTTCCCTTTTATATTTTTAAGCTGCTGGCTGCTTTATATTTAATTAGGATGCTTTTATTATGCCTAGGTTGCTCGGGTTCGTTATAAAGCTCGAGGGTCTTATTTGATTCGTGATAGCTATCTTCCACTTGTTTCCAGGTAAGGATTTCCTTACCGTGGTTGTGTGGACCCTGCGATGCTTTCTTGATTGTTCCTTATATGCATGTTTACTTGTATGAACATGATTAGTGGATAGGACAACTTGTGATTGCATTCTTGCTAGCATGTTTTCCTGTTTGTACATGTTAGTGCCATGCTAGGATTGTTCTTCCAGCATGCTTGAGATTCCTGCTTTAAGTTCGTAGTATCATGCTAGGTTATGTGTGATTGATGTTGATGTGTATGTCTAGCTAGGAATCAGTTATTTTGTACTCCTAGCTAGTATAGTAGGGTTTGTCATAATCTAGAGGCTGAGAGCGGACATAACGTACTTTGTCCCCACCGGTTGGGAGTAGAGCAAAGCATAACGTACATTGCTTCCCCCCGGCAGCCGATGTGGATTTAGCTACCACATCGGCATAAGCCTAGTTTGTAGCCTGCTAGAGCGGAACCCTGCCAACGGTGGAAGCCTGCCTTGGCCGGTTCTTAGCTTCAGGTCGGTGGTAGAGGCTGCACAGATGACTGCCGAGGGCCTCGCATTACTGTGTTATGTGACACCGTATCCGAGTCTTTAGGCATGCGTACCTGACCCGTGTAGTTTGTACTTAGGCCCCCACATTTACGCCGGTTGCAGCAGCATGCGATGTGCGCGCACACGCGTTAGTCGCCGGTTCGGAGAACTCCCCCGGGATAATGTTCGTGAGTACACCCATTCTTTCCAGTTTAGAGCCAGACTTCTGGTACTCTCCCGATAGTCCAGATTTGTTAGCGAGGGTAAGAGGCCCTTGAGGACACCCATTGGGATTGGCTTTTGAGCTGATCATATGGTCGAGGGAGAAAGACCCTCGAGGGTGTCGGACATCTTTGGGATCAGTTTTTGAGCTGATCAATTGGCCGAGGAGAAAGACCCTCGGAGATGTCCCGGATTGGTTATGAGAGCCAATCATTAGGCCGGAAGTAGGAGACTTCCGAGGATTCCAGATTCTCGCTTGTAAGCTCGTTGAGCTATGATCCGTGTTGTGCTTGTTTGCATGTATACTAGGGTGCCAGATTGATTGATGTATCGTATTGTACCCTGGTTGGGATTCTTACCGAGTATGTTTATACTCACCCTTATTTCTGTGGTTTTCCACGAGTAACTTGGGACAAAGATCGGGGGCGGCTAGCGGAGGGAGCTGATTGATCATGGGAGCCGCCGACACTCTATCTTTTATTGTTTGCATAATTTGTTCAGCATGTAGTCGGACAGGAGTCCTAGGGGATGTTTTTAACAGTTGTTTAAATTGTATTGTATGATTTCATAAACACTGGCCATGCTTGTTTTACTTTGTTGGTTTGCTTAAATGAAGGTTGTTGTTTATGTTTTAAGTGTCCCCGCTTTAAAATGATTTGAAAGGTTTTAAATATGAAGCACTAAACCGCTTGATGAAGTATTTAACTTGCATGCTGAGTGAGAACCTAGGTTTAGGACCACACTTTGGGTCGGGTTCTTACAGTTGGTATCAGAGCACGAGTCATAGATTCTCAGAGACTAACTCGCTTTGCGTTGTTGTTGCCCCATGATCATCAGCACTCCGCGGCCTTCAGGTTTGTCTGAGTTCATTAAGCTAAGGGTTTTATTTTACAATACTGCATCTAGTATACAAGTGTTACCCTTGTTTGGCAGTGAAAGCCCCAACGTGGGCTAGCTTTTATGCTTTGTGTGGATCGCTAGTAGGTTGATTGCACTTAGAGGAGCAGGGACGTTTGGTATTTCCAACCGAGGAGTTGGACTGTTCATGTTGATCATGAGACCACGTCTAGGGTTGTCTAGACCCGTAGGCCACCTTTGGCCCCGGCGGATGAGTTGCCAAGAGTAGGGGTTGAGGCTAGCACGCCTCAGTGAGACTCCTTTAGCAGTGTGTGCTCCACCATGAGGAGTTGATGGTAGGTCTTTTAGCTAACAGAGAGTGGAGACCCAGGCGCAATTTGTAGCGCGTAGTGAGGAGTCTTGGGCACACATAGCCCAGCTGGCAGAGTTTATTTAGTGCACACCCCTCCTTGTAGCTCCAGTAGCCCCGGAGGTTCTCGGGAGGGCTTGATCGTGAGTTTATCTTTGATAAGATAGTTGGCGTTGATCGAGCCACCGAGTTTGGCAAGTGGAAGCTTTGTAGAGCTGGATGTTTTTAGACCTCATCGCTAGCGAAGAGGTGGTTGGCCAGATTGAGTTTATCATCCAAGTCTTTGGGATGACTCGTGTTCGTGAGGCCGATGACCGGATGTGTAGAGGTTGAGGCGCGCCCGCTCGGTGTTGTTTGATGCAAAGCAGGTGTGGTGGTGGAAGTCCCCGTGAGAGGCGGACCAAACAGAGTCTCCACCACCACACAGTCCGATTGGCAAGCGCCAAGTTAGTAGCTTTTGAGGAAGATGTAGAGACATCTTGTTCTCCCGCAAGCCTCGCAATCGTTTTGCGACCGCTTCTTTTAGTACCCTCGTAGCTAGGCGGTAGTGTGGAGTTTGCTTGTCAGGACTTAATCCGTCCTTGGTTTTCAGCTGGCTATTAGAGAGAAGCACCTTCATTAGCATGTTCCGTGTGGAGCTAGGTGCTGCCACCCGAGGGTTGGCCTCGAGTATTCGTTGAGCATCGAGTGGGATGCGAGGAGTGGGCCTTGGCTTGTCTGTTAGACGTGATGTCGAGAGTAGTCTACTCGAGTGTTGAGACTCTTGTGTTGAGTGCCATTTCCCTGTCACCTGGAGTGTGACCTTCTGTAAAGACCCGACCCAAAAGGGCTCTAAATAGGCCTTTACCCCAATGCATGCATTCAAAGGAAAGGACAATATGCAAATAAGTTTTCAGATTCCCAATTAAAACAAAACAATCAAGGTTCAATCGAAATCAATATAGTTTGTCTTTGAAACTCATCCCTCGTCTCCAAGCACTGCTTTCAAGGCAAATACATTTCCAAAACGTACACTCGATCGAGATTTATTAAAACATTTGAAACATCCTCAAATTCAATAAAGCGGGAATCCACAAAAACATTCAGAAAACATCCTAGGGCTCCGTGCCCGGCTACATGCATTCAGGGGAAAATGAAAGACAAGAGTCATAAAAATAAATAGTCAGAGACGACAGCAAGTTCCCATGATCATAGCTCCTCCTTCACCATCCCGCCTCGCGCCAGGGTTACCCGAAAGATAAGTAAGGGTGAGTAACGAATTACTCAAGAAGAATCCCCAACCGGGTACAATACGATGCACATGGTCATCTAGATGAGTGTATGCAAGCTATGAATATAAACACGAGAATAGAGCACATAGCTTAAGTCCACACTTGGACCTCGGATGCCAACTCGGGTCTTAGTCCGGAAATAAATCACACCACACAATACGCCCTATACGAGAAACAAGTCTCGGCCTCACTGTCTCTTTCGCCGATCACGAAAGGTGCACTAGCTCAAGATCCCGAGGAGCTCTCCTGTCCGACGCCAGTAATGAGCGTAAGCATGCACCGCGTGCTTCTACAGCACTATGGGGGTGCCGGGTCTAGTGGCAAGCCGCCCATATCCGGATACCACGCCTAACTAAATCTCCGGATCGGTGTCACCGACATAGGGTGTGAGACTGACACGTGAACTATGTCACCTGTACCACCGCACTCGAGGCTAAGGAACGGGTCATGGTAGGCTTACACCGTGAAGCCGCCTTACCTTAACAGTGGCAATCAAGGGCACTCTTGCCGAACACGCCGAGGACGTGCCGGCTGCCGAGACTAGGCATTGCCAAGTCATCATCCCGACCGCTTGGGGTATCGCTTAGACTACCACCCTCACCCAAGATTGCGGGGCCTACCGGTTGGGATAGCTAATCCCTCACGGGGTCCAAGGATGGAGAATCGTCTCGAACGTCCTTGCCATAGATGCAAGATACTTTATGCATCGGGCCCGATGATGCTATCTACTACGAATTCTAACCCGCGCCTTAACAATCAAAGAAACAATCCAATACGTGCTCGAAAGAATACAACAGACCTAGCATGGTACTACTGAACAAGAATGAATATGAGCATGCCGAGAACGGAACAACCTAGCATGGACTAACATGAAAGAACAACATACGAAGTCATGCCATCAGAATTCGAATAGAGCACCTAAACTATACATGCCGATAATCACAAACAAACATACAACATCAATCACATAGAACATCGCAGTCCACACAACCCCTGTAAGAAATCCTTACCTTGGCCGGGAGGTAACTACACACAAAATCCTACGCTGCGATCGATCCCGAGCTAGCTAACGAGAACCTAACAAACACAATAGAAATCACAATCATAGCCCTAAAAATATAATAAAACAAGCGAGCTCACTCGGGGCACTCACACGGCACGACGACACGACGGGGCCGAAAAGCCTTGGGCAGTGGGCCGGGCGCTGGCAGTGCCTTGGCGGCCGCAAGCTGCGACACGCTATGGAGCACGGCACGACGGGCGAAGGCGCGCGGCGCTGGGCGAAGCGGCCGAGCACGAGCGAAGCGCTCTGAGCGTCTTGGCGAGCGGCTCGAGCGGCGCGCGGACACGGGCGATCTCGCTGCTGCGCGCGGCCCGTGCGACGGCGGTTCGCGCGAGAATCGGGCGTCGCGATGGACGGATCTGGCGGCGGGGCTGGTGTCGACGGCGATGTGGCCGACCGACGCGTTTTGGGCGTCTTTGCTCGGGCAGATCTGGACGGCCGCTTTGGCGCGCGACGGGCTCATCGTGCGATCGGGGCGATGGCTTCCCTCGGCCGCGACTGGCGTCGACAAGTCGGGTGCGACGGCGACAGATCTCGGGCGCGACGGACTGGGGGCGTGGCGACAAGCGATCTGCGATCCTCGGCGGATATGGTGCATTGGCTTTGGTCGAGGGTCGTCATGGCGGCAAGGCGGTGGCGGCGCGAGCCCGTTACGTGCGGGTTGGGCGTCTTTGCTCGGCCGGTTGGGCGACGGTGGATCTCTTCGGTGCCGGGCGGATCTCTGCTGGTGCCGGGAGGTCGGCTTGTGCGGCAAAGTGAGGTGTTGGAGAAGAAATGCAAACCTAGCTTCCTTTCTCTTTTAACCAAATACAACAAAACTCCAAAATCCAAGGCTAACCATAAAATGACCCGGAAGGAGCAACAAGAGCTCTCACTAGCTCATCTGGCACGCATCCCCACAAGCTTTCTAGGAGACCCTGTTCAAACCCCAAACAAAAGACAATTCCCTTTTATTTTTACTTTTGCATCAAACCTTGCTCAACCCTTCCACAAAGCCTCACAAACCTACATAAATTCATCCAATATTTTTAGCAACTAGAAAAGACATAAACGGCCCTGACGGCCCGACCAAATTACCAAAATACCCCTAGGGCATACCTGGAAGACCGGGAAGAAAAACCTGGGCCGTTACAATATTCCCTCCTTTTTATGACTTTCGTCCTCGAAAGTCCTTAAGATTGGAACAAATTCGGATAATGCAATCTCATCTCGTCTTCCCGCTCCCAAGTGGCTTCCTCGGAACTCGACTCCTCCATCGAACTTTTACCAACCGATCTCGCGATTACGCAATGTCTTAGTCTCGAATGCAAGGATCCCCACTGACTTCTTCTCGAAGCTCAAATCCTCATTCAGGTGCAGGGGCCCAAAGTCCACAATGAGCGATGGGTCCGACACATACTGCCTCACACCGATACATGAGAACACTGCACACGGCTGACAATGACAGAAAGAGCTAACCAATATGCAACTCTGCCAATCCTTTCGAGAATCTCAAATGGCCCAACAACATGAGGCTCCACTTCTCCCGCTTACCAAACCTCAACACAACTCACAACGGCACAACTTTAAAACTACGCATTGCCGAACCTCAAACTCTAAAACTCGACGCCAACATCGGCGTAACTTTTTCTCGCTCTCCGAGCTAACAACACTAGCTCTAAACTCCCCGCACATCACCTCTGGTCAAATGCAAAAACTCAGACCCAAAACAAAATTGATGGCCACCAACCTTTTCCCGAACAACCGAAGCCTACAATACTTACCTTGCAAAGCCTCAATGGAACTACAAGAATCGACCACCGAGAATCGCAACCAAAGGCAACCTCATAAAACTACTCTAGTCTTCCGCTGCCTAATCACGGAAACACCAACTCGCAACAAGCTCCAAAGGTTCTGGATCACTCCTCCCAAAAGACCATCGGTCAGAGGGTGAAAACACTATAGAAACTGCACCCGGCTCATAAGCCTCTTAACAACGCTCTCGAAACTACGGTTCATCACGCACTACCTAGAAAAATCTTTGTTGCCACACTGAGCCAACAACTCCACTGAAACCGACATGCCACTACTCCACACGAATGACATCTCCACTGGCGAGGTGCGAGTTCTAGCTACGAAACCAGTCACCAAAAATCCAAACTCACACCACAACCTCGACAAACCGCCAGACTTCCACACGAACTCCTTCAAACCAACAACTTGAGTGCTACGATCTCGGAAGCCCAAACCACTACAAACTACATAGCTATGCCAATCCACTCAACTCTAGCTTGGCTCAAATCACTTTGGCCGACAAGTCACCGCCAACAACCGGCCCTAAATGGGCTCCTCCACCAAGCCTACCTCCATGCAAGCAACGGAACGAAGCTTGCCTCAAATATGAAGCACATCTCACAAGTCCAAACGATAACACATACAGAGCTTAACCCTCTAGCTTAGGCTTATTGCACCTTCCCACCGAAACTTCATAAACGGAACTCCACTACTCGGTCAACACCAACTACCAGAACCAGATTACCAATAATGGTGGGCGAGAGCACAAACCACACTAACCAAAGAAAGATCCCTCAAAATGTCAAGACCCTAATCCATCCACAATGGTGCAACCTCAACCCACAACCGATACAAAGGAGTTCTTCCACTACAAAGGTGCAACATCTTCCATGCCAACACACAAAAATCTTAACCAACTAGGCCAAACACTCATAAGAGGCGTAACAACCTTTATCGCAGCCTCTAGAACACCATCCAAGAATCCGCTTAATGGACAAACGACTACTTCCAAGCGACCAACAAACTTTTCCTTCAAGCTAGCGCTTCCACCATTAACTCCAAGACCAAGGGAGTAACTCGACAACTCCCGAAGGAAACGGCTCATACAAGCGGACAACCAACGGACAGAGAGACTCCACATACGCCACCGCCTTGCTCCACCAGAGCAACAACATCTAATCTCACGAGGCACAACAAGGGTCCATCTCGATCAACCTCCAAATGCCAAACGGGGCAACTCAACATCCTGAAACAGAAAAACAACCAACATGGCACAAACCACTCGCCCCCACGAGCAAAACTAAACTCTAGCAACTCCAATCAACACCTTGGTCAACCAAGCATCAACTTGCCACCACACAAAAACCACTCCGGACTTTACTCCAAATAAACACTAGCTTGCTAGTCTACCAAGATCGCTAGCAACTCCACCGAGGCTACAAACTACACGCCTCCAAACTAGCCAATCAAACTCACTAGCTGGGCTCGACTGAGCTCTCGTGAGGCTCTCCACAACTAGGGTTCTTCGGCAACCCTCGACACACACTGCTGTCAAAACGTCTAACACCAACCGCTCAACAACAACTCCTTTTTTTTTTTTTTTTTTTTTTTTTTTTTTTTTTTTCCATCATCACAATCATGCCGGCTCGCTTGAACCTCGAAACCAAAAAGACCGAAAACGCTCGAATGTGTCATCCTCCTACTCAAAGCATCGGCCACAATGTAGCTTCCACCTAGGGTAAGGATTCCGAGCAACACCCTTAGCAACTACGGTCAGGAACTACGCGGCTTCACTACATCCACCATTCGTTCAGCACCATCTGAACACCAACCATGAACACAAGAGGTTCCACCAACCAAGCTTAGGTTCAACTTAACAAACTTGCCTAGGCAACAACTCAACTACGAGCACGGTATCCTTACAACCTCAACTAAAGCCTTACAACATCCACCTGGAGTCCAACTTCTCCAGGAACTGAGCACCAGCTTCTCAATGCAAACCCTACATGGTTCTGGAACTCTCGCCACCAGAACGAACTACACGAAACACACTTGTGTGCACAACTCTCAACCTTCCTTCAGAGATCCAAGACTAACAGGTGCTTTCCAAAAGGCAACACTAACTTCTGGCAGAGATACAATCAACCAAAGGAACACCAAAAGTTCCATCTCCACACGATACCCGAAGCAGTGGCAACCTTGCTCTGCTAAAACATAACGATGCCAAACCGAACTTACTTTAAACCAAGACTCAACCAAGTGCGCTTACACATAAGGCGTCCTACTCATCTCATAGGCATCCAACTCATCTCATAAGCATCCAACTCATCTCGAGAGCATCCAACTCATCTCACGGGCATCCAACTCATCTCATGAGCATCCAACTCATCTCACGGGCATCCAACTCATGGTTCCCCTGCTGGACCGAACTCGCATCTACAATGCTCACTCAACTCAGGTTTAGGCACCCGAAGGTAGTGGACCGCACTACCAACCACAAAGATCTCTTGGCCTCAGCCCTAGCGTGAGACTCACACGCACTAGCACTTACCAACCGTCAACCTACTGACTTACTCAACCCCCAGTAACACTGGGAAGAGGCTCCAGCTCTTCTCGAACATCCTTTCACTTGTAGTCCTTCGACTACCACAGAACTAGCCCTCTGGCACGACCTAAACGGGTGCAACTGCCATAAACAGATCCAAGGCTAAAGGAGTACGCTGAACTCCGAACGGCATAGAACCATCTGCTATGCCCAAGCCAAACTCGAGCCTGAACCAGACTTAGTGCCAAAGTGGCACACCAACCAATGCACCTCAAGTGCTACTACTACCAAATCCACATCTGAGGAAGTCAGTGCATTAAACAACAAAGCAGCTCGCAAGGGGGCAAAGATGACCCTTCATCCGCCTCAAGCCACTAACACGGCAACTTGCCAAACAATCGGGCGATCGGTGGAGACTCGCTAGTCCACCTCTCACAAGGGACTTCCACCACCATCTGATGAACCAAACAGCACAGGAACGATACACCTCGGCCTTTGAACAGCAGGGCATCCCACACACGGATGCTAAACTCAAACTCGCCAACTACTTTACTACTAGCGGTAGGACTTACTAAAACATCGAGCTCTACAGAGGCATCCATTTGCCAACCCGGGCGTCTCCATCAACGCCAACAAACTCATCCAATAAACTGCTGATCATGCCCTCCCGAGAACCTCCGGGGCTACAAGAGCTACTTGAGGGAAAAATGCTGAAACAAACTCACACCGGGGGCTAATCTGTGCTTGGGACTCCTCACTCACGCGCTACAAATCGCGCTGGGTCTCCGCTCTCGATAGCTAAAGACACGCCATCAAATCTCTCATGGCTGGAGCACACTCGCTCAAGGAGTCTCACTGAGGCGCCGCTAGCCTCTACCCCCTCCTCTAGGCAACTCAATCTGCCGGGCCAAATCGCATGCGGGCCTAACAACCACGACGCGGCCTCAACATCAACACGATCGGTCCAACTCCTCGGTCGGACATGCCAAGCGCCCTGCTCCTCCGGGTGCGATCAACATACCGGGCGATCGCACGAAGCACCACCACCCTCTCACTAGGGAAAAGCGAAGAATCGGGCCACAAATGGCCAACTGGAGTCTAAGCTCGCCTCCCTCGAACGATGTCCCGGGGCATCCGAATCTATCTGGATACCTCAACAAGTCGCTAAACAAATCGCTGCTGATGCGGAAAAGTTGGCATGCCGCTCACTAAGCCCAAACCAACAACGAGTCGAACTCGCTTTCGTCTCTCGCTCCACAACACTACACAAGGCATACACAAGATGACAGTGTTGTAAATTCTTAACCCTTTTTCAACAACGAATAGTAAACTTAGGCGTACTGATGACCGCTTGAGAGTGCCGATGATCATGGAAAAACGACCTACAACAAAAGGTCAGTCTACGAGAATCTATGACTCGAGCTCTCTAATACCAATCAGTAAAGACCCGACCCAAAAGGGCTCTAAATAGGCCTTTACCCCAATGCATGCATTCAAAGGAAAGGACAATATGCAAATAAGTTTTCAGATTCCCAATTAAAACAAAACAATCAAGGTTCAATCGAAAATCAATATAGTTTGTTTGAAACTCGTCCCTCGTCTCTAAGCACTGCTTCAAGGAAAATACATTTCCAAAACGTACACTCTGATCGAGATTTATTAAAACATTTGAAACATCCTCAAATTCAATAAAGCGGGAATCCACAAAAACATTCGAGAAAACATCCTAGGGCTCGTGTCCGTCTACATGCATTCAGGGAAAATGAAAGACAAGAGTCATAAAAATAAATAGTCGAGACGACAACAGAAGTTCGCATGATCATAGCTCCTCCTTCACCCATCTTGCCTCGCGCCAGGTTACCTCGAAGATAAGTAAGGGTGAGTAACGAATTACTCAAGAAGAATCCCCAACCGGGGTACAATACGATGCACATGGTCATCTAGATGAGTGTATGCAAGCTATGAATATAAACACGAGAATAGAGCACATAGCTTAAGTCCACACTTGGACCTCGGATGCCAACTCGTGGTCTTAGTCCGGAAATAAATCACACCACACAATACGCCCTATACGAGAAACAAGTCTCGGCCTTAGCCTCGCTCATCGTCGATACGAAAGGTGCACTAGCTCAAGATCCCGAGGAGCTCTCCTGGCCGACGCCAGTAATGAGCGTAAGCATGCACCGCGTGCTTCTACTGCACTATGGGGTGCCGGTCTAGTGGCAGCCGCCCATATCCGCATACCACGCCTAACTAAATCTCCGGATCGATGTCAATGACATAGGGTGTGAGACACGACACGTGAACTATGTCACCTGTACCACCGCACTGAGGCTAAGGAACGGGTCATGGTAGGCTTACACCAGAAGCCGTCCTTACCTTAACAGTGGCAATCAAGGGCTACCGCCGAACACGCCGAGGACGCGTGCGGCCGCCGGACTAGGCATTGCCAAGTCATCATCCCGACCGTTAGGGTATCGCTTAGACTACCACCTCACCCAAGATTGCGGGGCCTACCGGTTGGGATAGCTAATCCCTCACGGGGTCCAAGGACGGAGAACTGTCTCGAACGTCCTTGCCATAGATGCAAGATACTTTATGCATCGGGCCCGGATGATGCTATCTACCCGAATTCTAACTCGCCTTAACAATCAAGAAAACAATCCAATACGTGCTCGAAAGAATACAACGGACCTAGCATGGTACTACGTAACAAGAATGAATATGAGCATGCCGAACGGAACAACCTAGCATGGACTAACATGAAAGAACAACATACGAAGTCATGCCACGAGAATTGAGCGAGCACCTAAACTATACATGCCGATAATCACAAACAAACATACAACATCAATCACATAGAACATCGCAGGTCCACACAACCCCTGTAAGAAATCCTTACCTTGGCCGGGAGGCAACTACACACAAAATCCTACGCCGCGATCGATCCCGAGCTAGCTAACGAGAACCTAACAAACACAATAGAAATCACAATCATAGCCCTAAAAATATAATAAAACAAGCGTGCTCGGCTCGGCAGGCACTCTCACGGCACGCGACGACACGGGCCGAAAAGCTTGCTGGCAGTGAAATGGCCGGCGCTGGCAGCGCTGGCGCGCGCAGCTGCCTTGTGCGCGACACGCTCTGTATTGGAGCACGGCAAGACGGGCGGCGGCGCGGCGCGGGCGAAGCGGCCGAGCACGAGCGAAGCGAGCGTCTGGGCGTCGCGCGAAGCGGCTCAGAGCGAAGCGCGCGCGACACGGCGATCTCTGCTGCTGCGCGAATGCCGTGTGCGCGCGGCGGGCTCGCGCGAATCGGGCGTCGTCGATGGACGGATCTGGGCGCTGGCTGGTGTCGCGGCGGCGAGGCCGACCGACGCGCTTCGGGCGTCTGCTGCCGGCGGATCGGGCGGCTATCGGCGCGCGACGGGCTCATCGGTGCGATCGGGCGATGGCTTCCCTCGGCCGCGACTGGCGCGCGCGACAAAGCTGGTGCGACGGCGGCGACATCTCGGGCGACGGACTGGGCGTCGCGACAGCGATCTCACGATCCTCGGCGGATATGGTGCACTGGCTGGTCGAGGGCGTCTGCGGCGGCAAAGCGCGTGGTCGCGACAGCCGCTCGTGCGGGTTAGGCGTCTTTGCTCGGCCGGTTGGGCGACGGTGGATCTGCTTTGGTGCCGGGCGGATCTGGCTGGGGCCGGGAGGTCGGCTTGTGCGGCAAAGTGAGGTCTTGGAGAAGAAATGCAAACCTAGCTTCCTTTCTCTTTTAACCAAATACAACAAAACTCCAAAATCCAAGGCTAACCATAAAATGACCCGGAAGGAGCAACAAGAGCTCTCACTAGCTCATCCGCACGCATCCCCACATGCTTTCTAGGAGACCGGGTTCAAACCCCAAACAACACAATTCCCTTTTATTTTTACTTTTGCATCAAACCTTGCTCAACCCTTCCACAAAGCCTCACAAACCTACATAAATTCATCCAATATTTTTAGCAACTAGAAAAGACATAAACGGCCCTGACGGCCCGACCAAATTACCAAAATACCCCTAGGGCATACCTGGAAGACCGGGAAGAAAAACCTGGGCCGTTACACCTTCCCTACCCTCAGAGAGGCTTAAAGCCCGTAAAGGGATGTTTGTGTTGTAAAGGAAGTAGTGCCTGTTGGCACCAAGCTTTGGAAGGAGGCCTAGTTTCAGGCCAGTTGGCACTTTTTGTGCAGGTGGTTCCAGGACCAGCCCGGAGTTTAGCATCCCCACTAGTCTTGTATCCATTCTTGAGACTGCACCTGTTTGGGCTGCATAATAGATCTAGTTCGGTGGTAGTCAGAGAACTACAAGTGTGAGACCGTTCGAGGGATTAGTAGGAGCCTTTCAGGGTCACCGAGAGTTGGGTACAAAGGATGTTGTTGGTTGTTAAGGGCTAGCGCGTCCGAGTTCTCGCGCCTGTGTTGTGGGCTTGTGATGCAGTTGGATGGTAGTGTGATTCGACTACCCTGGAGTTACCCTAATATGAGTAGCGTTGGCATCGATGATGTGTGGTTGATCCACTGTTAGAGCCATGAGTTGGATGGTTGATCGGAGCACGTTTAGTGGACCATTGGTATGAGGTAAGTTAGCTTGGTGTGGCTATGCTCTTGTAAGAGTGAGTCGACCAATGTGGCATTTTGTGGTGAGTTGACCCCGAGTGGGTTGAACTCTTGTTGCTCCTTTGCTAGATGTGGCTCTATTGGGAGGCAAAAGTTGCCTTGTGTGAGAATACTTGTTGGTTTGGATCTTAAGGAACCAAGTTGGAGCTGTACACGCCGGTGTACTTTTGTGTAGTTCGTTCCGTGGTGTATTTTTCAAGAAACCACGAGGGGTTTCGGGTTGTGAAACCAGTGCTCAGTTCTGAGGAGTTAGGACTTTAGTTCTTGGCAAGTGCCCTAACTTTGGTTGAGAGGTTACCGTGCCGGTAGCCGGGTTGTTGCGTAGGAAAGTTATGCCAGTTGGCCCTTGACAAGGGTAGAGGCATTTCTTGTTGATCGATGGTTGGAGTTAACTTGGAACTGATCCAAGGCGACGGTACCAAAATCGCGGAGTTTCTGGCCGCCATGGCTAAGAGTGTTGTTCGGATCCTTACCCTGGGTAGAAGCTACGATGTGGCTGATGCTTTGAGCAAGAGGAAGTTTGGGTCTTCTGGTTGTTCCCGCTCAGGTGGATAGCACACTCGCCGACGAGGCGATCCTAGGGGTCGCGATCGGTACCACCGCAGTTAGAGCTCGAGATCGCCGCCAGGCGGGCCAGGCAGCCGGCTCATTGCATCAAGTGTGGTAAGGCGCTTTTCGGATTGTGTGGATCATCACCCGTGCTTGCTACAGATGTGGCAAGGAAGAGCTTTTGGCCAGCACAGTTGAGATGCTGGAGGGAGATGTGCTCGTGTAGCCAGTTGTATGTTAGACCGTTTGACAACAATGTGTGTCGGAGGGCGATCGGAGGAACCCTAAGTTGTGGAGAGCCTCACCAGAGCTCTGACAGACCCAGGCAGTGTTCCTCGGTTGAGTTGCTGGATGCTTGTTATCGGTTAACAAGCTAGAGTTGTTCTTGGTAACCTCCACGTTGATTTTCGGAATTCTTAGTTAGGTGGTGCTTGGTGTTGATCAAGGTTTGGTTCCCATGTTGTTTCTAGAGCTAGCTTGGTTCGAGCAAGCTGGCGTTGCCCTGAGGACTTGTTCCTAGTCAGGAAGTTTTGGGAGTTGACCCCTCCCTCGGCAATTGAGTAGGCACTGCTAGTTCCAAGTTGGGGGTTCAAGCGATTGAGGATCCTCGAATGTTGCTTTCGAGAGAGTTGGTTTTTTTTCCCTTGGGTTTGAGCAAGGCAGCGAGCGTGTGTGAAGTTCGCTGTCCTTCGGAAGTTCGCTTGCTGGGAAATCGTTCCTGTTGAGGAGGAGTCAGCTTAGCTCCTGAGTTGTGTAGTTGATCGAGTAGCGCAATGGTCACCCCAAATGAGAGTGTCCCTGCGTTTGTTTGTTAGCAAGCAGAAAGTTGTTTGTTCCCGCAAGGGCGGAGGACTGCCAGTTCAAGTGCTTGAGTCGTTGCTGGAAAGTTATTGGATCTTTGGAGTTTGTAGAACCCCTAGTTCCTTGGTGGTTGAGTTGTGCCGTGGATGCCGGCCTCAAGTTTTAACTTTTGAGGTAGTCTTGCTGACTCGTGTTGTTCATGATCCGCAAGCTTGTGGTCGACCCTATCCTTATTCCTCGCGATGTTTCGTGTTTGGAGTTTCTGGAATGGAAGAAGAGTTAGGTCTAAGCTATAAGGAGGAAGTCCTTGGAGCAGCCAGATGGGCTTAAGAGTTGAGTGGTAGCTTGGAGGCGAGGCTTGCTCGTTATAAGCTTGGGTTGAGTTTCTGCAGAGCAAGCCTTCTCGGGCTTTGTTCCTAGTTGATGTGCGTTCGCAGTTGGCGTTATAGCTGAGCCACAGTTGAGTGGGTTGGCACAGAGATGCCGTGGCATTGGTTGGAAACCTTTGAGTTGTATCCTCCAGCTATTGTGTTGCTAGTAGCCGCATAATGTTTTATTCCTTGCTGCTCGAGATTTCCGTAAGAGGAATGTTGGTTGTTTTTCTGTCTGGCGATGTTCTCTTAGGCTAGTGGCTGATCGGATTGCATTGGAAAGTTTGTTGTCGGCCGTTGAGGGGCTCCAGTTTGTTAGTTTGGCCGAGTGGAGCCTGTGCCTGGACCTTGTCTTCTAAAGGTGGCCGTAGCTGAAGTTTCAGCTGGTGTGTTGGTGGTAGCCGTTTGGTGAACCAGAAAACTGCCCCTTGGCTTTGGTGTTTCGTTTTCTCGTAAGATGGTTGCTTAAGTGTTGTGGACGCGTGCTAGTTGGAGAAGTTTGCCTTCGGATCAGTCACCAGTTGGTGGTTCGATTTGGATTTCGTTAAGGATTGTAGGCATCCATTGGGGCTCGCAGATCTCTTGCGAAGTAAGAGTAGGCCGTTTAGTTTCTGAAACCTTGGAGATTCAGTTGTTTGGTCAGCTTGGTGAAGGGTCGAGGCTGTTTGATAACAGCTATGAGCATTTAGAGAAGTTACGCCGGAGCGTGGCGTTGAGTTTTAGAGCTTGTGACCTGTCCACGAGTTTGCTGAGAGTAGCGCCGTAGAGAGGCCGAGTTGGGCTAGTAGGGTTAAGTGAGCCTTAAGATTTTAAGACCGTTTGAGAGCTAGTGCGAGTTTGAGGATGTGTATTACCGTTAGCACTATCACATCTATTTCTTCGGAGTTCGGTGTATGCCCAGTCTTGGTTGAGATAGTTTGTGGCAGACTCGGTGTCTGTTGGGCTTGGAGTCTTTGGGAACCCAAGAGGGTTCGGTTTCAAAGAAGGATTTGTGTTGTCTTAATCGGGAGCTTGGTTGGTTAAGAATCAGTGGAGTTTCCTAGAGTTGTTTTCGTCTTAGGACTTTCGAGGACAAAAGTCTTAAAAGGAGGGAGTATTGTAACGGCCCAGTTTTCTATTTCGGTTACCCAGGTGATTTCGGGTCATTATTCGGATGTTCAGATGGGCCGTTAGAGATTTTTTAACCCTTAGGGGTATTTTGGTCTTTTTGCCCCCAGTCAGGGTTTTGAGGATTTTCAAGATTTCAGGGCCTTTCCTGCCTTCGTTGAGGCTTGATTGTTGTTGGTTGCAGGACCCAAGAAGTTCGGGTTAGTTGGTTGGAAGTTTGGAGGTGATTTGGTAATTAGCAAAATTATTTGGAAATTAGTTGGCCCATTGGGGTTTGAACCCTTGCCCTAAAATGGTGAATTTTGGAGTTTTAGAAAAGAGTTTTAGTTAAAAAGAAAAGAATTTCTTTAGCCGGGACCTGCAAGAGAAAGCCTTGGGAAGGGAATTTTAGGTCTCCTAACCCTTTTAATATAGGAAAAAGAAGGAATTATGGAAAACCCTCTTTGTTCCCTTGGTAGCCGCACTCTGTCTCTCTCTCTCTCCTAAAAACCGAGCCACCCAGCCGCACCACCCAGCCGAGCCACCGCAGCCACACCGCACCACACCTGCCCGCTCAGCCAGCCACTGCGCCACCCAGACCGCACCAGGCCGCTCAGCCCCTTGCCTCGCCCCGTCGCCGCTCGTCTGCAGTCCAGACACCCCGCCGTCGCACGCCCAGCACCGCCCGACGTCGCTCGCGGCCGCCCAGCGCCGCATCGCACCGAGCCTCGCCCAGCAGACTAACAACAATCAAGCCTTGACAAAGGCAGGAGCGACCTCGAAGCCCTAAAAATCCACAATATCCTGCCCGGGGAGCCAAAAGACCAAAATACCCCCAAGGGTCAAAACAGCTCTAACGATCCAACCAAACAACCGAATCTTGACCCAAGGCACCTCAAAATCGAGTAGAAAATCGGGTCACATTACGGTGAGACAGATGGTGGAGGAGGAGGAGCTGTGATAATGGAAACCCGTTGTTCAACTCTCGAGTCTTATGTTTATGTTATGATTTAAATGTTCTCTGAATGCATGTAGTTGGGCACGAAGCCCTAGGGTGTTTTCTGAATGTATTTCCGGATTCTAGCATTGTTGTAAAGTTTGTATGTTTTAAATGAATCTCTGATCAGAGTAAGTTTTGTAAATGTATTTGACTTGGAACAGGTGCTTGGAAACAGGGACAGGTTCCAGGAATTGATGTTGATTTTAAATGGATGTTTTATGTTTTAGTTTTTACTTAGAATCCGAACACCGTCTTGCAAATTTTCTGTAGATTTGTAATGCATATATTGAGGTAACGGCCTAGTTGGAACCCCATTCGGGTCGGGTCGTTCTGAGTTGGTATCGAGAGCTCGAGTCATAGATTCTCGTAGACCGACCTTTGTTGTAGGTCATTTTTCCATGATCATCAAGACTCAAAGCGGTCATCAGTGCACGCCTAAGTTTCTTCGCTTTAAAGAAAGGGGTATGAATTTACAATACTTTTCATCTAGTGTATGCCTTGTGTAGAGTTGTGGAGCGGAGACGAGCAGGTTTTGACTCGTTGTTGGTTTGGGATTAGAGAGCCATCATGCCAACTTTCCCTCAGTGCGAGCATGATTTAGCAGCTTGTTGAGGTATCCAGATAGATTCGGATGCCCTGGGACGTCGTCCCCGAGGGAGGCAGAGCTTAGTCTCCCGTAGGCCATTTGTGGCCCAGTTGCTGTTTTTCCCCTAGTGAGAGGGTGGAGGTGCTTTGTGCAGATCGCCAGTATGTTGATCGCACTCAGAGGAGCAGGACGCTTAGCATGTCTGACCGAGGAGTTGGACTGATCGTGTTGATGTTGAGGCCGCGTCCAGGGTCGTTTAGACCCGTTGGCCAGAGTTGGCCCTGGAAGTTGAGTTGCCTAGTGGAGGGGGTAGAGGCTAGCACGCCTCAGAGTGAGACTCCTTGAGCAGCGTGTGCTCCAGCCATGAGAGATTGGATGGCAGGTCTTTAGCTATCAGAGAGCGGAGACCAGCGCGGCTTTGTAGCGCGTAGTGAGGAGTCCTGGGCACAGATAGCCCAGCTGACAGAGTTTGTTTCAGCATTTTCCCCTAGTAGCTCTTGTAGCCCCGGAGGTTCCCGGGACGGCATGTTCAGCAGGTTTATTCAGATGAGCTTGATGGCGTTGATTGAGCCCTCAGTTTGGCAAGTGGATGCCTGTAGAGCTCGATGTTTTAGAAAGTCCTGCTGCTAGTAGTAAAGCAGTTGGCCAGGTTTGAGTTTAGCATCCGTGTGTGGGATGCCCTGCTGTTCAGAGGCCGAGGTGTGCCGTCCTTTGCTGTTTGGTACAGCAGTTGGTGGTGGAAGTCCCTTGTTAGAGGTGGACTAGCAGAGTCTCCACCAGTCGCCCGATTGATTGGCAAGTTGCCGTGTTAGTGGCTTGAGGCAGATGTAGAGACATTTTTGCCCCTTTGCAAACCTGTTGTTGTTTAACAGCCCAGTTTCCTCAGATGTTTGGTAGAGTTGAGCACTCTTCCTTGGTGAGCTCCTAGAGTGGAGCTAGCTGTTGCTTGTTGAGAGATCCGGCCAGAGTTTTGTTGAGCATCATGAGGAGATGCAAGAGTAGGCTGTGAGGCTTCGGTGTTATGAGATGCCATAGGCATGGTTGTTTGAGTTGAGCCCTTGTATGCCTAGCCAGAGTTGTTGTCACTTGAGGTAGTGACCTTGCTGGCCCCATCTAAAGTAAGATGTGGATTTGTTAGTAGTAGCACTTGAGGTGCATTGGTTGGTGTGCCACTTTGGCACTAAGTCTTGTTCAGGCTTGAGTTTTCCTTGGGCATAGCAGATGGTTCTATGCCGTCCGGAGTTCAGCGCACTCCTTTAGCCTTGGATTCATTTATGGCAGTTGCACTTGTTTAGGTCGTGCCAGAGGGCTAGTTCAGTGGTAGTCGATGGACTACAAGTGAAAGGATGCTCGAGAGGAGCCGGAGCCTCTTCCTAGTGTTTCTGGGGGTTGAGTAAGTCAGCAGGTTGGCAGTTGGTAAGTGTTGGTGCGCGTGAGTCTCGCGCTAGTGTTAAGGCCAAGAGTTTCCTTGTGGTTGGTAGTGCGGTCAACTAGCTTCGAGTGCCTTAATCTGAGGAGAGTTGTGCATCGTAGATGCGAGTTTGGTCCAGCAGAGGGACCATGAGTTGAATGCTCATGAGATGAGCTGGATGCCTATGAGGCGAGTTGGATGCCTTTGAGGCGAGATGAGCGGATGCCTTATGGGTAAGCACCCTTGGTAGAGGCTTGGTATAAAGTAAGTTCGGTGTGGCATGGTTATGCCTTGGTAAAGCAAGGTTGCCTCAGCTTTGAGCATCGTGTGGAGATGGAACTTTTGGTGTTCCATCGGTTGGAGTTTAGTTGGAAACTGAACAAGAGCGGTGGTAGCAAAGCCGCGCAGTTTCTGATCGCCTTGGCTAAGAGAGTTGTTTGGATCCTTTCCTTGGGTAGAAGCCTTGTTGTGGCTGATGTTTGAGTAGGAGGACGACGCATTCGGTAGCATTTCGGGTCCTCTTGGTTCCCAAGGAGTTGGAGTTGGCCAGCATGGTTGAGATGCTGGAGAGAGTTGTGCCTGTTCAGGCAATTGGCTGTTAGCTCGGGTCCTCTTGGTTCCCAGTGTGTGTCGAGGGTTGCCGAAGAACCCTAGGTTGTGGAGAGCCTCTCCAGAGCTCAGTCAGTGTAAGGGACCGACCCGAATGGGGCACTAAATGGGCTCTTACCCCAATGCATGCATTCAAAGTAAAGGACATTTAAACAGACATGATTTTAGATTCCAATTAAAACAAAACATTCAAAATAACGCCTTTAAAAACTAGACATTTTCCTCAAACTCGTCCCTCTGTTTCCAAGCACTGCTCCAGATAAATACATTTCCAAAGTTTACTCGATCGAGAGATTTACTAAAAGCCATTCAAAACCTGTTCGGATACAACATGCTGGAATCCACAAATATTTACAAACATCCTAGGGCTTCGTGCGGCTACATGCATTCGGGGAAACAAAACACACGAGAGTCATAATACAAAAATCGAGTTGGAAGATCGGGCCCCATGATCACAGCTCCTCCTTCAGCATCCTGTCACGCACCACGGTTACTGTGGAAAACCACGAGAATAAGGGTGAGTAACGAATTACTCAAGAAGAATCCCCAACCGGGTACAATACGATATACATGGTCATCTCGATGAGCGTATGCAAGCTATGAATATAACACGAATAGAGCACATAGCTTAGCCCACACTTGGGCCTCGGATGCCAACTCGGTGGCTTAGTCCTAATAAAATCATCACACACCCAATACATAAGTTGCCCTATACGAGAAACAAGTCCCGCCCTCCGCTTCATCGTCGACGAAAGGTACACCGGCTCACAATCCCGAGGAGCTCTCGATCGGCGCTGTAATGAGCGTAAGCATGCACCGCGTGCTCACCGCAGACTATGGGGTTGCCAGTCTCAAGGCAAGCCGCCCATATCCATCCACCACGCCTAACTAAATCTTTGGATCGGTGTCACCGACATAGGGTGTGAGACTCGACACGTAAACTATGTCACCTGAACCACCGCACTGGGGGCAAGAAACGGTCGTGGTAGGCTTACACCAGAAGCCGCCCTTGCCTTAACAGTGGCAATCGTGGGCTCTTGCCAAACATGCCGAGGACATGCCGGCCGCCCGGACGACGAGGCAATGCCAAGTCATCATCCCGACCGTTGGGGCATTAACAACCGCCTCCTCACCCAAGATTGCGGGGCCTACCGCTCGGGTTAGCTAATCCCTCACGGGGTCCAGGGACGGAATGACTTGCTCGACGCCCCCGCCATGGATGCAAGGTTCTTTATGCATCGGCCCGGATGATGCTATCTACCGCAATTCTAATTCTAACCTACCCTAGCAAGCAAAGAAACAATTCCATAAAATCCAATACGTGCTCAATAAGAATACAATGAGCCTAGCATGATACTATGAAGCAAGGAATGAGATACGTGCATGCCGAAAGGAACAACCTAGCATGGATTAACATGAGAATTAACCAAGAAATCATGCTAACAGAATTCAGATTGAAGCACCTAGCTACACATGTCAATAATCACAAACAAGCAATCAATCAACAATCACATATAATATCGCAGGTCCACACAACCCCTGTAAGAAATCCTTACCTTGGTCGGGGACGGATTGGCACAAAATCCTAAGTCGCGAACAATCTCGATCTAGCTACCGGGAACCTATCAATCATCACAATAATCACATAATAGGCCTAAATACAAAAAAATAAATGAGGCTCAGCTTGGGAGCAACTCACGAGGCACGACGAACGCACGAACGAGCCGATTGCACGAACGGGCAACAACGGGCTGGCCGGGCGCGGCTGGGAGCGAAATGGGTAAGCCCAGCGTGGCTGGCTCGCAGACGCTGGGGCGCGAAGCGCGACGAACGCAGGCGGCAGGGCGCTGCTGGGCGATGGCGATGCGACGCGACGCGCGTAGCGCGGGCGAGGACGCGCGCGCGAGGGCGAGGCGATGCGAGGCGTGGCTCGTGCCGAGCGCTCGCTGCTTGCGACGCGGCGAACAGAGCGATCGAGAAGGGGAAAACGAGCTCAATTTCGAGCGATTCGGCAAGATTCGACGAGCGATTTTTTGTTGGAAGAACTCCTCTACTCCAGCTGCACAAAACCCACCCATCGATTTACTTTAACACGGCCGAAAAAAATGGAAACACAAAACAGAGGAAAAATCTCGACGGAAAAGAGAAGGAGAAGAAGAAGAGAAGAAGAAGAAGAAGAAGAGAGAGCTCACCGGAGGGACGAATGGTGAGGAGAGAGAACGTTAATCGGCGAGGAGGGAAATCGCGAGAGCTACGCAATCGGTTGGTGAAGAATCGAGAAGAAGAAGAAGGAAGGAGGAAGAAGGCTCGTTTGCTCTCGCTTTAAATCGAACGCACGAAAACACGCTTATATATTAGATCGCGCGATTAAGATAACAAACACGCCCGATGGCTCTACTGCCGGCCGAGCCTCTCGCCTAGCACATGACACGCCCTGGTTCGATTCTGCTCGCCGACGCTATTTAATTCCTTATTTGTTTTTACCTTTTCCAAGCCCAAATGTCTTCACCAAAAATCCCGATCCTTTTCAAATTGACTCATAATTATCCCGACAATTTCTAATTTCAAAACTGCCCTCACGGCCCGACCCAAAATTACCAAAATGCCTGGGCCTCCCGAAAGACCGGGATGAAATTTCTGGGCCGTTACAATACTCCCCTTTATAAGACTTTCGTCCTCGAAAGTCACTTAAGATTGAAACAACTCGGGATATCAGTAATCTCATCTCATCCTCCCATTCCCAAGTGGTGTAAGAACCCGACCCAAAATACGGTCCTAAACCTAGGTTCTCACTCAAAGATGCAAGTTAAAATACTTCATCAAGCGGTTTAGTGCTCATATTTAAAACCTTTCAAAACATTTAGAAACGGGAATGCTTAAAACATAATCAACAGTTTTGTTTAAGAAAAAAACCAACGAAGTAAAACAAGCTCAAGCAGAAGATATATATAAAACATTCAAAATAGTTCAAACAACTTTTAATAATGTTTCCCTAGGACTCTGTCCATCTACATGCTTTGAACAAATATGCAAACAATAAAGACAGAGTGCCGGCGGCTCCCATGATCAATCGGCTCCTCCGCTTAGCCGTCCCGGTGCTTGTCCCAAGTTACACGGTGGAAAACCACGAGAATAAGGGTGAGTATAAACATACTCAAGAAGAATCCCCAACCGGGTACAATACGATACATCAATCATCTAGCACCCTAGTATACTTGCAAACAATTACCAACACGCATCATAGCTCAACGAGCTTACAAGGCGAATCTGGAATCCTCGGAAGTCTCCTACTTCCGCCTAATGATTGGCTCTCATAACCAATCCCGGGACATCTCCGAGGGTCTTTCTCCCTCGGCCAATTGATCACCTCAAAAACCGATCCCAAAGATGTCCGACACCCTCGAGGGTCTTTCTCCTCGACCATATGATCACTCAAAAGCCGATCCCAATGGGTGTCCTCAAGGGCCTCTTACCCTCGCTATATAATCGGACTATCGGAGAGTACCCAAGTCCGGCTCTAAACAGAAGGAAGGCGGTGTACTCACGAACATTAGCCCGGGAGCTCTCCGAACCGGCGACTAAAGCGTGTCGCGCGCACCGCATGCTCTTCTACAACCGCGTAAATGCGGGGGCCTAAGGGCAAACTACCGGGCCAGTACGCATGCCTAAGACTCGAAACGGTGTCACCGAACACGAGAGTGCGAGGCCCTCGGCACTCATCCATGCAAACTGTACCACCGACTGAAGCTAAGAACCGGCCAAGGCGGGCTTGCACCGCTGGCGGGGTTCCGCTCTAGCAGAGCTACAAACTAGGCTTATGCCGATGTGGTAGCTAAATCCACATCGGCCGCCGGGGAAGCAATGTACGTTATGCTTCGCTCTACTCCCGACCGTGGGGACAAGGTACGTTATGTCCGCTCTCACCTCTAGATGATGACAAATTTCTAACACACTAGCTAGAGTATAGAGTAAACGATTCTCGGCTAAACATACATAATCATCATCAATCATACATAACCTAGCATGATACTACGAACTTAAAGCAGGAATCTCAGGCATGCTGGAAGAACAATCCTAGCATGGCACTAACATGTACAAACAAGCAAACATGCTAGCAGGAATGCAATCACAAGCTGTCCTATCCACTAATGTAACGACCCAGGTTTTCTTCCCGGTCTTCCAGGTATGCCCTAGGGGTAATTTGGTAATTTGGTCGGGCCGTCATGGTCGTTTATGTCTTTTCCAGCTGCTAAAATTATTGGATGGTTTTATGTAGGTTTTTGGAGGAGTTTGAGTTTTGGTTTGAGCAAGGTTTGATGCAAAAGTAAAAATAAAGGAAATTGTCTTTGCAAATGGTTTGAAACCCGGTCTCCTGGGAAGCTTGTAGAGATGTGTGCCAATTGAGCCATTAGGTGCTCTTGTTGCTCTTTCTGCATCACATCTTAGTTAACCTTGGATTTTGGAGTTTTGGTGCATTTGGTTAAATGAAATAGAATTAGGTTATTCCATCTTCTTCTCCAAAACACCTCTTGGCCGCCCAAGCTCTCCCTCTCCATTGCCTTGCCGAATTCTTCATCCTTGCATCTCCTTGGGTTCGATCATCATCATTCCGGTAAGTCTTCGTCTTCTTCATCTTCTCATTTGGGTGTTTGTTTGGCCGAATGTAAGAAAAAGGGGTTGTGTGTGTGTGTGTTGTGCAACACGGTAGGGAGGTCCAAAGACTGAGCTCGTCGCATCGGCCCGGCTCAAATCAACGGCAGCCCGATCGCTCACGCCGCCCAGATCTGTCCAGCAGCGCGCAGCTTCGCTCGTTAAATCCACCGATCGCTCGCCGACGCCCAGATCATCGGCCAGCGCAGCATTCGCCGTTCGCCCCAGCAGAGAAGAGATCGCCCGATCGCTTCGCACGCCAGAGAGTCCTCGCCAGCGCCAGCAAGACGCCGGCCGATCGCTCGCACGCCCTCGCTGCGGTCCGCTTGCCGAGCCGCTCGCCCGCGCGCCTTCGCCCGAGCGCTTCGCCGCGCCGCCGCCCGCTGACGCTCGCCGCGCGCCAACGCCGCCCGACGCCTTCGCCCGCGCGCCATCGCCCGATGCTCGCCGGCCACGCCGCCGCGACGCTGCCTCGCGCGCGCCTTGCTGTCGCTGCGTGCCCAACAGCAGCCAGCCGCAGCGCGTCCTGTCCTGCCGTGCAGTAGCAGCGGCCGGTAGCCAGCGTCCTTGCCCGTGCTGCTTGCCGCTGCGGCCCAAGCTCGTGTCGTCGCGCCGCGTGAGTTCCCCGAGCCGAGCTTGCTGTTCTATTGTTGTTTAGATATTTTTAGATGCTGATTATTGTTGGTTTGCTAGGTTCCCGCCGCTAGCTCGGGATTGTTCCATGCTTAGGATTTGTGTGTAGAAGTCTTCCGACCAAGGTAAGGATTTCTTACCGGGTTGTGTGGACCTCTGCGGTATATTTGTGATTGTTGTTTTGTATGCCTGTGTATGTTTACTAGCATGTTTAGCCTAGGTGCTCTGCTCAATTCTGATTGGCATGAACTCTTGTATTGTTTCTCATGTTAGCCCATGCTAGGTTGTTCTATTCTAGCATGTTCGATATCTGTTCTTGCTTCGTAGTATCATGCTAGGCTCCTTGTATCTCATGGAGCACGTATTGGACCGCATTGATTGAATTGTTATTATTATTATTGTTAAGGTTTAGAATTGAGGTAGATAGAATCATCCGGCCCGATGCATAAAGTATCTTGCATCTATGGCAAGGACGTTCGAGACAGTTCCGATCCTTGGACCCCGTGAGGGATTAGCTATCCCAACCGGTAGGCCCGCAATCTTGGGTGAGGGTGGCGGTCGTTAAATGCCCCAACGGTCGGGATGATGACTTGGCATTGCCTCGTCCCCGGCGATCGACACGTCCTCGGCGTGTTCGGCCGTAGCCCTTGATTGCCACTGTTAGGGCAAGGACCGCTTCTGGTGTAAGCCTACCACGACCGGTTCCTTAGCCTCAAAGTGCGGTGGTACAGCCGACATAGTTCACGTGTCCGTGTCTCACACCCCTATGTCGGTGACACCGATCCGTAGATTTAGTTAGGCATGGTGGATCGAACTCGGGCAACTTGCCACTAGACCCGCACCCCGAGTTTGCGGTAGCATGCGGTGCGCGCTTACGCTCATTACAACGCGCCGATCGAGAGCTCCTCGGGATCTTGAGCGATGCACCTTTCAGACGACGATGAGACAGTGAGGCCGGACTTGTTCCCGTATAGTGCGTTTAGTGTGTTGTGGTATTTTCCTGGACTAAGACCACGAGATGGCATCCGAGGTCCAAGTGTGGACTTAGCTATGTGCTCCGCTCTGTGTTTGTACTCATAGCTTGCATACATTCTTCTAGATGATCATGTATATCGTATTGTACCCGGTTGGGGATTCTTACTGGGTAATTCGTTACTCACCCTTATTCTGTGGTTTTCCACGGTGTAATCAAGGCGGGAGACAGGATGGTCAAGGAGGAGCCGTGATCATGGAACTCGCTTGTCATCTCTCGATTATTTTATTTTAATTATCATGACTCTTCACTTTTTATTATTTCCCACTGAATGCATGTAGACGGGCACAGAGCCCCGTGGATGTTTTCTTACGTTTTATGGATTCCAAAGATATTGGTACTGGTGGATTGTTTTAATGGTTTAAATAAATCTCTGATCGAGTGTGCTTTTAGAAATGTATGTTTTGGTTGTTGAATGTTTCTGCTTTTACTTGGGATCCGAAATGTATTTTTCATAATGTCTTTTATTTTCACTACATGCATTGGGGTAAAGGCCCATTTAGAGCCCCTTTTGGGTCGGTCTTTACAGATTGGTATCGAGCTTAGAGTCATAGATTCTGTAGACCGACCTTTTTGTTGTAGGTCGTTTTCCATGATCATCAAGACTCAACAGTCATCAGTACGCCTAGATTTATTGTTTTAGAAAGGAAAAGGGTTAAGAATTTACAATACCTATCATCTAGTGTATGCCTTGTTTGGTGTTGTGGAATGGTGACAGAGTGTGTTTTGATTCGTTGTTGGTTTGGATGTAGATCGCCAAAGATGCGATCCACCCGCATCGGGAGGAGGTTCGAGAGCGTGTCGAGGTATCGTGATCGGATCGACGACTGCGCAGGACATCGTCCCAAGCCGACATCGATGGCATTCCACCAAAGCAGCTCCTCTGTTACGCCTAGAGCGGGCGTTGAGGCGATCGAAGCGCCGTGAGATCGCTTCTCCCGGAGCAGAGTTTGCTTTGAGTCTATGAGGGCTTTTATGGTCGCATGTTGAGTGACCAGAGGGCGCAGACCCGTGCCTTGTTGGCGCCGCAGAATGGGAAGAGTCCCGAGCCCGATCGAGCAAATGACTCGATTGGTTCAAAGAGAGCTCAAGAGCACCTCCACTCCACAGAGCAAGTAGCCCCCGAGGCGGATATGGCGAGGGTGCCGAGGAATTGGGTAGGTGGTCAAGGATTTTGTGAAGTGGAAGCTCGAGAAGTTTGATGCCACCGGTGATGCGTTAGCGGCACCAGTGGATTGCCCATTTGGAGTACACCTTCCCGATCATGGTGTGCCCCGATATTCAGAGGCCGAGATGTGCGGCTCATGTCTTTGCCGGGAGGCACAATGAGATGGTGGTGGAGTCCACCTTGAGCGAGAGACCACCGGGTCTCCACCCGCTACTTGGGAGTTCTTCAAGGCCGAGTTCAAGGTAAAGTTCATCGGTGATGAGGCTCAAGAGAAGATGGTGGAGCTCTTCCGTAACTCAAGCGGGGTTCTGATTCCATTGAGGAATATGAGCGCAAGTTCTCGGAGTATGGATATTTTGCTCCTCGCTTGATTGCCACCCCAGTGAAGATTCGGAAGTTCATATCCGGATTGAGGCGAGGTGTTTCCCGAGATGTCGTGGCTCGGGCCCCGACACTTATGCTAGGGCCATCCAGATTAGCCACGATCTATAATGGGAAGTATCCTTTGAGCGGGTTGTTGCCGCTCTGTTCGGGCCCCCGTCCCGCACTGGGGGCGTAAGAGGAAGTTTGACTTTCGGGAGGCGCCAGCGCGCCAAGGGCGCTTCGAAGCAGAGATCGTGGAGAGCTCGATCCGCTTCACCCCGGACAAAGCAGGAGGACCCGTGCGCTTCCGCTTGTGCTACTTGTGGGAAAGTCCACGCCGAGCTTGTCACCGGACCTAGATTGTGCTTCCGTTGTGGTAGAGAGGGTCACATGGCCCGTTTTTGTGATCACCCACTATGGCGGCTCGGCCAGCCGCAGCAGTGCGGGTCGAGTGTTTGCTACGACCGTCAGAGGCCGAGCGCACGGATGCCGCCGCGTGGCGCGTGTACGCTTCTTGTTTTAGATCATCTGCGCATTTGTCTTGTTTGATTCTCGGTTCCACGCATTCATTTGTATCTCGTGTTGTTTGGCCGAGCATGCTAAGTTGAGACTAGAGCCTCTAGGTTTTGAGTTATCTGTTGCAACTCCTTCGGGAGTTAGTATGTTGGCTAGAGATAAGATTAAGGATGGCCGGATCGAGATATCCGGAGAGTTGCTTAGGCCACGCTCATAGTTCCGCCTATGAGCGGTTTTGATGTGATTCTTGGTATGGAGTGGTTAGTCACTAACCACGCGTTGATTGACCGCCACCGGAAAGAAGTAGTGTTCAGCCGCCCAGTCGGCCTAGCTTTAAGTTTCGTGGAGTCCAGGTGGAGTTTGCCCGCCGATGGTGTCACCGTGAAAGCTCGTCGTTTGCTAGCTCATGGAGCTTGGGGCTATCTAGCCAAGTTGTTCGGGAAGAGCCGCCCCTCGCCTGCTGATCAAAGCCGGCGTGCAAGAGTTCGCGGATGTGTTTCTGAGGAGTTACCGGGGTTGCCCCTAAAGAGAGAGGTTGACTTCATTATTGAGCTCGAGCCGTGGACCCTCCTATCTCGAAGGCTCCGTGATCGCATGGCGCCAGTGAGTTAAAGGAATCAAGATTCGGGCAGCGAGGAGATGTTAGACCGAGGGTTCATCCGTCCAAGTGTGTCCCCGTGGGAGCACCGATTCTGCTTTGTGAAAAAGAAGGATGGTTCTATGCGCTTGTGTATTGATTACCGCGAGCTAAATAAGGTGACAAGTGAAGAATAAGTATCCGCTTGCCCCGTATCGATGATTTGTTCGATCGCCTTCAGGGAGCTTCGTGTTCTCCAAGATAGATCCGAGATCCGGTTACCATCGGGCCATGCGGATCGTGGATGCCGACATTCCTAAGACAGCTTCAGATCTAGATATGGTCACTATGAGTTTGTGGTCATGTCGTTTGGATTGACCAATGCCCGATCGCGTCATGGACATGATGGATAGGGTGTTCAAATCATTTTTGGACAAACGTCATCGTGTTCATTGACGATATTCGATTTATTCGAGGTCTAAAGAAGACCATGCAGAGCATTTGAGGCGAGTATTGGCGGCTTTGAGGAAAACCACTTTATCGCGAAGTTTTCCAAATGTGATTTCTGGTTGGAGCGGTGGCCTTCCTAGGCCACGTGGTTTCGAGAGATGGTATAGCCGTGGACCCCGCGAAGATTGAGGCCGTGAGTTCATGGGCCAAGCCGACTTCGATTGCTTGAGATTCGCAGCCTTTCTGGTTTGGCGAGTTACTACCGTCGGTTCGTCAAGACTTTTCTGCTTTAGCCTCGCCTCTCACTCCCGGCGAGGAAGGGTGTCGAGTTTGTTTGGGACAAAGCAGTGTGATGAGAGCTTTGCGGTGCTCAAGCGTAGTTTGACTTCAAAGACTGTTGGCGATCCGGAGGGGACAGTGGTTTCGTGGTCTGTGATGCTCCCAAGTTTGGATTAGGTTGTGTGTTGATGCAAAGACGGGAAGGTCATTGCCTATGCTTCCCGTCACCAAGCCGTATGAGCAGAACTACCCGACTCATGATATGGAGTTGGCGCAGTGGTGTTTGCAATCAAGATTTGGAGGCATTACCTGTATGGTGAGCGGATTCGAGATGTTTACCGATCACCGAGCCTCAAGTATCTGCTTACTCGTAAGGAGTTGAATATGAGGCAGAGAGATGGTTAGAGTTGGTAAAGGATTATGATCATGAGATTTTGTACCATCCGGTAAAGCCAACGTAGTGGCCGATGCTTTGAGCGAAAAAAGACGTCGCACTCTGCGGCGTTGTTGAGTTCCCAGCCCAGTTTGCGAGAGAGAGTTCGAGCGGGCCGAGGTTGCAGATGTTGTTGGGAGAGGTTACCGCTGTAGCTCGATTGATCGCTCAAATGGTGCCGATTTCGGCAATTGGATTATAGACGCCAGTTGGGTGACCCCGCACTTAAGAGATTGGTTGACAGAGTCGATCTTGTGGTGACTTTGACTTTGTGTATTCACCAGATGGTGGGTTGACTTATAGAGGCCGGTTGTGTGTTCCGGACATAGCGAGTTTGCGAGCCGAGTTGCTCTCTGAGGCCCACAGCCCCTTTTGCTTGGCACCCTGGGTACCAAGATGTATCGAGACCTTAGCGCACCTTACGGTGGATGGGGATGAAGAGAGATGTGGCGAGTTTGTCACCGGTGTCTCACTTGTCGCAAGTGAAGGCACCCAGCAGAGGCCACCGGTTTGTTGCAACCACCGAGTGTACCCAAAGGAAATGGGAAGAGATCTCTATGGACTTTATATCCGGTTGCCAAGGACTCAGGAAGTTCTCTCGATTTGGGTGATAGTCGACCGTTTGACCAAGAGCGCACACTTCATTCCCGGTAGAGACACTTATACCATGGAACAAAGGCGCACTGCTTTTGGAGCAGATCATCCGTTACCATGGTGTGCCGGTGAGGATTGTGTCCGATCGTGACTCGCGGTTCACTTCTCGCTTCGAGAGCGCTCCAGAAGGGTTTGGGCACAGAGTGCGATTTCAAAGATGACTTTTTCACCTCGGGACGGATGGTCGATCGAGAGAGTGAATCGATTCTCGAGGATATGTTGAGGGCTTGTGTGTTGGATTTCCCGAGCTTGGGACCATATTCATACTTGATGGAGTTTGCCTATAACAACAGCTACGATCGACGATCTGAGATGGCTCCATTCGAGGCATTGTATGGTAAGCGTTATCGGTCCCCGTGTTCGGGAAGAGGTTGGTGATAGACGAGTTTTGGGTCCCGAGTTACTGCAGCTTGACCAATGGTGCAAAGGCGTAAGATTAGAGCTCGTATGTTGACAAATCAGAGCGAGGCGCGAGAAGAGTTACGCCGATGTTCGGCGTCGAGATTTGGAGTTTGAGGTTGGTCGGCATGTGTTCCTTAAGGTTGCTCCGATGCGAGGTGTTCGAGGTTTGGTAGCGTGGGAAGTTGAGTCCCCGCTTTGTTGGTCCGCTTGAGATCCTAGAGAGGATTGGCGAGTTGCTTACCGGTTAGCCCTACCTCCGTCGCTATCACGGTGCATAGTGTTTTTCATGTATCGATGTTGAGGCGGTATGTGCCGGACCCGTCGCACATTGTGGACTTTGAGCCTTGCGGCTGAATGAGGATTTGAACTTTGAGGAGAAGCGGTGAGGATCCTTGCCTTTGAGACCAAGACGTTGCGTGAACCGCGAGATTCGTTTGGTAAAGGTTCGATGGAAGAATCGGGTTCTGAGGAAGCCACTTGGGAGCGGGAAGACGAGATGAGGTTGCATTACCTCGAGTGTTTTCTGTCTTAAGGACTTTCGAGGACGAAAGTCATAAAAAGGAGGGAATATTGTAACGACCTGTGTTTTCTTCCCGGTCTTCGGTATGCCCTAGGGGTAATTTGGTAATTTGGTCGGGCCGTCATGGTCGCTTATGTCTTTTCCAAATGCTAAAATTATTGGATGGTTTTATGTAGGTTTTTGGAGGAGTTTGAGTTTTGGTTTGAGCAAGGTTTGATGCAAAAGTAAAAATAAAGGAAATTGTCTTTGCAAATGGGGTTTGAACCCGGTCTCCCGGGAAGCTTGTAGAGATGTGTGCCAATTGAGCCATTAGGTGCTCTTGTTGCTCTTTCTCGCATCACATCTTAGTTAACCTTGGATTTTGGAGTTTTGGTGCATTTGGTTAAATGAAATAGAATTAGGTTATTCCATCTTCTTCTCCAAAACACCTCTTGGCCGCCCAAGCTCTCCTCTCCATTGCCTTGCCGAATTCTTCATCCTTGCATCTCCTTGGGTTCGATCATCATCATTCCGGTAAGTCTTCGCTCTTCTTCATCTTCTCATTTGGGTGTTTGCCGGCCGAATGTAAGAAAAAGGGGTTTGTGTGTGTGTGTGTGTGCAACCCCGAGGGAGGTCCATCACCCGAGCTCGTCGCATCGGCCCGGCTCCGTCTAAGCGGCAGCGCCGATCGCTCGCACGCCAGATCTGTCCAGCAGCGCAGCCTCGCTGCGTTAAAAATCCCGATCGCTCGCCTGGCCCAGATCTGTCCAGCCAGCCGCCGCTCGCGCCGTTCGCCAATGCAAAGAGATCGCCCGATCGCTCGACGCCAGAGGTCCTCGCCAGCGCCAAGACGTCCACCCGATCGCTCGCCACGCCCTCGCCGTGTCCGCTTGCCGAAGCCGCTCGCCGCCGCCGCGCGCCACGCCCGAGCGCTCGCCGCGCGCGCCGCTGACGCTTCGCCGCGCCAGACGCCGCCCAGACGCTTCGCCCAGCGCGCCGCCGCCCAGCGCTTCTGCGCGCGCGCCGCCGCGAGCCTTCGCCAGCGCCGCGCTGCGCGAGCGCGCTCGCTCGCTGCGCGCGCGTCCCTGCCGTGCCGTGCGGGCACAGCCGGCTTCCGCGTCCTTGCCGTGCCGGTAGCGCGCAGCCGGCGCGCGTCCTTGCCGTGCTGCCTGGCTTGCCAGCGACCCCAAGCTCGTGTCGTCGCGCGCGTGAGTTCCCTTTGAGCCGAGCTTGCTGTTCTATTGTTGTTTAGATATTTTTAGATGCTGATTATTGTTGGTTTGCTAGGTTCCCGCTCGCTAGCTCGGGATTGTTCCGCAGCTTAGGATTTGTGTGTAGAAGTCTTCCGACCAAGGTAAGGATTTCTTACCGGGGTTGTGTGACCTCTGCGGTATATTTGTGATTGTTGTTTTGTATGCTGTGTATGTTTACTAGCATGTTTAGCCTAGGTGCTCTGTTCAATTCTCGATGGCATGAACTCTTGTATTGTTTCTCATGTTAGCCCATGCTAGGTTGTTCTATTCTAGCATGTTCGATATCTGTTCTTGCTTCGTAGTATCATGCTAGGCTCCTTGTATCTGTTGAGCACGTATTGGACTGCATTGATTGAATTGTTATTATTATTATTGTTAAGGTTTAGAATTGAGGTAGATAGAATCATCCGGGCCCGATGCATAAAGTATCTTGCATCTATGGCAAGGACGTTGAGACAGCTTCCCGTCCTTGGACCCCGTGAGGGATTAGCTATCCCAACCGGTAGGCCCCGCAATCTTGGGTGAGGTGGCGACTAATAAATGCCCCAACGGTCGGGATGATGACTTGGCATTGCCTCGTCCCCGGCGATCGACACGCCCTCGGCGTGTTCGGCCGTAGCCCTTGATTGCCACTGTTAGGGCAGGACCGCTTCGGTGTAAGCCTACCACGACCGGTTCCTTAGCCTCAAAGTGCGGTGGTACAGCCGACATAGTTCACGTGTCCGTGTCTCACACCCCTATGTCGGTGACACCGATCCGGAGATTTAGTTAGGCATGGTGGATCGAACACGGGCGACTTGCCACTAGACCCGGCACCCCGAGTTTGCGGTAGCATGCGGTGCGCGCTACGCTCATTACAAATACGACCGAGAGCTCCTCGGGATCTTGAGCCATGCACCTTTCGTGTCGGCGATGAGAGAGCGGTGGGCGGGACTTGTTCCCGTATAGTGCGTTTAGTGTGTTGTGGTATTTTCCTGACTAAGACCACGAGATGGCATCCGAGGTCCAAGTGTGGACTTAGCTATGTGCTCCGCTCTGTGTTTGTACTCATAGCTTGCATACATTCTTCTAGATGATCATGTATATCGTATTGTACCCCGGTTGGGGATTCTTCTTGGGTAATTCGTTACTCACCCTAATTCGTGGTTTTCCACGAGTAATCAAGGCGGGAGACAGGGATGGTCAAGGAGGAGCTGTGATCATGGAACTCTTGTCATCTCGATTATTTTATTTTAATTATCATGACTCTTCACTTTTTATTATTTCCCCTGATGCATGTAGACGCAGACACAGAGCCCCGTGGATGTTTTCTTACGTTTTATGGATTCCAAAGATATTGGTACTTTGGTGAATTGTTTTAATGGTTTAAATAAATCTCTCGATCGAGTGTGCTTTTAGAAATGTATGTTTTGGTTGTTGAATGTTTCGCTTTTACTTGGGATCCAAATGTATTTTTCATAATGTCTTTTATTTTCACTACATGCATTGGGGTAAAGGCCCATTTAGAACCCCTTTTGGGTCGGGTCTTTACAACTAATCATGTCCATAAAAGTAAACATGCATATAAGGCACATTCAAGAAAGCATCGCAGGGTCCACACAACCACGGTAAGGAATCCTTACACGAAACGCAGCGAAATAACCTTCACAATCAAATAATGACCCTCGAGCTTTAAAGCGAAACCGAGCAACCTAAGCATTTTAAAAGCATCCTAAATAAATATACAGCAGCCAGCAGCTTAAAAATCTAAAAGGGATAGGTTCGGGAATTACCAACCGAGAAGGCACGGGGTCTCGGCAGCAAGGGGGCAGTTTTGGGCGCTGTTGGTGCGGGTGCGGGCGCTGCTCGGGCGCTTAACGGGCGTAGGCGCTGGGCGCGCCTTGAGGGACGGCAGCGCTGGCGCTGGCCAAGCTGCTGCCTTGATCGCGACAGGCGCAGCGCGCGCGCGGCGAGCGCGGACTAGTAGTGCACGCACGCAGACGCGACGACCAGTCTTTGGGTGCGGCGCGCGCGCGGGGACGCGTCTTGGGACGCGGCGCGCGCGCGTCTGGGGCGACCCGATGCGGTCGGTCGCGGCGCGTCTGGCGCTGGTGCGCGGAGCGTCTGCGCTGGAGTGCGCTGGGGTGGGCCGGCCGCTGGTGCGCTGGTGCGCTTGGGCTGAGCAGGGCTGAGCGTGGGTGCGGCTAGGGCGGCTAGGGTTTCTTGGTGAGGTCGGCTAGGAGAGAGAGAGAGAGAGAGAGAGAGAGAGAGATTGCAAAACAAGGGGAGAAGGGATTTTCTTGATTTTCTTTCCTTTTTCCCTAATTAAATAGGTCTAAAATCCCTTCCCAAAGCTTCCTCTTTCCAAACCCTACTAAGCAAACTTATTTTAAAAATAAAAATCTCTTTTCCTACGAACTCCCAAGACCATTTAGGGCAAGGGCTCAAAACCCAATGGAAGCACCAAAATTACAATTAATTTTGCCATTTTCTAAAACACCTCCAAACTTCCAAACAACTTGCCCAAACCTCTCGGGTCTTGCAACCAACAACCATTAAGCTTCGACAAAGGCGGAATGGCCCCGAGATCTTGAAAATCCTCAAAACCACTGGCCAGGGGCAAAAAGACCAAAATACCCTTAAAGGTTAAAAGCTCTAACGGCCCATCCGAACATCCGCATAATGTCCCAAAACTCTGGGAAACCGAAATAGAAAAGCGGGCCGTTACAATACTCCCTCCTTTTAAGACTTTCGTCCTCGAAAGTCCTAAGACGAAAACAACTCTAGGAAAACTCCACTGATTCTTAACCAACCAAGCTCCCGGTTAAGACAACACAAATCCTTCTTCGAAACCGAACCCTCTTGGTTTCCCAAAGTCTCCAAGCCCAAAAGATACCGCGCTACTCTCAGCAAACTCGTGGACGGGTCACAAGCTCTAAAACTCAACGCCACGCTCCGGCGTAACTTCTCTCGAATGCTCATAGTCATATCAAATCAAACGACTCGACCCTTCACCATGCCGACCAAACAACCGAACCTCCTGGGTTTAAGAAACTAAACGGCCTAGGTGAACATCGCCGCCCGACAGAAAACAAACAACATTCCTCTCACGGAAACCTCGGCGGCAAAGGAATATAACCTTACGTGGCTACTAGCAACACGATAGCCGGAGGATCGAAACTCGAGGGCTTTACCACCCAATGCCACGGCACCTCTGTGCCAACTCACTCAACGTGGCTCACTAAAATGCCAATCTGCGAATGCACAACGACTAAAAGAAAAGCCGAGAAAGGCTTGCTTAGCGAAACTCAAACCAAGCTCATAACGAGCAAAGCTCGCCTCAAGCCGCCACTCAACTCTTAAGCCCATCCGTTTGCTCCAAGGACTTCCTCCTTATAGCTTAGACCTAACTCTTCTTCCAATCCAGAAACTCCACCCACGAAACATCGCGAGGAATAACGATAGCGACGACTACAAGCTTGCGGATCCTGAACCACACGAGTCGGCAAGACTACCTCAAAAGTTAAAACTCGAGGCCCGGCATCCACGGTGCAACTCAACTACCAAAGAACTAAGGGGGTCTACAAAGCTCCAAAGATCCAACAACCTTCCGCCAACAACTCAAGCCTTTGAACTGGCCGGCCTTCGCCCTCGCGGGAATAAACAACTTTCCACTTGCTAACAAACAGACGCAGGACACTCGCGCTAGGGTGACCATTTGCGCTACTCGATCAACTACACAACTCGGGAACTAAGCTGACTCCTCCTCTACAGAACGATTTCCCTAGCAAGCGGACTTAGAAGGACAATGAATTTCACACACGCTCGCTGTCTTGCTCAAACTCAACGGTAGCAACCACCAACTCTCTCAGAAGAAACATCCAAGGATTCCTCAATCGCTTGAACCACCAACTAAGCACTAGCGGTACTACTCAACCGCTGAGGGGGTGGCCAACTCCCAAAACTACCTGACTAGGAACAAGTCCTCAGGCGACGCCAGCTTGGTCGAACCAAGCTAGCCCTAGAAAACAGCAAAGGAACCAAACCTTGGCCAACGCCAAGCACCACCTTGCTAAGAATTCTAAAAAAAACAACGCGGAGGCTACTAAGAACAACTCTAGCTTGTCAACCGCCTACAAGCATCCAGCAACTCAACCGAGGAACACCGCTCGGTCCGACCGAGCTCGGTGAGGCTCTCCTCAAATTAGGGTTCCTCCGATCTCCCTCCGACACACACTGTCGTCAAACGGTCTAACTGACAACTGGCTACACGAGCACATCTCCCTACAGCATCTCAACTGTGCTGGCCAAAAGCTCTTCCTTGCCACATCTGTAGCAAGCACGGGCGATGCTCCACACAATCCGGCGCGCTTACCACACTTGATGCAATGAGTCGGTGCTGGCCCCGCCCGCTGACGATCTCGAGCTCTAACTCGCGGTCGGCGATCCCGACCCCTAGACTGGCCTCGCTCGGTGAGTCTCGCTAACCATCGAGCGGGAACCACCTAAGACCCAATCTTCCTCTTGCTCAAAGCATCACCACATCGTAGCTTCTACCTGTAAGGATCCGAACAACTCTCTTAGCCATGGCGGCAAGAAACTCCGCGATTTTACTACCATCGCCTGGATCGGTTCAATCGAACTCCAACCATCGATCAACAAGAAATGCCTCTACCGGGTCAAGGGCCAACTAGCATAACTTGCCTACGCAACAACCCGACTACCTCACGCACCCACGTAACCTCTCGACCCAAGTTAGGGCACTTGCCAAGAACTAAAGTCCTAACTCCTCAGAACTGAGCACTGGTTTCACAACCCGAAACCCCTCGTGGTTCTTGAAAAATACCATGGAACGAGCTACACAAAAGTACAATGGCGTGTACAGCTCCAACTTGGTTCCTTAAGATCCAAACCAACAAGTATTCTCACACAAGGCAACTTTTGCCTCCCAATAGAGCCACATCTAGCAAAAGACCAACAAGAGTTCAACCCACTCAGGGTCAACTCACCACGGAATGCCACATTGGTCGACTCACTCTTACAAGAGCATAGCCACACCAAGCTAACTTACCTCATACCGATGGTCCACTAAACGTGCTCTGATCAACCATCCAACTCATGGCTCTAACAGTGGATCCACCACGCATCAACGATGCCAACCCTACTCATATTAGGGTAATTCCAAGGGTAGTCGAAACACACTACCAACAAGCTGGCTCACAAGCTCACCCACAAGCGCGAGAACTCAGACGCGCTAGCCCTCACCAACCTACAGCATCCTTTGTACCCAACTCTCGGTGACCTAGAAAAGCTTCTACTTTTCCCTCAATCGACCTCACACTTGTAGTTCTCTGACTACCACCGAGCTAGATCTCTTAAGCAATCCAAACAGATGCAACTTCAGAAAAACGGGTACAAGGCTAGTGGGGATGCTATACCCCGGGCGGGCATGGAACCATCTGCACAGAAAGTGTCAACTGGCCTGATTCTAGGCCTCCTCTCAAAGCTTGGTGCCAACGGGCACTACTTCCTTTACAACACAAACATCCCTTTACGGGCTTTAAGCCACTCTGAGGGTAGGGAAGGTCACACTCCGTGTGCAGGGGCAATGGCACTCAACACAAGAGTCTCAACAATCGAGTAGACTACTCTCGACATCACGTCCAACGCACAAGCCAAGGCCCACTCCCGCATCCCACTCGATGCTCAACGAATACTCGAGCCAACTCTCGGGTGGCGGCACCTAGCTCCACACCGAACATGCTAACAGAGGGTGCTTCTCTCTAATAGCCACCAAAAACCACGGACGGATTAAGTCCCGACAAGCAACCTCCACACTACCCCACAGCTACGAGGGTACTAAAAGAATCGGCTGCAAAAACGATCGCGAGCTTGCGGGATGACAAGATGTCTCTACATCTTTCTCAAAAGCTACTAACTTGGCGACTTGCCAATCGATCGGTGGTCGGTGGAGACTCTGCTGTCCGCCTCTCACGGGGACTTCCACCACCACACTCATGCATCAAACAACACAAGAACGGCACGCCACAACCTCGTAACATCGGTCATCGGCCTCAACAACGAGATCATCCCAACACTTGGATGATACACTCGATCTGGCCAACCACCTTGCTACTAGCGATGGGTCAAAAACATCCAGGCTCTACTGAGCTTCCACTTGCCAAACTCGGCGGCTCGATCAACGCCAACTATCTTATCAAGCATAAACCTCGCTGATCAAGCCCTCCCGGAACCTCCGGCTCACCGGAACTACAAGGAGGGGTGTCTCCTAAATAAACTCTACCACCGGGCTATCTATGCCCAAGACTCCTCACTACGCGCTACAAATCGCGCTGGGTCTCCGCTCTCTGTTAGCTAAAAGACTCGCCATCAACTCCCTCATGGTCGGAGCACACTCTGCTCAAGGAGTCTCACTCGAGGCGTGCTAGCCTCTACCCCCTCCTCTAGGCAACTCAAGCGCCGGGGCCAACTCGCCAACGGGCTAAACAACCCCGGCCGCGGCCTCAACATCCATACAAACGGTCCAACTCCTCGGTCGGACATGCCAAGGGTCTGCTCCTCGTGAGTGCGATCCACGCACTAGCGATCTGCACGAGCACCTCCACCCTCTCACTGGGGAGAACCACAATCGGGCCACAAATGGCCTCACGGAGTCTAAGCTCTACCTCCCTCTCCGGGTGCGATCGACACACCGGCGATCTGCACACAAAGCATAAAACCTAGCCCACGCTGGGCTCTCACGCCAAACAAGGGTAACACATGTATACTAGATGCGATGTTGTAAAATAAAACCCTTAGCTTAATGAACTCGCACAAACTCGACGTCACGCGAGTCTCGATGATCATGGGGGCAACAACCTGCAAAGCGAGTTAGTCTACTGAATCTATGACTCTGCGCTCGATACTAAGCTCGTAGAAGAACCCGACCCAAAATACGGTCCTAAACCTAGGTTCTCACTCAAAGATGCAAGTTAAAATACTTCATCAAGCGGTTTAGTGCTCATATTTAAAACCTTTCAAAACATTTAGAAACGGGAATGCTTAAAACATAATCAACGATTTTGTTTAAGAAAAAAAACCAACGAAGTAAAACAAGCTGGCCAAGATATATATAAAACATTCAAAACAGTTCAAACAACTTTTAATAATGTTTCCCTAGGACTCTGTCCATCTACATGCCGAACAAATATGCAAACAATAAAGACAGAGTGCCGGCGGCTCCATGATCAATCGGCTCCCCTCCGCTAGCCGTCCCGGTCTTTGTCCCAAGTTACACGTGGAAAACCACGAAATAAGGGTGAGTATAAACATACTCGGTAAGAATCCCAAACCGGGTACAATACGATACATCAATCATCTAGCACCCTAGTATACATGCAAACAATTACCAACACGGATCATAGCTCAACGAGCTTACAAGGCGAGAATCTGGAATCCTCGAAGTCTCCTACTTCCGGCCTAATGATTGGCTCTCATAACCAATCCCGTGACATCTCCGAGGTCTTTCTCCCTCGGCCAATTGATCACTCAAAACCAATCCCAAAGATGTCCGACACCCTCGAGGGTCTTTCTCCTCGACCATATGATCACTCAAAAGCCGATCCCAATGGGTGTCCTCAAGGGCCTCTTACCCTCGCTTATAAATCTGGACTATCGGAGAGTACCCAAGTCCGGCTCTAAACAGAAGGAACCGTGTACTCACGAACATTAGCCCGGGAGCTCTCCGAACCGGCGACTAAAGCGTGTCTTGCGCACACCGCATGCTCTTCTACAACGGGCGTAAATGCGGGGCCTAAGGGCAAACTACCCGGGCAGGTGCGCATGCCTAAGACTCGGAAACGGTGTCACCGAACACGATGAGTGCGAGGCCCTCGGCACTCATCTGTGCAGCACTGCACCACCGACCTAAAAGCTAAGAACCGGCCAAGGCGGGCTTGCACCGCTAGCGGGTTCCGCTCTAGCGAGCTACAAACTAGGCTTATGCCGATGTGGTAGCTAAATCCACATCGGTCACCGGGGAAGCAATGTACGTTATGCTTCGCTCTACTCCCGACCGGTGGGGACAAGGTGCGTTATGTCCGCTCTCGGCCTCTAGATGATGACAAATTTCCCACACACTAGCTAGAGTATAGAGTAAACGATTCTGGCTAAACATACATAATCATCATCAATCATACATAACCTAGCATGATACTACGAACTTAAAGGGAATCTCGGGCATGCTTGGAAGAACAATCCTAGCATGGCACTAACATGTTCAAACAAGCAAACATGCTAGCGGGAATGCAATCACAAGTCTGTCCTATCCACTAATCATGTCCATAAAAGTAAACATGCATATAAGGCACATTCAAGAAAGCATCGCGAGGTCCACACAACCACGGTAAGGAATCCTTACACCGAAACGAGCGAAATAACCTTCACAATCAAATAATGACCCTCGAGCTTTAAAAGCGAAACCGAGCAACCTAAGCATTTTAAAAGCATCCTAAATAAATATCTGACCAGACTTAAAAATCTAAAAGGGATAGGTTCGGGAATTACCAACCGAGAAGGCACGGGTCTCGCAGCAAGGGCGATTTTGGGCGCGCGTTGGTGCGGTTGGGCGCGCTGCTCGGGCGCTAACGGGCGTACGGCGCGGCAGGGGGACGGCGCTGGCGCTGGCTGCGCGCGATCGCGACAGCGCGCAGCGCGCTGGCGGCGGACGCGAGACGACGCAGTGGCACGGCACGCAGACGCGACGATCTTTGGGCGCGGCGCGCGCGAAGCGGCAGCGTCGCGGCGGTCGGGCGGCTGGTGCGGGGCAATGCGGCGCGACGCGACCCGATCTGGCGTCGGTCTGGCGCGTCTGAAATTTACGCGTGCGGTGCTGGCGTGCTGGCGGCTGCTGCGCTGGTGCGCTGGCTGACGGCTGGCCGCTGGTGCGCTGCTGAAATTTTGTCTGGTGGTGAAATGGCTGCTGCGCTGCGCCTGGGTGAGGGCCGGCCGAGTGGGTGCGGCTAGGCGGCTAGGGTTTCTTGGTGAAGTCGGCTAGGAGAGAGAGAGAGAGAGAGAGAGAAAGATTGCAAAACAAGGGGAGAAGGGATTTTCTTGATTTTCTTTCCTTTTTCCCTAATTAAATAGGTCTAAAATCCCTTCCCAAAGCTTCCTCTTTCCAAACCCTACCGAAGCAAACTTATTTTAAAAATAAAAATCTCTTTTCCTACGAACTCCCAAGACCATTTAGGGCAAGGGCTCAAAACCCAATGGAAGCACCAAAATTACAATTAATTTTGCCATTTTCTAAAACACCTCCAAACTTCCAAACAACTTGCCCAAACCTCTCTGGTCTTGCAACCAACAACCATTAAGCTTCGACAAAGGCGGAATGGCCCCGAGATCTTGAAAATCCTCAAAACCACGACCGGGGCAAAAGACCAAAATACCCTTAAAGGTTAAAAAGCTCTAATCAGAAAGACCAGGACCCAAAAGGGGCTCTAAATGGGCCTTTACCCCAATGCATGTAGTGAAAATAAAAGACATTATGAAAAATACATTTCGGATCCCAAGTAAAAACAGAAACATTCAACAACCAAAACATACATTTCTAAAAGCATACTCGATCGTAGATTTATTTAAACCATTAAAACAATCCACAAGTACAAATATGCTTTGGAATCCATAAAACGTAAGAAAACATCCTGGGGCTCTGTGCCTGCCTACATGCATTCAGGGGAAATAACAAAAGTCAAGAGTCATGATAAATAAAATAAAATAATCGAGATGACAAAGCAGATTCCATGATCACAGCTTCCCCTTCACCATCCTGTCTCCCGCTTGATTACCTCGTGGAAAACCACGTAATAAGGGTGAGTAACGAATTACCCAAAAAGAATCCCCAACCGGGGTACAATACGATATACATGATCATCTAGAAGAATGTATGCAAAGCTATGAGTACAAACACAGAGCGGAGCACATAGCTAAGTCCACACTTGGACCTCGGATGCCATCTCGTGGTCTTAGTCCGGAAATACCACAACACACTAAACGCGCTATACGGGAACAAGTCCCGGCCTCGGCTGCTCTCATCGCCGATACGAAAGGTGCACTGCTCAAGATCCCGAGGAGCTCTCCATCGGCGCCAGAATGAGCGTAAGCGCGCGCACCGCATGCTACCGCAAACTCGGGGTGTGCGGGTCTAGTGGCAAGCCGCCTGTGTTCGATCACCATGCCTAACTAAATCTCTCGGATCGGTGTCACCGACATAGGGTGTGAGACTGACACGTGAACTATGTCACCTGAACCATCGCACCGAGGCTAAGGAACCGGCCGTGGTAGGCTTACACCGAAGCGGTCCTTGCCCTAACAGTGGCAATCAAGGGCTACGGCCGAACACGCCGAGGACGTGCCGATCGCCGGACGCGAGGCAATGCCAAGTCATCATCCCGGCCGTTGGGGCATTTAACGATCGCCACCCTCACCCAAGATTGCGGGGGCCTACCGGTTGGGATAGCTAATCCTCACGGGTCCAAGGACGGAGAACTGTCTCGAACGTCCTTGCCATAGATGCAAGATACTTTATGCATCGGGCCCGATGATGCTATCTACCTGAATTCTAAACCTTAACAATAATAATAAATCAATCAATGCAGTCCAATACGTGCTCAACAGATACAAGGAACCTAGCATGATACTACGAAGCAAGAACAGATATCGAACATGCCAGAATGGAACAACCTAGCATGGGCTAACATGAGAAACAATACAAGAGTTCATGCCATCGAGAATTGAACGAGCAGCACCTAGGGCTAAACATGCTAATAATCATACACAGCATACAAAACAACAATCACAAATATACCGCAGGGCCCACACAACTCCGGTAAGAAATCCTTACCTTGGCCGGGAGGCAACTACACACAAAATCCTACGCTGCGATCGATCCCGAGCTAGCTAACGAGAACCTAACAAACACAATAGAAATCACCATCATAGCCCTAAAATATAATAAAACAAGCAGTGCTCGCTCTCACTCACTCACACGGCACGACGACACGGGCCGAGTGCAGTGCGGCAGTGCCGGCGCGCTGCTGGCGGGCGCTGCGCAGGGCTGGGCGCGGCTTGCGCGCGCGCGTCACGCTACCGAGCACGGCAGACGGGCGGCGCGCGCGCGCGGCGCCGGCGTGCGAGCACGACACGGCGAGCGCTCGGCAGGACGACGCGCGCGCGAACGCTCGGGCGGCGCGCGCGCGCTGGCGATCTCTTGGCTGCGCGCCCGTGCGACGGCAGCTCGCGCGAATCGGGCGTCGCGATGGACGGATCTGGGCGCGCCTTGGTGTGCGACGGCGACAGTGGCCGACCGACGCGCTTCGGGCGTGCCGCCGGCAGATCCGGACGGCCGCCGGCGCGCGCGACGGCTCATCACTGGTGCGATCTGGGCGTGCCGCCAGCGGTCGCCGGCCGGGTGGGCGATCCGGCGCTGGGCGCACTCCGCAACAACACACACACACACACATGGGCACCTCCTCTTACCTTCGGCCAAGAAAACAACCTTCGAGAAGATGAAGAAGATGAATACCTACCCGAATGATGATCGAACTACGAGCAAAGAAGGGGATGAAATTCGGCTAGAGAAAGTTGGGGAAACAAGCTTGGACGGCTAGGGAGGATGTGTTGGAGAAGAAGAACAAAACCTAGCTTTTCTTTTCCATTTAACCAAATGCACCAAAACCCCAAAATCCAAGGCTAACCATAAAATGACACGGAAAGAGCAACAAGAGCTCTCAATAGCTCAACCGCCACACCACCCACCGACTTCTCGGACCACCTCGGGTTCAAAACCCACCAAACACACTTTTAACACACAATTTTCCTTTTGCATCTCCCCATGCCCAAACACATCCACAAAGCCTCAAAACTTACATAAATCCATCCAATAATTTTAGCAACCGAAAAAGATATAAACGGTCCCCGACGGCCCGACCAAATTACTAAAATACCCCTAGGGCATACCGAAGACCGGGATGAAAACTGGGTCGTTACAATATTCCCTCCTTTTTATGACTTTCGTCCTCGAAAGTCCTTAAGACTCAAACAACACAGATATCGCATTCTCATCCCGCCCTTCCCGCTCACGAGCGCCTCCTCCGAACTCTGACTCCTTCACTAAACTTTTACCAACGGATCTCACTTCTACGCAACGCCTTCGACTCAAGACCAGAATACTCATAGGCTTCTCCTCGAAGCCCAAACCCTCAATCACCGCAAGGGCTCAAAGTCCACAATGAACAATGGGTCCGCATATGCCGCCCCAACATCGATACATAAAAACACCGTGCACAAATTGTCAACAAACAAACTCAACCCTACAACAAATCGGCCAAACAACCAACCTTCCAGATTCCAAAACTAAACGGCCTACTCTTACTTCACAAAAGACCAACAAACCTCAAACCTTGACTACACTTTAACGAGATACAAACGAACCACCAATCAAGCGATCGATCCAAAAGACAAACTTCTCCAACTAGAACACGACCACAACACTTAAGCAACCATCTTAAGGAGAAAATCACTGTGCAAGGAACATCCAACATTCCTCTCAAGGAAAACTCGGGAAGCAAGGACTAAACCATCACGCAAATTATCTGCGACACAACACCTTGAGGAAAAAAAATTTCAACAACTTACCCACCAATGCCACGGCACCTCTGTGCCAACTCACTCAAACGCGCTCTACTAACGCCAACCGGGAACTCACAACAACTAGGAACAAAGCCCGAGAAGGGCTTGCTCAGCAGAACTCAACCCAAACTTATAACGAGCAACGCTCGCCTCCAAGCTACTACTCAACTCTTAAAATCCAACTGGCTACTCGAAGGACTTCCCTTTAAGCCTAAGCCTAACTCATCTTCCAACCGTAAGCTCCACTCCCAAAACCTCACAAGGAAAATGGATAACGACAACCTCAAAGCTTACGGATCCTCGGCCACACGAATCCGCAAGACTACCTCGCAAGCTATCACTCGAGGCCGGCATCCAAGGAGCAACTCAACCACCACAGAGGCTAGAGGGAAAGGAAATCTTCAATCCTCAAAAGAACCAACAACTTGCCAGAACAACTCAACTCTTACTGGCTGGCCTCCGCCCTTGCGGGAACAAACAACTCTTGTTTGCTAACAACACAAGGCAGGGACCCTCTCATTGGGCGGGCCGACATTGCGCTTACTCCGATCGACTACACAACTCAGAGCTAAGTGTCGACTCACGCCAAACGGGAAACGACTTCCCAAAGAAGCAAACTCCGGATGGGCAAAACTCCTCCACACACGCTCATTGTCTTGCTCAACCCAAGGCAACAAAGAACCAACTCTCTTGGAAGCAACACCCAAGAGAAAACTCAACCAATCGGACCACCAAACCAAACAAACAAAGACTTGCTCAATCACGAGGAGGGGTCAACTCCCAAAACTTACTCGACTAGGAACAAGACCTTAGGGCAACGCCTCCAAAATAGAACCGAACTAGCTCTCAAAACAACAAACGAACCAAATCTTGGCCAAACACTCACAAGAGGCGAACAACCTTTACTCGCACCTCTAGAACACCATCCAAGAATCCGCTTAATCGACAAACGACTACTTCCAAGCAAACCAACAAACTTTTCCTTCAAGCTAGCGCTTCCACCATTAACTACAAGACCAAGGGAGTAACTCCGACAACTCCCCGAAGGAAACGGCTCTTACAAGCAGACAACCAACGGACAGAGAACTCCACATACGCTCATTGTCTTGCTCCTACCAGAGCAACAACATCTAATCTCACGAGGCGCAACAAGGGTCCGTCTCGCATCAACCTCCAAATGCCAAACGGGGCAACTCAACATCCTGGAAACAGGAAAAACAACCAACATGGTACAAACCACTCGCCCCCACGAGCAAAACTAAACTCTAACAACTCCAATCCACACCTTGGTCAACACCAAGCATCAACTTGCCACCACACCGAAACCACTCCTGACTTTACTCCAAATAAACACTAGCTTGCTAGTCTACCAAGATCACTAGCAACTCCACCGAGGCTACAAACTACACGCCTCAGCTAGCCAACCCCGAAACTCACTAGCTGGGCTCGACCGAGCTCTGAGAGGCTCTCCACAACCTAGGGTTCTTCGGCAACCCTCGACACACACACCGCCAGGATACGATCTAACAGACAACCGCTCAACAAACAACTCCAATTTCCAAAGATCCCAACCATGCCGGCCAACTCCAACTCCTTGGGAACCTAGAGGACCCAAACGCTACTGCATCGCCATCCTCCTACTCAAAACATCGGCCACAACATAACTTCTACCCAAGGAAGGATCCGAACAACTCTCTTAGCCATGACGATCGTAAACCACGCGCTTAGCTACCACCGCTCTTGTTCGGTTTCCAATCGAACTCCAACCAACGATCAACAAGAAGATCCGCCAACCAAGCTTAGGCCTAACTTAACAAATCTTGCCTAAGCAACAACTTGATACCACGAGCACGGTATCCTTACCACCTCAACCAAAGCCTTACAACAACCACCGAGTCCAACTTCTCAAGGAACCGAGCACGAGATCTCCAAAGCAAACCCTACATGGATCTCAAACTCTCGCCACGGAACGAACCACACAAAATACACTTGTGTGCACAACTCCCAACCTTCCATTAGAGATCCAAGACTAACAAGCGCTTTTCCACAAAGCAACGATAACTCCCGGCAAATGATACAAACAATCCAAGGAACACCAAAAGTTCCATCTCTACACGATACTCGAAGTCGAGGCAACCTTGCTCTACCAAAATATAATCATGCCAAACCAAACTTACTTTGTACCAAGCCTCTACCAAGGGTGCTTACCCCTAAGGCATCCAAAACCTCTCGCAAGGCATCACCTCATCTCGCCTCAAAAGCATCCAACTCGCCTCATAGGCATCCAAATCATCCGATAAGCATCCAACTCATGGTCCCTCACTTGGACCAAACTCGCATCTACAATGCTCAACTCTCCTCGATTTAGGCACTCGAAGGTAGTTGACCGCACTACCAACCCCAAGGAAAATCTCTTGGCCTTAACACTAGCGCGAGACTCACGCGCACCAATATTTACCAACCGGCAACCTGCGACTTACTCAACCTCCGTAAACACCGGGAAGAGGCTCCGCTCCTCTCGAGCATCTTTCGCTTGCGACCATCGACTACCACCGAACTAGCCCTCCGCACGACCTAAACGGGTGCAATCGCCATAAACAGATCCATACTAAAGGAGTTCGGCCGAACTCCGAATGGCATAGAACCATCTGCTATGCCCAAGCCAAACTCAAGCTCGAACTGGACTTAGTGCCAAAGTGGCACACCAACCAATGCACCCCAAGTGCTACTACAACCAAATCCACATCTCGAGGAAGTCGGGTCATTAAACAACAAAGAGTTCGCAAGGGGGCAAAGATGACCCTTCATCCGCCTCAAGCCACTAACACGGCAACTTGCCAAACAATCGGGCGCGATCGGTGGAGACTCGCTAGTCCACCTCTCACAAGGGACTTCCACCACCATCGATGAACCAAACAAAGACAGAACGGCACACCTCGGCCTCTCGAGCAGCGGGCATCCCACACACGGATGCTAAACTCAAACCTGGCCAACTACTTTACTACTAGCGGAGGGACTTACTAAAACATCGAGCTCTACAGCATCCATTTGCCAACCTCGGCGTCTCCATCAACGCCAACTAACTCATCCGAATAAACTCACTGATCATGCCCTCCCGAAACCTCCGGGGCTAGAAGAGCTACTGGGGAAAAATGTTTGAAACAAACTCACACCGGGCTATCTCGTGTGCGGGACTCCTCACTACGCGCTACAAATCGCGCTGGTCTCCGCTCTCGATAGCTAAAGACTCGCCATCAAATCTCTCATGGCCGGAGCACACTCTGCTCAAGGAGTCTCACTGAGGCGCCGCTAGCCTCTACCCCCTCCTCTAGGCAACTCAATCTGCCGGGGCCAAATCGCATGCGGGCCTAACAACCCCAGACGCGCCTCAACATCAACACGATCGGTCCAACTCCTCGGTCGGACATGCCAAGCGCCCTGCTCCCTCGGGTGCAATCAACATCTTGGCGATCCGCACGAAGCACCACCACCCTCTCACTAGGGAAAAGCGACAAGAATCGGGCCACAAATGGCCAACGGAGTCTAAGCTCGCCTCTCTCTCGAACGATGTCCCGGGGCATCCGAATCTATCTGGATACCTCAACAAGCCGCTAAACAAACTGCTCGCATCATGCGAAAGTTGGCATGATGGCTCACAAAGCCCAAACCAACAACGAGTCGTAACTCGCTTCGTCTCTCGCTCCACAACACTACACAAGGCATACACAAGATGACAGTATTGTAAATTCTTAACCCTTTTTCTTTCTAAAACAATAAACCTAGGCGTACTGATGACTCGTATGAGTCTTTGGTGATCATGGAAGGATGACCTACAACAAAAGGTCACTCTGTAATCTATGACTCAGCTCAAAACCAATCAGAAAGACCCGACCCAAAAGGGGGCTCTAAATGGGCCTTTACCCCAATGCATGTAGTGAAAATAAAAGACATTATGAAAAATACATTTCGGATCCCAAGTAAAAATGAAACATTCAACAACCAAAACATACATTTCTAAAAGCATACTCGATCGAGAGATTTATTTAAACCATTAAAACAATCCACAAGTACAAATATGCTTGGAATCCATAAAACGTAAGAAAACATCCCGGGCTCTGTGTCTGCCTACATGCATTCGGGGAAATAACAAAAGTCAAGAGTCATGATAAATAAAATAAAATAATCGGAGATGACAAAGAGATTCCATGATCACAGCTTTCCCCTTCACCATCCTGCCTCCCGCTTGATTACCTGGGAAAACCACGTAATAAGGGTGAGTAACGAATTACCCAGTAAGAATCCCCAACCGGGTACAATACGATATACATGATCATCTAGAAGAATGTATGCAGGCTATGAGTACAAACACGAGCGGAGCACATAGCTAAGTCCACACTTGGACCTCGGATGCCATCTCGTGGTCTTAGTCCGAAATACCACAACACACTAAACGCGCTATACGGGAACAAGTCCCGGCCTCACTGCTCATCGTCGATACGAAAGGTGCACTGCTCAAGATCCCGAGGAGCTCTCCGGTCGGCGCCAGTAATGAGCGTAAGCGCGCACCGCATGCTACCGCAAACTCGGGGTGCCGGTCTAGTGGCAAGCCGCCTGTGTTCGATCCACCATGCCTAACTAAATCTCTGGATCGGTGTCACCGACATAGGGGTGTGAGACTCGGGCAGTGAACTATGTCACCTGAACCACCGCACTCGAGGCTAAGGAACCGGCCGTGGTAGGCTTACACCGTGAAGCGGTCCTTGCCCTAACAGTGGCAATCAAGGGCTACGCCCGAACACGCCGAGGACGTGCCGATCGCCGGGGGCGAGGCAATGCCAAGTCATCATCCCGGCCGTTGCGGCATTTAACGATCCGCCACCCCTCACCCAAGATTGCGGGGCCTACCGGTTGGGATAGCTAATCCCTCACGGGGTCCAAGGACGGAGAACTGTCTCGAACGTCCTTGCCATAGATGCAAGATACTTTATGCATCGGGCCCGGATGATGCTATCTACCTGAATTCTAAACCTTAACAATAATAATAAATCAATCAATGCAGTCCAATACGTGCTCAACAGATACAAGGAACCTAGCATGATACTACGAAGCAAGAATGGATATCGAACATGCCGAATGGAACAACCTAGCATGGGCTAACATGAGAAACAATACAAGAGTTCATGCCACCAGAATTGAGCAGAGCACCTAGGGCTAAACATGCTAATAATCATACACAGGCATACAAAACAACAATCACAAATATACCGCAGGGCCCACACAACTCCGGTAAGAAATCCTTACCTTGGCCGGGAGGCAACTACACACAAAATCCTACGCTGCGATCGATCCCGAGCTAGCTAACGAGAACCTAACAAACACAATAGAAATCACCATCATAGCCCTAAAATATAATAAAACAAGCGAGCTCGGCTCGGCTCGGCACACTCACGCACGACGACGACGACGGCTGGAAAGTACCGCAAAGCAGCCGGTGCGGGCTGGCTGGCGTTAGGCGCGGCGCGCGCTGCGCGCGATCACTGTGCACTGAGCACGCACGGCACGCGCGGCGCGCGCGCGCGCGCTGGCGTGCGATGCGGACACGGCGAGCAGCGAGGGCCTTGCGCGCGCGCGCGAACGCTCGGGCGGCGGCGGCGCGCGGCGCTGGCGACCGCTGCTGCGCGCGAATGGTGCGACGGCGCGCCGCGCGAATCGGGCGTCGATGGACGGATCTGGGCGGCTGCTGCGTGTCGCGCGCGGCGATGGCCGACCGACGCGCTTCGGGCGTGGCGCTTTGCTCGGCGATCCGGGACGCCGCTTGCGCGCGACGGGCTCATCGGTGCGATCTGGGCGTCTTTGCTCAGCGCGATGCCGGCGGTGGTGGGCGATCCGGCGCTGGCGGACTGCAACAACACACACACACACATGGGCACCTCCTCTTACCTTCGGCCAGCAAAACAACCTTTCGAGAAGATGAAGAAGATGAATACCTACCCGGAATGATGATCGAACTACGGAGCAAAAGGGGGATGAAATTCGGCTAGAAAGTTGGGGGAAACAAGCTTGGACGGCTAGGAGGATGTGTTGGAGAAGAAGAACAAAAACCTAGCTTTTCTTTTCCATTTAACCAAATGCACCAAAACCCCAAAATCCAAGGCTAACCATAAAATGACACGGAAAGAGCAACAAGAGCTCTCAATAGCTCAACCGCCACACCACCCACTGACTTCTCGGACCACAGGTTCAAACCCACCAAACACACTTTTAACACACAATTTTCCTTTTGCATCTCCCCATGCCCAAACACATCCACAAGGCCTAAAAACTTACATAAATCCATCCAATAATTTTAGCAACTGAAAAAGATATAAACGGTCCCGACGCCCGACCAATTTACTAAAATACCCCTAGGGCATACCTGGAAGACCGGGATGAAAACCTGGGTCGTTACACTAACGGCCCATCCGAACATCCGCATAATGTCCCGAAAACTCCTGGGAAACCGAAATAGAAAACTGGGCCGTTACAAGTGGCTTCCTCTAAACTCGACTCCTCCATCAACCTTTACGGTAGGATTTCACGATTCTGCAGTGTCTTTGTCTCAAAGGCAAGAATTCCCACCGCTTTTCCTCGAAGCTCAAATCCTCATTCACCGCAAAGGCTCAAAATCCACAATGTGCGACGGGTCCGGCACGCATCTTTGCCTCAACATTGATACATGAAATACACTCGTACCGCTGCCGCCGACAATGACGGAGGCAAGGCTAATCGATAAGCAACTTTGCCGACCCTCTCCGTAATCTCAAACGGACCAACAAAACGGGGACTCGGCTTTCCACGCTTGCCAAATCTCAAAACACCCCGCATCGGTGCGACTTTTAGGAATACATGCCGCCAACCTCAAACTCCAAATCCCGACGTCGAACATCGGCATAACTCTTCTGCATCGCTCTGAAATTTGTCAACATACGGGCTCTAATCTTCGCATAGCACCATTGGTTAATTGCAAAGAACTCGGGACCCAAAACTCGCCTATCACCAACCTCTTCCCGAAACACGGGAGATCGGCAACGCTTACCATACAAAGCCTCGAATGGAGCCATCCAGATCGCCGATCGATAATCGTTGTTATATGCAAACTCCATCGATCTGAATCTGGTCCCAATCCGCCTAAAAATCCAACACACAAGCCCTCAACATATCTTGAGAATCTGGTTCACCTCTCGATCGACCATCGGTGCGAGGGTGAAAAGTTGTCTTGAAGCCGCACTCGATGCCTAAACCCTTCTGGAGCGCTCTCCAGAAACGAGAAGTGAACCTCGAATCACGGCCAGATACGATCCTCACAGGCACCCCGTGATAGCGAATGATCTGCTCCAAAAACAATTGCGCCCACTGTTCCACGGTATAAGGTCTCTACCGGGGAATGAAGTGTGCGCTCTTAGTCAAACGGTCAACTATCACCCAGATCTGAGAGAACTTCCTCGGAGTCCTCGGCAAACCCGAAATGAAGTCCATGGAGATCTCTTCCCATTTCCACTGAGGTACACTCAGCGGCTGCAACAAACCGGCTGGTCTCGCTGGGGGCCTTCACTTGCTGACAAGTGAGACATCGACTGACGAACTCCGCAACATCTCTTTTCATACCCATCCACCGAATGTCGCTTAAGATCTCGATACATCTTGGTACCCCGGGTGCCAAGCAAACGGAGAATGTGGGCCTCTAAGAGCAACTCGCTCGCGAAACTCGCAACATCCGGAACACACATCCGGCCTCATCGTCACCCACCGTGCGTGAATATACAAAATCAAAGTCGCCACAACACCGACTCACAACCAATCTCTTAAGTGCGGGGTCACTCACCGACTATCAATAATCCATTTGCCTAATCGATGGTCGGATCATCAATCGAGCTACTCTGGCGGAACCTCACCCGGCCAATCATCGCAATCTCACCCGCTCAAACTCTCTCTCGCAATGGCCGGGAACTCAGCGATCTGACAGAGTGCGACGTCTTTCTACTTAAGGCATCGGCTACAACGTTGGCTTTACCCGGATGGTACAGAATCTCGCAATCATAATCTTTCACTAGCTCTAACCATCTCCTCTGCCTCATGTTCAACTCTTTCTAGGTAAACAGATACTTGAGGCTCTGGTGATCGGTAAACATCTGAATCCGCTCACCGTATAGATAATGCCTCCAAATCTTCAGTGCAAACACCACTCACGCCAACTCCATATCATGAGTTGGATAGTTCTCGCTCATATGGCTTGGTGACGGGAAGCATAAGCAATGACCTTCCCGTCTTTGCATCAACACACAACCCAACCCGAACTTGGAAGCATCGCCTGTAAACCACGAAACCACCTGTCCCCTTCGGAACTGCCAACACTGGGGCTGAAGTCAAACTGCGCTTGAGCCTGGCAAAGCTCTCATCACACCTACCGTCCCAAACAAACTCGACACCCTTCCTCGTCAGACGAGTGAGGGGCGAGGCTATGGCGGAAAAATCCTTAACAAACCCAATGGAAGTAACCTGCCAAACCTAGGAAGCTACGTATCTCGGTAACCGAAGTTGGCCTGGTGTAAAGACCCGACCCAAAAGGGGCTCTAAATGGGCCTTTACCCCAATGCATGTATTCAAAATAAAAGACATTATGAAAAAGAAATTTCGGATCCCAAGTAAAAACAGAAACATTCAACAACCAAAACATACATTTCTAAAAGCATACTCTGATCAGAGATTAATTTAAACCATTTAAACATTCCACAAGTACAAATATGCTGGAATCCATAAAACGTAAGAAAACATCCTAGGGCTCCGTGCCCGTCTACATGCATTCAGGGGAAATAACAAAAGTCAAGAGTCATGATATAATAAAATGGTCGAGATGATGAAGCAGATTCCATGATCACAGCTCCTCCTTGACCATCTTGTCTCCCGCCTTGGTTACCTGTGGAAAACCACGGAATAAAGGGTGAGTAACGAATTACCCAGTAAGAATCCCCAACCGGGGTACAATACGATATACATGATCATCTAGAAGAATGTATGCAAGCTATGAGTACAAACACAGAGCGGAGCACATAGCTAAGTCCACACTTGGACCTCGGATGCCAACTCAGGGTCTTAGTCCGGAAATACCACAACACACTATACGCTCTTGTAAGAACCCGACCCAAAACATGGTCCTAAACCTGGGATCTCACTCAGCATGCAAGTTAAATATGATAACAAGCGGTTTAGAGCTTACATTTAACAATCTTTCAAAACATATGAGAAGGGGGAGCCCTTAAAACATAACCAACAATTTAAGTTTAAACAATCCAACAAAGTAAAACATCCTGGCCAGTGTTTAATAAAATGTACAATACAATTTAAGCAACGTTTTAAACAATGTTCCCCTAGGACTCTTGTCCATCTACATGCTGAATAAACAATGCAATAATAAAAGACAGAGTGCCATGGTTTCCCATGATCAATCGGCTCCTCCGCTAGCCCTCCTGGTGTTGTCCCGAGTTACCTGAAAGATAAATAAGGGTGAGTATAAACATACTCAGTAAGAATCCCCAACCGGGGTACAATACGATACATCAGACATCTAGCACCTCAATATGCAAGCAAACAGCTACCAACACAGATCATAGCTCAACGAGCTCATAACACAAGATCTGGAAACATCGGAAGTCACTTACTTCCAGAATCATCGGAAGTCTCCTACTTCCGGCCTAATGATTGGTTCTCATAACCAATCCCGGGACATCTCCGAGGGTCTTTCTCCCTCGGCCAATTGATCAGCTCAAAAACCGATCCCAAGATGTCCGACACCCTCGAGGTCTTTCTCCTCGACCAATTGATTAGCTCAAAAGCCAATCCCAATGGGTGTCCTCAAGGGCCTCTTACCCTCGCTAACAATCTAGACTATCGGGAGAGTACCCGCATCGGCTCTAAAGCGGAAGGAATCGGTGTACTCACGAACATTAGCCCTCGGGAGCTCTCCGAACCAGGCTACTAACGCGTGTGCGCGCGCACCGCGCTGCTCTTCTGCAACCGGCGTAAATGCGGGGCCTAAGGGCAAACTCACGCGGGCAGTACGCATGCCTAAGACTCGAAATGGTGTCACTTTGAACACGAGTGGTGCGAGGCCCTCGGCACTCATCTGCGGCTGTACCACCGACTGGAAGCTAAGAACCGGCCAAGGCGGCTTGCTTGCACCGTTGGCGGGGTTCCGCTCTAGCAGAGCTACAAACTAGGCTTATGCCGATGTGGTAGCTACATCCACATCGGGCTGCCGGGGAAGCAATGTACGTTATGCTTCGCTCTACTCCCGACCGGTGGGGACAAAGTGCGTTATGTCCGCTCTCGGCCTCTGGATGATGACAAACCCTACTACTCTATCCAAGAATACCGAGTAAATCAATGAATCTGGCTAGCAAGCAAAGACCGACATCAATCACGTTTACCTAGCATGATACTACAACTTAAACAGAATCACAAGCATGCCGGAAGAACAAACCTAGCATGGCACTAACATGTAAAATCAACAAACATGCTAGCAAGAGATCAAACAAAGCCGCCTATCACTATCATGCTCATAACAATCGCAAACATATACAAGGCACAATCGAGACATATCGCAGGGTCCACACAACCACGGTAAGAAATCCTTACAGGACAAGCGAGAAAATAATCACAAATCAACCAAGCAATCCTCGAGCCTCTAATCGAACCCAAACAACCTAAACATAAAATAAAGCAAACCCAAATCAAATACATAAAATCAGCCCAAATAAATCCCTAAACAAAGACCAACAAATCGGGGCCCAACGAAGAAAAGACTGGAAATACCATCCGAGAAGCCACAAGGCTCGGGCCAACCAAAGACACAACAGCAGGCGGCGGGCGCGCGCATAGAGCACTGGCCGGGCGCGAGCGGGGGCGCAGGCGGCCGCGCGCAGCACGGCGCTACTGGGGCGAGGCAAGGCGCGCGAAGCGCGAGCTCGAGCTCGGCTGGCGACGCACACACGCGCGCGCTTGGCGAAGAAGGCGCGCGGGCGCGCGCGCGAGGCGACGCGATGGGCTCGGGGCGCTGGGAAGGCACGGCGACCTATAGGGGCGAAGCGACTTCGGTGCGGCGGGGCTCGGGCGACTCGACACGGACACGGGCGACACGGAGACGGCTGGGCGATGCCGATCTGGGCTCGGCGCGACCTAGGCGACACGGAGACGGCACGGGCGGCGGATCTGTGTTCGGCGCGACTAGGGCGAGGCGATCGATCGGGCGCTGGGTGGCTTTCGGCACGGCGCGGGCATGGGCGACTGGGCGGCTTTGGTGCGGCGCGCGCTCGGTGGACATGGTGCGACTAGGGTCGGGCATGGTGCGGCTAGAAATTGCTCGGTGGAGGAGAGAAAGGGAGAAAAATAAATTTTGGGGATTTTGGAAAATAAAAGGGAAAAATAAAAGGAAAAAGGGAATTAAAAGGAAAAATGGGATTTTATCCTCCTTTCCATCCTTAACCAATTTAAATAAGCCTTAAAGTCCTTAAATCCCACTTCCCGCTTCCTCCTTCGAGACCCTACTGAAGCAACCTTTTCCAAACAATAACTCTCACTTAAAACAAACTCCCAAATCATCTCTAAGGGCACAGGCTCGAATCCCAAAGGAAACACCCAAACAAAGATCACTTTGCCCAAAACCCAAATCACAACCGAACTCTCAAGCGAATAGCCCAAACATCTCGGGACTCGCAGACCACCAACATACAAGCCTCAACAAAGGCGGGAGCGCCTCGAAACCCCGAAAATCCACAAATCCCGCCTGGGAGCAAAAGACCAAAATACCCCTAAGGGTCAAAGCAGCTCTAACGGCCCAACCGAACCATCGAATCCAACCCGAAGCACCTCGAGAATCGAATAGAAAAGCGGGCCGTTCTGACTCTATATACGGGAACAAGTCCCGGCCTCGGCGACTATCGCCGATCACGAAAGGTGCATCGCTCAAGATCCCGAGGAGCTCTCGATCGGCGCCAGTAATGAGCGTAAGCGCGCACGCATGCTACCGCAAACTCGGGGTGCCGGGTCTAGTGGCAAGTCGCCCGTGTTCGATCACCATGCCTAACTAAATCTCTCGGATCGGTGTCACCGACATAGGGGTGTGAGACACGGACACGTGAACTATGTCACCTGTACCACCGCACCGAGGCTAAGGAACCGTCGTGGTAGGCTTACACCGTGAAGCGGTCCTTGCCCTAACAGTGGCAATCAAGGGCTACGGCCGAACACGCCGAAGTGCGTGCCGATCGTCGGGACGAGGCAATGCCAAGTCATCATCCCGACCGTTGGGGCATTTAACGGTTTGCCACCCTCACCCAAGATTGCGGGGCCACCGTTAGGGTTAGCTAAACCCTAACGGGATCGGGGGACGAGTACCATCTCGTGCGTCCACTGTCGGGGATGCAAGTTACGTTATGCATCCGGCCGGATGATGCTCCCTACCAACTCTAAACCATAGCAATAATAACAATTCAATCAATGCGATCCAATACGTGCTCAATGAGATACAAGGAACCTAGCATGATACTATGAAGCAAGAACAGTATCGAACATGCGAGAATGGAACAACCTAGCATGGGCTAACATGAGAAACAATACAAGAGTTCATGCGATCGAGAATTGAAATGATCACCTAGGGCTAAACATGCTAATAATCATACACAGCATACAAACAACAATCACAAATATACCGCGAGGCCCACACAACTCCGGTAAGAAATCCTTACCTTGGTGGGGAGGCTTCTACACACAAATCCTAAGTCATGGAACAAACCCGAGCTAGCGGCGGGAACCTAGCAAACCAATAATAATCAGCATCTAAAACGTCTAAAAACAATAGAAACGACAAGCTCGGCTCAAAGCACTCCGCGCGGCACGGCGACACGAACTTGGAGTTCTTTGGCGGTAGCCGGCACGGCATTGGCGCGTCTGCTGCAGCGGCGGATGGGCGCGGTTGTGCGCCTAAACAGACGGGACTCGGCAGCGAGCGGCGGCACGCAGCGCGCGCCACGCGCGCGGCGTGCGATGCGGACCGCAGCGAGCTGCTCGGCGAGGGCGCGCGCGCGCGAACGTCTAAAGCGTCGGGGCGGCGCGCTTCGGCAAGCGACACGCGCGCGCGCGCGGCGCGCGGGCGTCTCGCTGCTGCGCGCGATCGGGCGTGACGTCGGGCGGGCGATGGCCAAACAGGGCCGTGGCGGCAAGGGCGATCTGGTGCGACGGCGGGGGTGTGGCGGCAAGGGCGATCTGGTGCGACGGCGAGGGCGATCTGGCGCTTCTTTGGCGCGATCCGGCGTCGCGATCTGGCGGGCTGGGCGTCGCGGCGACGATGGCTCTGGTGGGGGCTTCTCTCGGCTGGCTGCAATCAACACAAACACACACAACACACCTCTATTCACTTGGCCAAAAGCACACCAAACGGATGAGAAGAAGAAGAGGAAGATCGATACCTACCCAGAATGATGATGAACGATCCAAGGGAGCTGCAAGGATGAAGAATCGGCAAGGAGAGCTTGGGAGAAAGCTTGGGCGGCCACAACTCTTTTGGAGAAGAAACACAACAAACCTAATTTCTATTTCATTTAACCAAATGCACCAAACACCAAAGATCCAAGGTTAACTAAGATGTGATGCAGAAAGAGCAACAAGAGCACCTAATGTCTCAATTGGCACACAACCCCACAAGCTTTCCAGGAGACCTGGGTTCAAACCCCAGCTGTAGCACAATTCCCTTTATTTTTACTTTTGCATCAAACCTTGCCCAAACCAAACCACAAATCCTTCCAAAACCTACATAAATCCATCCATTAATTTTAGTAATCGGAAAGACACAAACGCCCTGACGGCCCGACCAAATTACCAAATTACCCCTAGGGCATACCGGAAGACCGGGATGAAAAACACGGGTCGTCACAATATTCCCTCCTTTTATGACTTTCGTCCTCGAAAGTCCTTAAAACTGAAAAAATTTCGGGGTAATGCAATCTCATCTCGTCTTCCCGCTCCCCAAGTGGCTTCCTCGAACCACGACTCTTCCATCGAACCTTTACCAAACGAATCTCGCGATTACGCAACGTCTTGGTCTCAAAGGCAAGGATCCTCACCGGCTTCTCCTCGAAGTTCAAATCCTCGTTCACCGCAAAGGCTCAAAGTCCACAATGTGCGACGGGTCCGGCACATACCGCCTCAACATCGATACATGAAAAACACTATGCACCGCCGATAGTGACGGAGGTAGGGCTAACCGTGCAAGCTAAATCAGAACGACCCGAGTTTTTCATCCCGTCTTCCGGTATGCCCTAGGGTATTTAAGTAATTTGGTCGGGCCGTCGGGGACCGTTTATGTCTTTTTCGATTGCTAAAAAATTATTGGATGGATTTATGTAAGTTTTTTAGGCTTTGTGGATGTGTTTGGGCATGGGGAGATGCAAAAGGAAAATTGTGTGTTAAAGTGTGTTTGGTGGGTTTCAACCCAGTGGTCCGAGAAGTCGTGGGTGGTGTGGCCGTTGAGCTATTGAGAGCTCTTGTTGCTCTTTCGCATCACATCTTAGTTAACCTTGGATTTTGGAGTTTTGGTGCATTTGGTTAAATGAAATAGAATTAGGTTATTCCATCTTCTTCTCCAAAACACCTCTTGGCCGCCCAAGCTCTCCATCTCCATAGCCTTGCTTGATTCTTCATCCTTGCATCTCCTTGGGTTCGATCATCATCATTCCAGGTAGGTATTCATCTTCTTCATCTTCTCGATAGGTTGTTTTGCTGGCCGAAGGTAAGAGGAGGTGCCCATGTGTGTGTGTGTGTTGTTGCAGGTCTGCCCAGGCGCCAGATCTGCCCACCAGCCGGCCAGACCGCCTGAGTAGCACGCCCAGATCTCACCAGGCCGAGCGGTCGCGCGCGCCAGCGAGATCCGGATCTGCCCGGCAACACGCCCGAAACGCGTCGGTCGGCCACATGCCGCCGTCGCACACCAGCCGCCCGAACCAGTCCATCCATCGCGACGCCCCGGCTTCGCGCGAGCCGCCGTCGCACGATTCGCGCCGCAGCAGCGGATCGCCAGCGCCACAAGCCGCCGCCAAGCCGCTCGCCGCCGCGCGCCCGCGCCCAGCGTCGCGTCGCTGTCGCACGCCCGGCGCCCGCGCGCGCCTTCGCCAGACGCTTCGCTTCGCGCGCTGTCCTCCTGCTGCCGTCATGCCGTGCCGTGCAGCGCGGCCAGCGCCCAGCCCACCGTGTCCGCGCGCGCAACCCAGCCGCCCCCCGCCAGCAGCCCAGCCCGCACCAAGACTGCCGCGGCAAAGAAGATTTCACTCGTGTCGTCGTGTGTGTGTGAGTGCCCTTGAGCCGAGCCTGCTTGTTTTATTATATTTTAGGGCTATGATGGTGATTTCTATTGTGTTTGTTAGGTTCCCGTTAGCTAGCTCGGGATCGATCGCAGCGTAGGATTTTGTGTGTAGTTGCCTCCCGGCCAAGGTAAGGATCTCTTACCGAGGTTGTGTGGACCCTGCGGTATATTTGTGATTGTTGTTTTGTATGCCTGTGTATGATTACTAGCATGTTTAGCCTAGGTGCTCTGTTCAATTCTGGATGGCATGAACTCTTGTATTGTTTCTCATGTTAGCCCATGCTAGGTTGTTCTATTCTAGCATGTTCGATATCTGTTCTTGCTTCGTAGTATCATGCTAGGTTCTTTGTATCTGATGAGCACGTATTGGACTGCATTGATTGAATCGTTATTATTGTTAAGGTTTAGAATTGAGGTAGATAGAATCATCCGGGCCCGATGCATAAAGTATCTTGCATCTATGGCAAGGACGTTCGAGACAGTTCTCCGTCCTTGGACCCCGTGAGGGATTAGCTATCCCAACCGGTAGGCCACGCAATCTTGGGTGAGGGTGGCGATCGTTAAATGCCCCAACGGTCGGGATGATGACTTGGCATTGCCTCGCCCCCGGCGATCGACACGCGTCCTCGGCGTGTTCGGCGTAGCCCTTGATTGCCACTGTTAGGGCAAGGACCGCTTCTGGTGTAAGCCTACCACGACCGGTTCCTTAGCCTCGGTGCGGGTGGTGCGGTGACATAGTTCACGTGTCCGTGTCTCACACCCCTATGTCGGTGACACCGATCCGGAGATTTAGTTAGGCATGGTGATCGAACACGGCGGCTTGCCACTGGACCCGCACCCCGAGTTTGCGATGAGCATGCGGTGCGCGCTACGCTCATTACAGCGCGCATCGAGAGCTCCTCGGGATCTTGAGCTAGTGCACCTATCGTATCGACGATGAGCCGAGGCCGGACTCGTTCCCGTATAGCGTATAGTGTGTTGTGGTATTTTTCCGACTAAGACCACGAGATGGCATCCGAGGTCCAAGTGTGGACTTAAGCTATGTGCTCTGCATTACGTGTTTTGTACTCATAGCTTGCATACAATCCTCTAGATGATCATGTATATCGTATTGTACCCGGTTGGCAGATTCTTCTTGAGTAATTCGTTACTCACCCTTACTTATCTTTCGGTAACCATGGCGCGAGCGGGATGGTGAAGGAGGAGGCTGTGATCATGGAATCTCTTTGTCATCTCTCGATTATTTCATTTTATTTATTATGACTCTTGACTTTTGTTGTTTCCCCTGAATGCATGTAGACGGGCACAGAGCCCCAGGATGTTTTCTTACGTTTTATGGATTCCAGCATATTTGTACTTGTGGAATGTTTTAATGTTTTAAATAATCTCTGATCAGAGTATGCTTTTAGAAATGTTTCTTTTGGTTGTTGAATGTTTTCTGTTTTTACTTGGAATCAGAAATGTGTTTTTCATAATGTCTTCTATTTTCAATACATGCATTGGGGTAAAGGCCATTTAGAACCCCTTTTTGGGTCGGGTCTTTACAGTTGGTATCAGAGCTCAGAGTCATAGATTCTGTAGACTGACCTTTTGTTGTAGGTCGTTTTTTCCATGATCATCAAAGACTCAAGCGGTCATCAGTGCGCCTAGGTTTACTATTTGTTGTTGAAAAAGGGTTAAGAATTTACAATACCTGTCATCTTGTGTATGCCTTGTGTAGTGTTGTGGAGCGGAGACGAGCAGGTTCTGACTCGTTGTTGGTTTGGGCTTAGTGAGCCATCATGCCAACTTTCCATGATCTTGGCGGTTTGTTTAGCGGCTTGTTGAGGTATCGAGATAGATTCGGATGCCCACGGACATCGTCCCCGAGGGAGGCAGAGCTTAGTCTCCCATTGGCCATTTGTGGCCCAATTGCTGCTTTTCCCCTAGTGAGAGGGTGGAGGTGCTTTGTGCAGATCGCTAGTATGTTGATCGCACCCAGAGAAGCAGGACGCTTGGCATGTCCGACCGAGGAGTTGGACCGATCGTGTTGATGTTGAAGCCGCGTCCAGGGTTGTTAGGCCCGCATGCCAGATTTGGCCCCGGCAGTTGAGTTGCCTAGAGGAGGGGGTAGAGGCTAGCAGCGCCTCATAGTGAGAGATTTGATGGCAGGTCTTTAGCTATCAGAGAGCGGAGACCCAGACGCAGTTTGTAGTGCGTAGTGAGGAGTCCCGGCACAGAGATAGCCCGGTGGCGAGTTTGTTTCAAAGATTTTCCCCAGTAGCTCTTGTAGCCCGGAGGTTCCGGGAGGGCATGATCAGCAGAGTTTATTCAGATCGGTTTGTTGGCGTTGATGGAGACGCCCGGGTTGGCAAATGGATGCTGTAGAGCTCGATGTTTTAGTAAGTCCCTCTACGCTAGTAGTAAAGTAGTTGGCCAGTTTGAGTTTAGCATCCGTGTGTGGGATGCCTGCTTGCTCGCAGAGGCCGAGGTGTGCCGTTCTGTCTTTATTTGGTTCATCGGATGGTGGTGGAAGTCCCTTGTGAGAGGTGGACTAGCGAGTCTCCACGAGTCGCCCGATTGTTTGGCAAGTTGCCGTGTTAGTGGTGGAGGCGGATGAAGGGTCATCTTTGCCCCCTTGCGAGCTCTTTGTTGTTTAATGACCCGACTTCCTCGATGCTTGGATTTGGTAGTAGTAGCACTTGAGGTGCATTGGTTGGTGTGCCACTTTGGCACTAAGTCTGAGTTCGAGCTTGAGTTTGGCTTGGGCATAGCGGATGGTTCTATACCGTTCGGAGTTCAAATGTACTCCTTTAGCCTTGGATCTGTTTATGGCGGTTGCACCCGCTTAGGTCGTGCGGAGAGGGCTAGTTCGGTGGTAGTCAATGGACTACAAGCGAAAGGATGCTCGAGAGGAGCGGAGCCTCTTCCCGATGTTTCTGGAGGTTGAGTAAGTCGGCGAGTTGCCGTTGGTAAATATTGGTGCGTGTGAGTCTCGCGCTAGTGTTAAGGCCAAGAGATTTTCATTGGGGTTGGTAGTGCGGTCCAACGACCTTCGAGTGCCTAAATCGAGGAGAGTTGAGCATTGTAGATGCGAGTTCGGTCCAAATGAGGACCATGAGTTGGATGCTTATCGGATGAGCTTTGGATGCCTATGAGGCGAGTTGGATGCTTTTGAGGCGAGATGAGTGATGCCTTGCGAGAGGTTTTGGATGCCTTAGGGGTAAGCACCCTTGGTAGAGGCTTGGTACAAAGTAAGTTTTGTTTGGCATGATTATATTTTGGTAGAGCAAGGTTGCCTCAGCTTCGAGTATCGTGTAGAGATGGAACTTTTGGTGTTCCTTGGATTGTTTGTATCGCTGCCAGGAGTTATCGTTGCTTTGTGGAAAAGCGCTTGTTAGTCTTGGATCTCTAATGGAAGGTTGGGAGTTGTGCACACAAGTGTGTTTTGTGTGGTTCGTTCCGTGGCGAGAGTTTCAGATCCATGTAGGGTTTGCTTTGGAGATCTCGTGCTCAGTTCCTTGAGAAGTTGGACTCCAGGTGGTTGTTGTAAGGCTTTGGTTGAGGTGGTAAGGATACCGTGCTCGTGGTATCAAGTTGTTGCTTAGGCAAGATTTGTTAAGTTAGGCCTAAGCTTGGTTGGCGGATCTTCTTGTTGATCGTTGGTTGGAGTTCAGTTGGAAACCGAACAAGAGCGGTGGTAGCTAAGCCGCGTGGTTTCTGATCGTCATGGCTAAGAGAGTTGTTCGGATCCTTCCTTGAGTAGAAGTTATGTTGTGGCCGATGTTTTGAGTAGGAGGATGACGCATCCTGTAGCGTTTTGGGTCCTCTAGGTTCCCAAGGAGTTGGAGTTGGCCAGCATGGTTGGGATGCTTTGAAATTGGAGTTGATTGTTCGAGCGGTTGTCCGATAGATCGTATCTTAGGCGATGTGTGAGTCGAGGGTTGCCGAAGAACCCTAGGTTGTGGAGAGCCTCTCGAGCTCGATCGAGCCCGGCTAGTGAGTTTCAGTTGGCTGGCTAGGCTGGGGCGTGTAGTTTGTAGCCTCGGTGGAGTTGCTAGCGATCTTGGTAGACTAGCAAGCTAGTGTTTGTTTGGAGTAAAGTCCGGAGTGGTTTCGGTGTGGTGGCAAGTTGATGCTTGGTGTTGACCAAGGTGTGGATTGGAGTTGTTAGAGTTTAGTTTTGCTCGTGGGGCGCGAGTGGTTTGTACCATGTTGGTTGTTTTTCCTGTTTCCGGGATGTTGAGTTGCCCGTTTGGCATTTGGAGGTTCGATGCAAAAATGGACCCTTGTTGCGCCTCGTGAGATTAGATGTTGTTGCTCTGGTGGAGCAAGACAGGTGGCGTATGAGTAGTTCTCTGTCCGTTGGTTGTGCGCTTGTAAGAGCCGTTTCCTTCGGGGAGTTGTCGAGTTACTCCCTTGGTCTTGAAGTTAATGGTGGAAGCGCTAGCTTGAAGGAAAAGTTTGTTAGTTTGCTTGGAAGTAGTCGTTTGTCCATTAAGCGGATTCTTGGATGGTGTTCTAGAGGCTGCAGTAAAGGTTGTTCTGCCTCTTGTGAGTGTTTGGCCAAGATTTGGTTCGTTTGTTGTTTTGAGAGCTAGTTCGGTTCTAGCCGAGGGCGTTGCCCTAAAGGTCTTGTTCCTAGTCGTGAAGTTTTGGGAGTTGACCCCTCCCTCGCAGATTGAGCAAGTCTTTGTTTGTTTCGATTTGGTGGTCCGATTGGTTGAGTTTTCTCTTGGGTGTTGCTTCCAAGAGAGTTGGTTGTTTATTGCCTTGGGTTGAGCAAGGCAAATGAGCGTGTGTGGAGTTCATTGCCCTTCCGAGTTTGCTTGCTTTGGGAAGTCGTTTCCCGTTTGGCGAGTCGCCTTAGCTCCCGAGTTGTGTAGTCGATCGAGTAGCGCAGCCAATCAGCCCAATGAGAGGGTTCTGCTTTGTGTTGTTAGCAAGCAAGAGTTGTTTGTTCCCTCAAGGGCGGAGGCCACCCGATGGGAGTTGAGTTGTTCTGGCAGTTGTTGGTTCTTTGGGGATTGAAGATTTCCTTTCCCTCTAGCCTCTGTGGTGGTTGAGTTGCTCCTTGGAGGCCACCTCGAGTGATAGCTTGCGAGGTAGTCTTGCGAATTCGTGTGGCTCGGGATCCGTAAGCTTTGAGGTTGTCGTTATCGATTTTTCCTTGTGAGGTTTTGGGAGTGGAGCTTACGGTTGGAAGATGAGTTAGGCTTAGGCTTAAAGGGAAGTCCTTTGAGTAGCCAGTTGGATTTTAAGAGTTGAGTAGTAGCTTGGAGGCGGCGTTGCTCGTTATAAGTTTGGGTTGAGTTCTCACGAGCAAGCCCTTCTCGGGCTTTGTTCCTAATTGTTGTGAGTTCCCGTTGGCGTTAGTAGAACCGCGTTTGAGTGAGTTGGCACGGAGGTGCCGTGGCATTGGTTGGTAAGTCGTTGAGCTGCTTTCCTCAAGGTGTTGTGTCGCAGATAGTCACGTGATGGTTTAGTCCTTGCTTCCCGAGTTTTCCTTGAGAGGAATGTTGGATGTTCCTTGCTCAGCGATTTTCTCCTTAAGATGGTTGCTTAAGTGTTGTGGTCGTGTTCTAGTTGGAGAAGTTTGTCTTTTTGGATCGATCGCCAGATTGGTGGTTCGTTTGTATCTCGTTAAGGTCAGTGTAGTCAAGGTTTGAGGTTTGTTGGTCTTTTGTGAAGTAAGAGTAGGCCGTTTAGTTTTGGAATCTGGAAGGTTCAGTTGTTTGGCTTGATTTGTTGTAGGGTTGAGTTTGTTTGTTGACAATTTGTGCACGTTGTTTTTATGTATCGATGTTGGGGCGGCATGTGCCGGACCCATTGCTCATTGTGGACTTTGAGCCCTTGCGGTGATTGAGGGTTTAGGGCTTCGAGGAGAAGCCTATGAGTATTCTGGTCTTGAGTCGAAGACGCGTTGCGTAGAAGTGAGATCCGTTGGTAAAAGTTTAGTGAAGGAGTCCGAGTTCGGAGGAGGCCGCTCGTGAGCGGGAAGGACGGAGATGAGATTGCGATATCTGTGTTGTTTCAGTCTTAAGGACTTTCGAGGACGAAAGTCATAAAAAGAGGGAATATTGTAACGACCAGTTTTTTCATCCCGGTCTTCGGGTATGCCCTAGGGGTATTTTAGTAATTTGGTCGGGCCGTCAGGACCGTTTATATCTTTTTCCAGCTTAAAATTATTGGATGGATTTATGTAAGTTTTGAGGCTTTGTGGATGTGTTTGGGCATGGGGAGATGCAAAGGAAAATTGTGTGTTAAAGTGTGTTTGGTGGGTTTCAACCTGTGGTCCGAGAAGTCGTGGGTGGTGTGGCCAGTTGAGCTATTGAGAGCTCTTGTTGCTCTTTCTCATCACATCTTAGTTAACCTTGGATTTTGGAGTTTTGGTGCATTTGGTTAAATGAAATAGAATTAGGTTATTCCATCTTCTTCTCCAAAACACCTCTTGGCCGCCCAAGCTCTCCATCTCCATAGCCTTGCTGATTCTTCATCCTTGCATCTCCTTGGGTTCGATCATCATCATTCCAGGTAGGTATTCATCTTCTTCATCTACTCGATAGGTTGTTTTGCTGGCCGAAGGTAAGAGGAGGTGCCCATGTGTGTGTGTGTGTTGTTGCAGGTCTGCCCAGGCGCCAGATCTGCCCACCAGCCGGCCAGACAGCCTGAGTAGCACGCCCAGATCTCACTGGCCGGCGGGTCGCGCCGCCAGCGAAGAGCTGCGGGCATTCGCCGAGCAAAGACGCCTGCGCGCTGTCGCACACCAGCCGCTGCGCCGCACACCAATCCATCGCCGCGCCGATTCGCGACGCCTGCGCGCACGCAGACGCGCACGCACTCGCGCATACAGCGCCAGAGCGCCAGCGCGCCGCCCTTGCCGCTTTCGCTTGCCGCCGCCATACGCGCCAAGGCTCGTGCGCGCTGCACGCGCCGCCGCGCCAGCGCCGCCAGCGCCTTCGCCCGAACGCGCACGCTGGCCCGTCGCTGTGCAACCTGCCCGTGCAGCCGTCCACTGCCCCAGCGCACCCAGCGCCAGCCTACCGCGTCGTCCGCGCCACCGCAGCCACTGCCAGCAACCAGCGCCACCAGCGCACTAACTGCCAAAGAAGATTTCACTGTGGTCGTCGTGTGCCGTGTGAGTGCCCTGAGCCGAGCTCGCTTGTTTTATTATATTTTAGGGCTATGATGGTGATTTCTATTGTGTTTGTTAGGTTCCCGTTAGCTAGCTCGGGATCGATCGCAGCGTAGGATTTTGTGTGTAGTTGCCTCCCGCCAAGGTAAGGATCTCTTACCGAGGTTGTGTGGACCTCTGCGGTATATTTGTGATTGTTGTTTTGTATGCCTGTGTATGATTACTAGCATGTTTAGCCTAGGTGCTCTGTTCAATTCTGATGGCATGAACTCTTGTATTGTTTCTCATGTTAGCCCATGCTAGGTTGTTCTATTCTAGCATGTTCGATATCTGTTCTTGCTTCGTAGTATCATGCTAGGTTCTTTGTATCCGATGAGCACGTATTGGACCGCATTGATTGAATCGTTATTATTGTTAAGGTTTAGAATTGAGGTAGATAGAATCATCCGGCCCGATGCATAAAGTATCTTGCATCTATGGCAAGGACGTTCGAGACGCTTCTCCGCCCTTGGACCCCGTGAGGATTAGCTATCCCAACCGGTAGGCCCCGCAATCTTGGGTGAGGTGGCGGTCGTTAAATGCCCCAACGGTCGGGATGATGACTTGGCATTGCCTCGTCCGGCGATCGACACGCCCCTCGGCGTGTTCGGCCGTAGCCCTTGATTGCCACTGTTAGGGCAAGGACCGCTTCACGGGTGTAAGCCCACCACGGCCGGTTCCTTAGCCTCAAAGTGCGGTGGTACAGCCGACATAGTTCACGTGTCCGTGTCTCACACCCCTATGTCGGTGACACCGATCCGAGATTTAGTTAGGCATGGTGATCGAACTCGGGCGGCTTGCCACTAGACCCGCACCCCCCGAGTTTGCGTGAGCATGCGGTGCGCTTACGCTCATTACAGCGCCACGATCGAGAGCTCCTCGGGATCTTGAGCTAGTGCACCTATCGTGTCGACGATGAGAGAGTGAGGCCGAGGCCGACTCGTTCCCGTATAGCGCGCGTATAGTGTGTTGTGGTATTTTTCCGACTAAGACCACGAGATGGCATCCGAGGTCCAAGTGTGGACTTAAGCTATGTGCTCTGCTCGTGTTTGTACTCATAGCTTGCATACAATCCTCTAGATGATCATGTATATCGTATTGTACCCGGTTGGGGATTCTTCTTGAGTAATTCGTTACTCACCCTTACTTATCTTTCAGTGTAACCATGGCGCGAGGCGGGATGATCAAGGAGGAGCTGTGATCATGGAATCTCTTTGTCATCTCTCGATTATTTCATTTTATTTATTATGACTCTTGACTTTTGTTGTTTCCTCTGAATGCATGTAGACGGGCACAGAGCCCCGTGATGTTTTCTTACGCTTTATGGATTCCAGCATATTTGTACTTGTGGAATGTTTTAATGTTTTAAATAATCTCTGATCGAGTATGCTTTTAGAAATGTTTCTTTTGGTTGTTGAATGTTTTCTGTTTTTACTTGGAATCCAAAATGTGTTTTTCATAATGTCTTCTATTTTCAATACATGCATTGGGGTAAAGGCCATTTAGAACCCCTTTTTGGGTCGGGTCTTTACAAAGAACTCTGCCAATCCTCTCTAGGATCTCAAATGGACCAACAAAACGGGGACTCAACTTCCCACGCTTACCAAACCTCGTAACACCTCGCATCGGAGCAACCTTAAGGAACACATGCCGACCAACCTCAAACTCCAAATCTCGACGCCGAACATCGGCGTAACTCTTCTGCTCTGCTCTGCTACAACATACGAGCTCTAATCTTCTCGACTTTGCACCATTGGTCAATCTACGAGAACTCGGGACCCAAAACTCATCTATCACAAACCTCTTCCCGAACATAGGGGACCGACAACGCTTACCATACAAATCCTCGAATGGAGCCATCTCGAATCGCCGATCGTAATCGTTGTTATAGGCAAACTCCATCAAATACAGAATCATCGGTCCCAACTTCCGGGAAATCCAACACACAAGCCCTCAACATATCCTCGAGAATCGATTCACTCTCTCGGTCGACCATCCGTCGAGGGTGAAAAGTCAGGCTTTGAAATCGCACTCTGTGCCCAAACCCTTCCGGGCGCTCTCGAAACGAGAAGTGAACCAGCGAGTCACGATCGGACACAATCCTCACCGGAACACCATGATAACGGATGATCTGCTCCAAAAACAATCTGCGCCACTTTGCTCCACGGTATAAGTGTCTCTACCGGGAATGAAGTGTGCGCTCTTGGTCAAACGGTCGACTATCACCCAAATCGAGAGAACTTCCTCGAGTCCTTGGCAAACCAGAGATAAAGTCCATGGAGATCTCTTCCCATTTCCACTGGGCACACTCGGTGGTTGCAACAAACAAGCTGGCCTCTCGCCTAGGTGCCTTCACTTGCCGACAAGTGAGACACCTACCGACAAACTCGCCACATCTCTCTTCATTCCCATCCACCGAAGGTGCGCTTAAGGTCTCGATACATCTTGGTACCCCGGTGCCAAGCAAAAGAAAAGAATGTGGGCCCTCAGAGAGCAACTCGCTCATAAACTCGCAATGTCCGGAACACACAACCGCCTCTATAAGTCAACCCACCGCATCCGTGAATATACAAAGTCAAAGTCACCACAAGACTAACTCTGTCAACCAATCTCTTAAGTGCGGGGTCACCCAACCGGTTGTCTATAATCCATTTGCCTAATCGACGGTGAGCAGTCCAATCGAGCTACCACAGCGGTAACCTCACCCAACAACATCGCAACCTCGCCCGCTCGAACTCTCTCGCAAACTGGCTGGAACTCAACAACGCCGCGAGTGCGACGTCTTTCTACTCAAAGCATCGGCCACTACATTGGCTTTACCGGATGGTACAAAATCTCGCCTTCATAATCCTTTACCAACTCTAACCATCTCCTCTCGCCTCATATTCAACTCCTTCGAGTAAACAGATACTTGAGGCTCGGTGATCGGTAAACATCCGAATCCGCTCACCATACGGATAATGCCTCCAAATCTTGATTGCAAACACCACTGCTTTGCCAACTCCATATCATGAGTCGGGTAGTTCTCTGCTCATACGGCTTCAAATGACGGGAAGCATAGGCAATGACCTTCCCGTCTTTGCATCAACACACAACCTAATCCAAACTTGGAAGCATCATCAGAGACCACGAAACCACTGTCCCCTCGGATCGCCAACATCAGTCTTTGAAGTCAAATCGCGCTTGAGCTCGCAAAGCTCTCATCACACTGTTGTCCCAAACAAACTCGACACCCTTCCTCGCCGACGAGTGAGGGGCGAGGCTATAGCGAAAAATCCTTGACGAACCGACGGTAGTAACTCGCCAAACCTGAAAGCTGCGAATCTCGGCAGAATCGAAGTCCGCTGGCCCCACGAACTCACGGCCTCAATCTTCGCGGGGGTCACACGCTATACCATCTCTCGAAACCACGTGGCCTAGGAAGGCCACCGCTCCAACCGTAAATCACATTTGGAAAACTTCGCATAAAGTTGGTTTTCCTCAAAGCCGCCAATACTCGCCTCAAATGCTCTGCATGGTCTTCTTTAGACCTCGAATAAATCGAATATCGTCAATGAACACGATGACGGCCGTCCCAAAAATGATTTGAACACCCTATCCATCATGTCCATGAACGCACTGGGGCATTGGTCAATCCAAACGACATGACCACAAACTCATAGTGACCATATCTAGACTCGAAAGTCGTCTTAGGAATGTCGGCATCCCGATCCGCAAATCGATGGTAACCGGATCTCGAGATCTATCTTGGAGAACACGGAAGCTCCTCGAAGCCGATCGAACAAATCGTCAATACGGGCAACGGATACTTATTCTTCATCACACCTTATTAAGCTCGCGGTAATCAATACATAAGCGCATAGAACCATCCTTCTTTTTCACAAACAGAATCGTGCTCCCCACGGGGACACACTTGGACGGATGAACCCTCGATCTAACATCTCCGCAATCGAATCTTGATTCCTTTAACTCACGGCGCCATACGATCACGGGCCTTCGAGATAGGGAGGGTCCCGGCTCGAGCTCAATTGTGAAGTCAACCTCTCTCTTCGGGGCAACCCCGTAACTCCTCGAAACACGTCCGCGAACTCTCGCACGATCGTACTTGATCAACAGACAATGAAGGCGGCTCTTCCCGCACAACTTGGCTAGATAGCCCCAAGCTCCATGAGCTAGCAAACGACGAGCTTTCACGGTGACACCATCGGCGGGCAAACTCCACCACTGGACTCCATGAAACTTAAAGTCACCGACTGGCGGCCTGAACACTACTTCTTTCCGGTGGCGGTCAATCAACGCGTGGTTAGCGACTAACCACTCCATACCAAGAATCACATCAAAACCGCTCATAGGCGTAACTATGAGGGTAGCCACAAGCAACTCTCCTGGATATCTCGATCCGGCCATCCCTAATCTTATCTCTAGCCAACATATTAACTCCCAAGAAGTTGCAACAGATAACTCGAAACCTAGAGGCTCTAGTCTTAACTTAGCATGCTCAAAGAAACAACACGTATACAAATGAATACGTAGAACCGTAATCAAACAAGACAAATGCGCAGTTGATCTAAAACAAGAAGCGTACACCTTGCAGCGGCATCCATACGCTCGGCCTCGACGGGTCGTAGCAAACACTCGACCTGCTTTCTTGCTACTGGCCGAGCCGCCATAGCCGGCTGATCACAAAAACGGGCCAGTGCCCCTCCCTACCACAACGGAAGCACAATCTAGGTCGGTCGACAAGCTCCAGCGTGGACGTTCCCACAAGTAGCACAAGCGGGAACTCGCTCGGGTCCTCCTGGCTGTTGGCCGGAAACGGACCGAGGAGCTCTCCGCGATCTCTCTGTTTCAGAATCGCCCTTGGCGGCGCTGGCCGCCCCAAAAATCAAACTTCCTCTTCTACATACACCGCTGGGACAGACGCTGAACAAGAGCGGCAACAACCCGCTCAAAGCAGATACTTCCCATTATAGATCGTGGCTAATCGAATGTTTCCTAGCATAAGTGTCGTGGGCCCGAGCCCGACATCTTGAGAAACACCCCGCCTCAATCCGGATATGAACTTCCGAATCTTCACTCTGGGTGGCTATCAATCTGAGCAAAATATCCATACTCCGAGAACTTCCTCTCATATTCCTCAATGGAATCGTAACCTGCTTCGTGTTTTGGAAGAGCTCCACCATCTTCTCTTGAGCCTCATCACCGATGAACTTTACCTTGAACTCACTGTTGAAGAACTCTCAAGTAGCGGGTGGAGACCCACCGGTCTCTCGCTCAAGGTGGACTCCCACCACCATCTCGCCAGTGCCTCCTAGCACATGAGCCGCACACCTCGGCCTCTGAATATCGGGGCACACCATGATCGGAAGGTGTACTCCAAATGGGCAATCCACACAGCCGCCGCTAACGCATCACCAGGTGGCATCAAACTTCTCGGGCTTTCACTTCACAAAATCCTTCACCACCTACCCAACTCCTCGGCACCCTCCGCCATATATCGCTTCTAGGGCTACTTGCTCCTGTGGGAGCCGAGGTGCTACTTGAGCTCTCTTTGAACCAATCGAGTCACCGCTCAATCTGGGCTCGGACTCTTCCACAAGGCTGCGTCCAACAAGGCTCAGGTCTCGCCTCTCTGGTCACTCAACATGCGACCATAAAAGCCCTCATAGACTCAAAGCAAATTCTCTCTCCAGAGCAGCGATCTCACGGCGCTCGATCGCCTCATCGCCCGCTCTAGGCGTAACGGAGGAGCTGGCGGTGGAATGCCATCGATCTCGGCTTGGGACGATGTCCTGCGATGATCGATCCGATCCACGATACCTCGACCGCTCTCGAACCTCCTCTCCCGATGCGGGTGGGTAGCATCTTTGGCGATCTACATCCAAACCAACAACGAATCAAAACACACTTCACACCACTCCACAACACCAAACAAGGCATACACTAGATGAAAGGTATTGTAAATTCTTAACCCTTTTTCTTTCTAAAACAATAAACCTAGGCGTACACGATGACCGTCGAGTCTTGGTGATCATGGAAGGACGACCTACAACAAAAGTCGGTCTACGAATCTATGACTCGAGCTCGATACCAATCAGAAAGACCCAGACCCAAAAGGGGCTCTAAATGGGCCTTTACCCCAATGCATGTATTCAAAATAAAAGACATTATGAAAAAGAAATTTGAGATCCCAAGTAAAAAAAAAAACATTCAACAACCAAAACATACATTTCTAAAAGCATACTCGATCGAGAGATTTATTTAAACCATTTAAACATTCCACAAGTACAAATATGCTTTGGAATCCATAAAACGTAAGAAAACATCCTATGGCTCCGTGCCGCCTACATGCATTCAGGGGAAATAACAAAAGTCAAGAGTCATGATATAATAAAATGGTCGAGAGATGACAAAGCAGGATTCCATGATCACAGCTCCTCCTTGACCATCCTGTCTCCCGCCTTGGTTACTGTGGAAAACCACGTAATAAGGGTGAGTAACGAATTACCCAGTAAGAATCCCCAACCGGGTACAATACGATATACATGATCATCTAGAAGAATGTATGCAAGCTATGAGTACAAACACAGAGCGGAGCACATAGCTAAGTCCACACTTGGACCTCGGATGCCAACTCGTGGTCTTAGTCCGGAAATACCACAACACACTATACGCTCTATACGGGAACAAGTCCCGGCCTCGGCTGACCATCTGCCGATACGAAAGGTGCACGCTCAAGATCCCGAGGAGCTCTCGGTGGCGCCAGAATGAGCGTTAGCGCGCACCGCATGCTCTTGCAAACTCCGGGTGCCGGGTCTAGTGGCAAAATTGCCCGAGTTCGATCACCATGCCTAACTAAATCTCTCGGATCGGTGTCACCGACATAGGGGTGTGAGACTGACACGTGAACTATGTCGGCTGTACCACCGCACTTTGAGGCTAAGGAACCGGTCGTGGTAGGCTTACACCAGAAGCGGTCCTTGCCCTAACAGTGGCAATCAAGGGCTACGGCCGAACACGCCGAGGACGTGCCGATCGCTCGGGGGCGAGGTAATGCCAAGTCATCATCCCGACCGTTGGGGCATTTAACGGTTTGCCACCCTCACCCAAGATTGCGGGGCACCGTTAGGGTTAGCTAAACCCTAACGGGATCGGGGACGAGTACCATCTCGTGCGTCCTCGCTCGGGGATGCAAGTTACGTTATGCATCCGACCCGGAGATGCTACCTACGAACTCTAAACCATAGCAATAATAACAATTCAATCAATGCAGTCCAATACGTGCTCAATGGATACAAGGAACCTAGCATGATACTATGAAGCAAGAATAGTATCGAACATGCGAGAATGGAACAACCTAGCATGGGCTAACATGAGAAACAATACAAGAGTTCATGCGATCGAAATTGAATGCATCACCTAGGGCTAAACATGCTAATAATCATACACAGCATACAAACAACAATCACAAATATACCGCAGAGGCCCACACAACTCCGGTAAGAAATCCTTACCTTGGTGGGAGGCTTCTACACACAAATCCTAAGCATGGAACAAACCCGAGCTAGCGAGCGGGAACCTAGCAAACCAATAATAATCGGCATCTAAAACGTCTAAAAACAATAGAAACAAAAGCTCGGCTCAAGCACACTCACGCGGCGCGGCGACACGAACTTTGAGTTGCTTTGGCGGTAGCACACGGCAGTGGCTGGCGCTCGCTACGCTACTGCACGCACGCTGGGAGGAGCGTCTGCCCAGGCGCGGATGGGCGCTTGCCAGGCGCTACAAACAGACGGGACTCGCGGCGAGCGGCACGCGCGCGCGTGCGGCGCGATCACCGCGAGCCGCTCGGCGAGGACGCGCGCGCGGCGAACGTCTGGGCGTCGCGGGCGGCGCGCTCAGCAAGAAGCGACACGGGCGCGCGCGCGGGCGTCGGCGTCTCGCTGCTGCTGCGCGATCTGGCGTGGACGTCCGGATCGGGCGATAGCCAAACAGGGCTGTGGCGGCAAGGGCGATCTGTGCGCGACGCAGGCGGCCGTGGACGGCAAGGGCGATCGTGCGACGCGGGGAAGCGATCCGAAATTGCTTCTTTGGCGCGATCCGCGTCGCGATCTGGCCGTGGGCGTCGCGACGATGGTCTTTGGGCCGGGCTTCTCTCCGGTTGCAATCAACACAAACACACACAACACACCTCTATTCACTTGGCCAAAAGCACACCAAACGGATGAGAAGAAGAAGAGGAAGATCGATACCTACCTGAATGATGATGAACGCATCCAAGGGAGCTGCAAGGATGAAGAATCGGCAAGGAGAGCTTGGGAGAAAGCTTGGGCGGCCACAACTCTTTTGGAGAAGAAACACAACAAACCTAATTTCTATTTCATTTAACCAAATGCACCAAACACCAAAGATCCAAGGTTAACTAAGATGTGATGCAGAAAGAGCAACAAGAGCACCTAATGGCTCAATTGGCACACAACCCCACAAGCTTTCCAGGAGACCTGGGTTCAAACCCCAACTGCAGCACAATTCCCTTTATTTTTACTTTTGCATCAAACCTTGCCCAAACCAAACCACAAATCCTTCCAAAAACCTACATAAATCCATCCATTAATTTTAGTAATCGGAAAGATACAAACGCCCACAGACGGCCCGACCAAATTACCAAATTACCCCTAGGGCATACCTGGAAGACCGGGATGAAAAACCTGGGTCGTCACACCTGGCCCACGAACTCACGGCCTCAATCTTTGCAGGATCCACAGCTATACCATCTCTCGAGACTATATGACCTAAGAAGGCCACTTGTTCCAACCAGAACTCACATTTGGAAAATTTCGCATAAAGTGGGTTTTTCCTCAAGGTCATCAACACTTTCCTCAAATGCTCTGCATGATCCTTTCTCGGTCCTTGAATAGATCGAATATCGTCAATGAACACAATGACGGCCTGTCCAAAAATGCTTTGAACACCCTATCCATCATGTCCATGAACGCTGCTGGTGCATTCGTCAATCCAAACGACATGACCCCAAACTCGTAGTGCCCATATCTAGACCTGAACGCTGTCTTAGGAATGTCGGCGTCCCCTAATCCGCAGCTCGGTGATACCCGGATCTCAAATCTATCTTGGAGAACACGGAAGCTCCTGAAGGCGATCGAACAAATCATCGATACGGGGCAACGGATATTTATTCTTCACGATCACCTTATTAAGCTCACGATAGTCAATGCATAGGCGCATCGAACCATCCTTTTTCTTCACAAACAACATCGGCGCTCCCCACGGGACACACTCGGACGGATGAATCCTCGATCTAACATCTCCTGCAAATTGAACCTTCGATTCCTTTAGCTCGGTGGCGCCATACGATCACGGAGCCTTCGAGATAGGGAGGGTCCCGGGCTCGAGCTCAATTGTGAAGTCAACCTCTCTCTTCGGGGGCAACCCCGGTATTCCTCGTGGAACACGTCGGCAAACTCCCTGCACAACCGGCACTTGATCAACGATCGGTGAGGGACGGCTCTCTCCGACAATTTGGCTAGGTAGCCCCAAGCTCCATGAGCTAGCAAACGACGGGCTTTCACGGTGACACCATCGGCGGGCAAACTCCACCACGGGCTCCACGAAACTTGAAGTCGGGCCGACCGGCGCTTTGAACACTACTTCCTTCCGGTGGCAGTCAATCAATGCGTGGTTAGCGGCTAACCATTCCATACCAAGAATCACGTCGAAACCACTCATGGGTAGAACTATGAGCGTAGCTACCAGCAACTCTCCGGATATCTCGATCCGGCCATCCTTAATCTTATCTTTAGCTAACATATTAACTCCCGAAGGAGTAGCAACAGATAATTCAAAACCTAGAGGCTCTAATCTCAACTTAGCATGCTCAGCAAACAAAACAGATACAAACGAGTGCGTAGAACCAGAGTCAAACAAGACAAATGCACAATGATCCAAAACAAGAAGCGTACCTGCCACTGCGGCATCTGCACGCTCAGCCTCCTGACGGTTCGTAGCGAACACCCGGCCCTGCTGCTGCTGCACCGGCTGAACTGCCATAGCTGGCTGATCACAAGAACGGATCATATGCCCCTCCTTTCCACATCGGAAACACCGCCTGAGCCCGGTCTGACAAGCTCCGAAGTGGGCTCTTCCACAAGTGGCACAAGTAGGAGTTCGCTTACCGCCGCCTGGCGAGGCTGGAACTGGGCCGGAATCCTACGCTGATCCCGGTTCTGGAACTGCCCTTGGCGACGCTGGCCGCCCCCTCTGAACTCAAACCTTCTCTTCTGCCCCACTACGGCTGGGACAGGACGCGGCACCGGAGCGGCGACGGTCCGCTCAACAGGATACTTCCCATTGTAAATAGTGGCCAGCTGAACCGCTTTAGCATAAGTGATAGGGGCCAGGGCTCTGACATCCTGAGACACACCCTGCCTCAGACCAGAAATGAACTTTCGAATTTTCAACTCGAGTCGCTATCACCGAGGAGCAAAATAGCCATACTCAAAAACTTCCTTTCGTATTCCTCGGTAGAATCGTAACCTGCTGCATTCTGGAAAAGTGCCACCATCTTCTCTTGAGCCTCATCGCTAATATATTTGACCACTCGAACTCAAACTTAAAGAACTCCCGGTGGCGGTGGAGACCCACTGGTCTCTCACTCAAGGTGGACTCCCACCACCATCTAGCTACGCCCCTAACGCATGGGTGCACACCTCGGCCTCTGCACATCGGGGCACACCATAATCGTGGAAGGTGTACTCCAAATGGGCAATCCATCTAGTCGCGCGATAAAGCGTCACCGTGGCGTCAAACTTATCGGGGTTCCACTTTACGAAGTCCTTCAACCATTTACCAAGTTCATCGGCACATTCGCCCACTTCGCCTCAAAGGTTGCTCGCTCTGCGGAGTCTGGGAGTCTTCTTTGCGCCTGTTGAAACAAATGAGTCACCGCTCGATCCGAGCTCGGGACTCTTCCCGCCATCTTTGCCAATAAAGCACGGGTCTCGCCTCGGCCACTCAAAAGTCAACCACCATAGACCTCATAGAATTAGCAAATTCTGCTCCAGGAGCAGTCTCACGGCGCACAGTCACCTCAATGCCTACTCTGGGCTCAACATGGGGAGCTACAGGCGGAATGCTATCAGTCTCAGCTTGAGACGATGTCCTGCGGTGTCGATCCGATCCGATCGACACCTCGGCCTCCTCTCGGGCGTCCTCTTCCGCGCGGTAATCGGCATCTTTGGCGATCTACACCCAAACCAATAACGAGTCAGAACCTACTCGTCTCCGCTCCACAATACTACACAAGGCATACACTAGATGACAGGTATTGTAAATTCTTAACCCTTTTTATCAACAAATAGTAAACTTAGGCGTACCTGATGACTGTCAGAGTGCTAGTGATCATGGGAAAACGACCTACAACAAGAGGTCATACTACAGAATTTATGACTCTAAGCTCTGATACCAACTGTAAGGGACCGACCCGAATGGGGCACTAAATGGGCCCTTACCCCAATGCATGCATTCAAAGTAAAGGACATTTAAACAGACATGATTTCGGATTCCAATTAAAACAAAACATTCAAAATAACCCCTTTAAAAATTAGACATTTTCCCTGAAACCTGTCCCTGTTTCCAAGCACTTGTTCCAGGATAAATACATTTCCAAAGTTTACTCTGATCAGAGATTTACTAAAAGCCATTCAAAACCTGTTCAGATACAACATGCTGGAATCCACAAATATTTACAAACATCCTAGGGCTTCGTGCTGGCTACATGCATTCGGGGAAACAAAACACACGAGAGTCATAATACAAAAATCAGAGTTGGAAGACTGGGCTCCATGATCACAGCTCCTCCTTCAGGCATCCTGTCGCGCACCACGGTTACCTGTGGAAAACCACAGAATAAGGGTGAGTAACGAATTACTCAGTAAGAATCCCCAACCGGGGTACAATACGATATACATGGTCATCTCGATGAGCGTATGCAAGCTATGAATATAACACGAGAATAGAGCACATAGCTTAGCCCACACTTGGGCCTCGGATGCCAACTCGGTGGCTTAGTCCGAATAAAATCATCACACGATCCAATACATAAGTCGCCCTATACGAGAAACAAGTCCCGCCTCACTGCTGTCTCATCGTCGACGAAAAGGTACACCGCTCACAATCCCGAGGAGCTCTCGGTCGGCGCTGTAATGAGCGTAAGCATGCACCGCGTGCTCACTGCAGACTATGGGGTTGCCAGTGGTCCAAGGCAAGCTGCCCATATCCGATCCCACGCCTAACTAAATCTTTGGATCGGTGTCACTGACATAGGGGTGTGAGACCTGGACACGTAAACTATGTCAGCCTGAACCACCGCACCTGGGGCCAAGAAACGGTCGTGGTAGGCTTACACCAGGAAGCCGTCCTTGCCTTAACAGGTGGCAATCAGGGGCTACTGCCAAACATGCTGAGGACATGCCGGCTGCCGGGGACGAGGCAATGCCAAGTCATCATCCCGACCGTTGGGGCATTATGTAAAGACCCGACCCAAAAGGGGCTCTAAATGGCCTTTACCCCAATGCATGTATTGAAAATAGAAGACATTATGAAGACACATTTCGGATTCCAAGTAAAAACAGAAACATTCAACAACCAAAACATACATTTCAAAAAGCATACTCTGATCAGAGATTTATTTAAACCATTAAAACAATCCACAAGTACAAATATGCTGGAATCCATAAAACGTAAGAAAACATCCTGGGCTCTGTGCCGTCTACATGCATTCGGGGAAATAACAAAAGTCAAGAGTCATGATAAAATAAAATAGTCGAGATGACAAAGCAGGATTCCATGATCACGGCTCCTCCTTCACCATCCTGTCTCCCGCCTTGATTACCAGTGGAAAACCACGAGAATAAGGGTGAGTAACGAATTACCCAGTAAGAATCCCCAACCGGGTACAATACGATATACATGATCATCTAGAAGAATGTATGCAAGCTATGAGTACAAACACGAGCGGAGCACATAGCTAAGTCCACACTTGGACCTCGGATGCCAACTCGTGGTCTTAGTCCGGAAATACCACAACACACTATACGCTCTATACGGGAACAAGTCCCGACCTCGGCTGACTACATGCCGATACACGAAAGGTGCACTCGCTCAAGATCCCGAGGAGCTCTCGATCGGCGCCAGAATGAGCGTTAGCGCGCACCGCATGCTACCGCAAACTCGGGGTGCCGGGTCTAGTGGCAAAGTTGCCCGTGTTCATCCACCATGCCTAACTAAATCTCCGGATCGGTGTCACCGACATAGGGTGTGAGACTCGACACGTGAACTATGTCACTGTACCACCGCACTTTGAGGCTAAGGAACCGGCCGTGGTAGGCTTACACCGTGAAGCGGTCCTTGCCCTAACAGTGGCAATCAAGGGCTACGGCCGAACACGCCGAGGACGTGCCGACCGCCGGGGGCGAGGTAATGCCAAGTCATCATCCCGACCGTTGGGGCATTTAACGGTTTGCCACCCTCACCCAAGATTGCGGGGCCACCGTTAGGGTTAGCTAAACCCCTAACGGGATCGGGACGAGTACCATCTCGCACGTCCCCGCCGGGGATGCAAGTTACGTTATGCATCCGACCCGATGATGCTACCTACCCGAACTCTAAACCATAGCAATAATAACAATTCAATCAATGCGGTCAATACGTGCTCAATGCAGATACAAGGAACCTAGCATGATACTATGAAGCAAGAACAGTATCGAACATGCCGAGAATGGAACAACCTAGCATGGGCTAACATGAGAAACAATACAAGAGTTCATGCCATCAGAATTCGTAATGATCACCTAGGGCTAAACATGCTAATAATCATACACAGTGCATACAAACAACAATCACAAATATACCGCAGGCCCACACACAACCCGGTAAGAAATCCTTACCTTGGTCGGGAGGCTTCTACACACAAATCCTAAGTCATGGAACAAACCCGAGCTAGCGAAAGCGGGAACCTAGCAAACCAATAATAATCAGATCTAAAACGTCTAAAAACAATAGAATGCGACAAGCTCGGCTCAAGCACTCACGCGGCACGCGACGACACGAACTTGGAGTTGCTTTGCAGTCGGGCACGGCAGTGGTATTGGCGCTGGCCGCCACGCACGGCTGGCGCGTCTGCTGCGCTGCGCGGATGGGCGCGGCCAGTCGCGCCTATGACGGACGGGACTCAGCGGCGGCGGCACGCGCGGACGCGCGCACGGGCGCCGGCGTCGCGATCTGCGGACACGGCGAGCCGCCGCGCGCGGGACGCGCGCGCGGAGAACGTCTGGGCGTGGCGGGCGAGCGGCTCGCAAGCGACGCGCGGCGGCGCGCGGCGTCGACGCTCGTCTGCTGCTGCGCGATCGATCGCGTGACGCTGGCCGGGCGATGGCCGAACAGGGCGTGGACGGCAAGGGCGATCTGTGCGGCAGCGGCGATCTGGCTGGCTGCTTGCGCGCGATCCGGCGTCGCGATCCGCCGTACGTGGGCGTCGCGACGATGGTCTGTGGGTCGGGCTTCTCTCGGTGGGCCGCAATCAACACAAACACACACAACACACCTCTATTCACTTGGCCAAAAGCACACCAAACGGATGAGAAGAAGAAGAGGAAGATCGATACCTACCTGAATGATGATGAACGATCCAAGGGAGCCGCAAGGATGAAGAATCGGCAAGGAGAGCTTGGGAGAAAGCTTGGGCGGCCACAACTCTTTTGGAGAAGAAACACAACAAACCTAATTTCTATTTCATTTAACCAAATGCACCAAACACCAAAGATCCAAGGTTAACTAAGATGTGATGCGAAAAGAGCAACAAGAGCACCTAATGGCTCAATTGGCACACAACCCCACAAGCTTTCCAGAGACTGGGTTCAAACCCCAACCTGCAAAGACAATTCCCTTTATTTTTACTTTTGCATCAAACCTTGCCCAAACCAAACCACAAATCCTTCCAAAACCTACATAAATCCATCCATTAATTTTAGTAATCGAAAAGATACACAAACGGCCTGACGGCCCGACCAAATTACCAAATTACCCTAGGGCATACACGAAGACCAGGATGAAAAACACAGGTCGTCACACACGCCCACGAACTCACGGCCTCAATCTTTGCAGGATCCACAAACTATACCATCTCTCGAGACTATATGACCTAAGAAGGCCACTTGTTCCAACCGTAACTCACATTTGGAAAATTTCGCATAAAGCCGGTTTTTCTCAAGGTCGCTCAACACTTTCCTCAAATGCTCTGCATGATCCTTTCTCGGTCCTTGAATAGATCGAGAATATCGCCAATGAACACAATGACGAAGCCGTCCAAAAATGCTTTGAACACCCTATCCATCATGTCCATGAACGCTGCTTTGGTGCATTCGTCAATCCAAACGACATGACCCCAAACTCGTAGTGCCCATATCTAGACTCGAACGCCGTCTTAGGAATGTCGGCGTCCCTAATCCGCAATAATCGGTGATACCTGGATCTCAAATCTATCTTGGAGAACACGGAAGCTCCTCAAGCCGATCGAACAAATCATCGATACGGGGCAGCGGATATTTATTCTTCACAATCACCTTATTAAGCTCACGATAGTCAATGCATAGGCGCATCGAACCATCCTTTTTCTTCACAAACAACATCGGGCGCTCCCCACGGGGACACACTCGGACGGATGAATCCTCGATCTAACATCTCCTGCACTGTGAACCTTCGCCTTTAGCTCGGTGGCGCCATACGATCACGGAGCCTTCGAGATAGGGAGGGTCCTCGGCTCGAGCTCAATTGTGAAGTCAACCTCTCTCTTCGGGGCAACCCCTGTAATTCCTCGAGAACACGTCAAAGAAACTCCCGCACAACCGGCACTTGATCAACGATCGGTGAGGGACGGCTCTCTCCGGACAATTTGGCTAGGTAGCCCCAAGCTCCATGAGCTAGCAAACGACGGGCTTTCACACCGACACCATCGGCGGGCAAACTCCACCTGGCTCCACGAAACTTAAAGTCGGGCCGACCGCGGCTTTGAACACTACTTCCTTCCGGTGGCGGTCAATCAATGCGTGGTTAGCGGCTAACCATTCCATACCAAGAATCACGTCGAAACCACTCATGGGTAGAACTATGAGCGTAGCTACCAAAGAACTCTCCTGGATATCTCGATCCGCCATCCTTAATCTTATCTTTAGCTAACATATTAACTCCGAAGGAGTAGCAACAGATAATTCAAAACCTAGAGGCTCTAATCTCAACTTAGCATGCTCAAAGAAACAAAACAGATACAAACGAGTGCGTAGGAACTGTAGTCAAACAAGACAAATGCACAATGATCCAAAACAAGAAGCGTGCACGCCATCATGCGGCATCTCGCACGCTCGGCCTCGACGGTTCGTGGCGAACACCCGCCCTGCCGCTGCTGCATCCGGCCGAATCGCCATAGCCGGGGCCGATCACAAGAACGGATCATATGCCCTCCTTTCCACATCGGAAACACCGCTCGAGCCCGGTCGACAAGCTCCGGGTGGGCTCTTCCACAAGTGGCACAAGTAGGAGTTCGCCTAGACCGCCTGCCGGCGCGCAGGCGGAATCGGGCCGAATCCTACGCCGATCCTTGCTTCGAATCGCCTTGGCGACGCCGCCCCCTCTCGAACTCAAACCTTCTCTTACGCCCCTACTACGGCCGGGACAGACGCGCACCGAGCGGCGGCGGCGGTCCGCTCAACAGATACTTCCCATTGTAAATAGTGGCCACCAACCGCTTTAGCATAAGTGATAGGGGCCAGGGCTCTCGACATCCTGAGACACACCCCGCCTCGGACTAAATGAACTTTCGAATTTTCAACTCGTGGGTCGCTATCACCGCGCGAGCAAAATAGCCATACTCCGAAAACTTCCTTTCGTATTCCTCAAGAGAATCGTAACCCCGCTGCAGATTCTCGAAAGTGCCACCATCTTCTCTTGAGCCTCATCGCTAATATATTTGACCACGAACTCAAACTTAAAGAACTCCCGGTGGCGGTGGAGACCCAGTGGTCTCTCACTCAAGGTGGACTCCCACCACCATCTAGCTACGCCCCTAACGCATGGGTCGCACACACACCTCGGCCTCTGCACATCGGGCACACCATAATCGGGAAGGTGTACTCCAAATGGGCAATCCATCCGTCGCTTGATAAAGCGCCACCGTGGCGTCAAACTTATCGGTTCCACTTTACGAAGTCCTTCAACCATTTACCAAGTTCATCGGCACCTTCGCCACTTCGCCTCAAAGGTCGCTCGCTCGCGAGTCTGGGTGTCTTCTTTGCGCCGTTGAAACAAATGAGTCACCGCTCGACCGAGCTCGGGACTCTTCCTACCGTCTTGCCAATAAAGCTCGGGTCTCTCGCCTCGCCACTCAACAGTCAACCACCATAGACCTCATAGAATTAGCAAATTCTCGCCCGGAGAGCGATCTCACGGCGCCACATCACCTCAATGCCTACTCTGGGCTCAACATGGGGAGCTACAGCGGAATGCTATCGGGCCTCGCCTTGAGACGATGTCCTCGCGATGTCGATCCGATCCTCGACACCTCGGCCTCCTCTCGGGCGTCCTCTTCCGCGCGGGTAATCGGCATGCCTTTGGCGATCTACACCCAAACCAATAACGAGTCGAACCTACTCGCCTCTCGCTCCACAATACTACACAAGGCATACACTAGATGACAGTATTGTAAATTCTTAACCCTTTTATCAACAAATAGTAAACTTAGGCGTACTGATGACCGCCAGAGTGCTAGTGATCATGGGAAAACGACCTACAACAAGAGGTCATACTACGAATTTATGACTCTAAGCTCGATACCAACCGTAAGGGACCGACCGAATGGGGCACTAAATGGGCCCTTACCCCAATGCATGCATTCAAAGTAAAGGACATTTAAATGACATGATTTCGGATTCCAATTAAAACAAAACATTCAAAATAACCCTTTTAAAATTAGACATTTTCCTCTGAAACTGTCCCCTCTGTTTCCAAGCACTTGTTCCAGGATAAATACATTTCCAAAGTTTACTCGATCGAGATTTACTAAAAGCCATTCAAAACCTGTTCGGATACAACATCTTGCCGAATCCACAAATATTTACAAACATCCTAGGGCTTCGTGCCCGCTACATGCATTCAGGGGGAAACAAAAACACACGAGTCATAATACAAAAATCGTAGTTGGAAGACTGGGCTCCATGATCACAGCTCCTCCTTCGTGCATCCTGTCGCGCACCACGGTTACACTGTGGAAAACCACGAGAATAAGGGTGAGTAACGAATTACTCAAGAAGAATCCCCAACCGGGTACAATACGATATACATGGTCATCTCGATGAGCGTATGCAAGCTATGAATATAACACGAATAGAGCACATAGCTTAGCCCACACTTGGGCCTCGGATGCCAACTCGGTGGCTTAGTCCGAGAATAAAATCATCACACGTCCAATACATAAGTCGCCCTATACGAAAACAAGTCCCGCCTCACTGCTCTCATCGTCGACGAAAGGTACACCGCTCACAATCCCGAGGAGCTCTCCGATCGGCGCCAGTAATGAGCGTAAGCATGCACCGCGTGCTCTGCGCAGACTATGGGGGTTGCCAGTGGTCGAAGGCAAGCTGCCCATATCCAATCACCACGCCTAACTAAATCTTTGGATCGGTGTCACCGACATAGGGTGTGAGACTGACACGTAAACTATGTCACCTGAACCACCGCACTGGGCCAAGAAACGGTCGTGGTAGGCTTACACCGTGAAGCCGCCCTTGCCTTAACAGTGGCAATCGGGGCTACCGCCAAACATGCCGAGGACATGCCGGCCGCCGACGAGGCAATGCCAAGTCATCATCCCGACCGTTGGGGCATTATGTAAAGACCCAGACCCAAAAGGGGCTCTAAATGGCCTTTACCCCAATGCATGTATTGAAAATAGAAGACATTATGAAGACACATTTCGATTCCAAGTAAAAACATAAACATTCAACAACCAAAACATACATTTCTAAAAGCATACTCGATCGAGAGATTTATTTAAACCATTAAAACAATCCACAAGTACAAATATGCTGGAATCCATAAAACGTAAGAAAACATCCTCGGGCTCTGTGCCTGCCTACATGCATTCAGGGGAAATAACAAAAGTCAAGAGTCATGATAAAATAAAATAGTCGAGATGACAAAGAGATTCCATGATCACAGCTCCTCCTTGACCATCCTGTCTCCGCCTTGATTACCCGTGGAAAACCACGTAATAAGGGTGAGTAACGAATTACCCAGTAAGAATCCCCAACCGGTACAATACGATATACATGATCATCTAGAAGAATGTATGCAAGCTATGAGTACAAACACAGAGCGGAGCACATAGCTAAGTCCACACTTGGACCTCGGATGCCAACTCGTGGTCTTAGTCCGGAAATACCACAACACACTAAACGCTATCACGGAACAAGTCCGGCCTCGGCTTTCTCTGCCGATCGAAAGGTGCACCGCTCAAGATCCCGAAAGCTCTCCATCGGCGCTGTAATGAGCGTAAGCGCGCACGCATGCTACCGCAAACTCGGGGTGCCGGGTCTAATGGCAAGCCGCCTGTGTTCATCCACCATGCCTAACTAAATCTCTCGGATCGGTGTCACCGACATAGGGTGTGAGACTCGACACGTGAACTATGTCACCCTGTACCACCGCACTGCAGGCTAAGGAACCGGTCGTGGTAGGCTTACACCGAGAAGCGGTCCTTGCCCCTAACAGTGGCAATCAAGGGCTACGGCCGAACACGCCGAGGACGTGCCGATCGTCGAGGACGAGGCAATGCCAAGTCATCATCCCGACCGTTGGGGCATTTAACACCTGCCACCCTCACCCAAGATTGCGGGGCCACCGTTAGGGTTAGCTAAACCCTAACGGGATCGAAGACGGATTACCATCTCATACGTCCTCGCGGGGATGCAGAGATTACGTTATGCATCCGCCCGGATGATGCTACCTACCCAACTCTAAACCATAGCAATAATAACAATTCAATCAATGCGGTCAATACGTGCTCAATGAGATACAAGGAACCTAGCATGATACTACGAAGCAAGAACAGATATCGAACATGCAAGAATGGAACAACCTAGCATGGGCTAACATGAGAAACAATACAAGAGTTCATGCCATCAGAATTGAATGCAGAGCACCTAGGGCTAAACATGCTAATAATCATACACAGCATACAAAACAACAATCACAAATATACCGCAGGCCCACACAACTCCGGTAAGAAATCCTTACCTTGGTCGGGAGGCTTCTACACACAAATCCTAAGTCATGCGAACAATCCCGAGCTAGGGAGCGGGAACCTAGCAAACCAATAATAATCAGCATCTAAAACGTCTAAACAACAATAGAACAACAAGCTCGGCTCGGGGACTCACGCGCACGGCGACACGAGCTTGGAGCTGCCGGGCGAGCTGGCATGGCATGGCGGCAGCGCGCGCGGCGCATTGCGCTGCACGGCACGCACGCACGACGCACGGATGCATCGGCGAGGGACGCGCGCGCGCGCGCGCGGCTTAGCGGCGCGCGCTGGCGCTGGGCGTCTGGCGCTCTTCGCTGGCGCGATCCGCACGATCCGCGAGCGATGGCGTCGCGGGAGGGCTGCTTCAACAGATCTGGGCGATTTGGTGCGACGCAGGGGCCGCCAACGGATCTGGCGACACGAGAGCGATGGCGTCGCGGGAGGTTCGCGACGGTGGATCTCGCGGCCGCTGCTTGCCCGCGCGCGCGTCAGGGGCCGCTTCAACAGATCTGGGCGAGGGGCTGGCTACCGGACGCGGGCGATGCGATGGTCGCTTCTTCTCTCGGTGGTTGCAATCAACACAAACACACACAACACTCTACATCTTACCTTCGGCCAGCATCAAAAACCAAATGAGGAGATGAAGAGGATGAAGACTTACCCGGAATGATGATGATCGAACCCAAGGAGATGCAAGGAAAGAAGAATCGGCAAAGGCTATGGAGAGGGAGAGCTTGTGCGGCCAAGAGGAGATTTGGAGAAGAAGATGGAATAAACCTAATTCTATTTCATTTAACCAAATGCACCAAAACTCCAAAATCCAAGGTTAACTAAGATGTGATGCAGAAAGAGTAACAAGAGCACCTAATGGCTCAATTGGCACACATCTCTACAAGCTTCCCAGGAGACCCGGTTCAAACCCCTGCAAAGACAAATTCCTTTATTTTTACTTTTGCATCAAACCTTGCTCAAACCAAACCACAAACCCCTCCAAAACCTACAAAAACCATCCAATAATTTTAGTAAGCTCGAAAAAGACACAAACGACTCTCGACGGCCCACCAAATACCAAATTACCCCTAGGGCAAACTCGGAAGACCGGAAAGAAAACTCCGGGTCGTTACACATTAACAACCGCCTCCCTCACCCAAGATTGCGGGCCTACCGCCGGGTTAGCTAATCCCTCACGGGGTCCAGGGACTAATGACTTGCTCGACGTCCCCGCCATGGATGCAAGGTTCTTTATGCATCGAGGCCGGATGATGCTATCTACCCGCAATTCTAACTCGCCTAGCAAACGACAAAACAATTCCATAAAATCCAATACGTGCTCAATAAGAATACAATGAGCCTAGCATGATACTATGAAGCAAGGAACAGATACGAGCATGCCAGAAAGGAACAACCTAGCATGGATTAACATGAGAATTAACCAAGAAATCATGCTAACCGGAATTCGATTGAAGCACCTAGCTACACATGTCAATAATCACAAACAAGCAATCAATCAACAATCACATATAATATCGCAGGGTCCACACAACCCCGGTAAGAAATCCTTACCTTGGTCGGGGACGGATTGGCACAAAATCCTAAGTCGCGAACAATCTCGATCTAGCTACCGGGAACCTATCAACCATCACAATAATCACACAATAGGCCTAAATACAATAAAATAAATGAGGCTCAGCTCGGGAGCAACTCACGAGGCACGACGAACGCACGAACGAGCCGATTGCACGAAACGCAAAGCAACGGGTCGGGCCGGCGCGCACTGGGCGCAGCAAGATGGGCGAGCTGGGCGTGCTGGGCGCGCACGCGCGCGGACGAACGCGGGGCGAAGCAGGGGCGCGGCTGGGCGCTGGCGATGCGACGCGACGCGTAGCTGGGCTAGGACGAGCGCGCGAGGGCGAGGCGATGCGCAGCGTGGCTTGGCGGAGCGCTCTGCTTCTGCGCGCGGCGACGGGCGAACAGGGGGCGATCGAGAAGGGGAAAACGAGCTCGATTTCGAGCGATTCGGCAAGATTCAACGAGCGATTTTTGGTTGGAAGAACTCCTCTACTCCAGCTGCACAAAACCCACCCATCGATTTACTTTAACACGGCCGAAAAAAATGGAAACACAAAACAGAGGAAAAATCTCGACGGAAAAGAGAAGGAGAAGAAGAAGAGAAGAAGAAGAAGAAGAAGAGAGCTCACCGGAGGAACGAACGGCGAGGGAGAGAACGTTGGTCGGCGAGGGAGGGAAATCACGAGAGCTACGCAGTCGGTTGGTGAAGAATCGAGAAGAAGAAGAAGGGGAAGGAGGAAGAAGGCTCGGCTGCTCTGCTTTAAATCGAACGCACGAAAACACGCTTATATATTAGATCGCGCGATTAAGATAACAAACACGCCCAGTGGCTCGGCTGGCTGAGCCCTCTGCCTAGCACATGACACGCCCCTGGTTCGATTCCTGCTCGACGCGCTATTTAATTCCTTATTTGATTTTACCTTTTTCCAAGCCCAAATGTCTTCACCAAAAATCCCGATCCTTTTCAAATTGACTCATAATTATCCCGACAATTTCTAATTTCAAAACCGGCCCTGTCGGCCCGACCCAAAATTACCAAAATGCCCCTGGGCCTCCCGGGAAGACCGGGATGAAATTTCCGGGCCGTTACAGTCAGTGTTCCTTGGGTGAGTTGCTAGCAGTCTTGGTAGACTAGCAAGCCAGTGGTTGTTTGGAGTAGAGTCCGGATTGGTTTCGGTGCGGTGGCAAGTTGATGCTTGGTGTTATCCAAGGTGTGGTTTGGAGCTGCTAGAGATTAGCTTTGCTCGTGGGGCGAATGGTTCGTGCCCAGTTGGTTGTTTTCCTGTTTCCAGGATGTTGAGTTGTCCCGTTTGGCATTTGGAGGTTCAGTCTGAGATTGACCCTATTGTTGCCCCGTGAGATTTGTTGTTGTTGCTCTAGTGGAGCAAGACAGTGAGCGTTTGTGGAGCTCTCTGTCCTTCGGTTGTCTGCTTGTAGAGCCGTTTCCTTCTGGGAGTTGTCAGATTTTTCCCGTAGCCATGAGTGGATTATAGAGGTGCTAGCTTGAAGGAAAAGTTTGTTGGCTGCTTGAAAGCAGTTGTTTGTCCAGTTAGGTGGACTCTTGGATAGTGTTCTAGAGGCTGCAGTAAGGGTTGTTTAGCCTCGTGTGAGTGTTGGGCCAAGGTTTGGTCTTCTTGTTGTTTCGAGAGCTAGTTCGGTTCTAGTTGGAGGGCGTTGCTCTGAGGTCTTGTTTCTAGTCAGGAAGTTTGGGAGTTGACCCCTCCCTCGGCAGTTGAGTAAGTGCTGTTGGTTTCGGATTGGTGATCCGATTGGTTGAGATTTCCCTTGGTTTTTGCTCCCAAGAAAGTTGGTTGCTATCGCCTTGGGTTTGAGCTAGTCAGCGAGCGTGTGTGAGTTCGCTGCCATTCTAGGGTTTGCTTACTGGGAAGTCGTTTCCCGTTTGGCATGAGTCAGCTTAGCTCCTGAGTTGTGTAGTTGGTCAGAGTAGCGCAGCGGTCAGCTCAGCGAGAGGGTCCCTGCTTTGTGTTGTTAGCAAGCAAGAGTTGTTTGTACCCGCAAGGGCGGTGGCCAGCCAGTAAGAGTTGTTTCTGGCAAGTTGTTGGTTCTTTGGGGATTGAAGATTTCCTTTTCCCCTAGTCTATGTGGTCGTTGAGTTGCTCCCTAGATGTCAGCCTCGAGAGTTAGCTTCTGAGGTAGTCTTGCGGATTCGTGTGGATCAGGATCCGTAAGCTTTGAGGTTGTCGTTATCCGTTTTCCTTGCGAGGTTTCGGGAGTGGAGCTTCTGGTTGAGAGTTGAGTAGTAGCTTCGAGGCTAGCGTTATTCGTTATAAGCTTGGTTTGAGTTCTGCTGAGCAAGCCCTTCTCGGGCTTTGCTCCTTGTTGTTGTGCGCTCACAGTTGGCGTAGCGGAGCCTTGTTCGAGTGAGTTGGCACAGAGGTGCAGTGGCCTTGTTTGGTAAGCCGTTGAGCTGTTTTCCTCAAGGTGTTGTGTTGCTAGTTGCTGCGTGATGGATTAGTCCTTGCAGCCCGAGTTTCCTTGAGAGGAATTTTGGTGGTTTCCTGGCCTGGCAGTTTTTTTTTTCTTTGGCCAGTTGCTAGTAGGTTTGCATGGAAAAGTTTGCTTTCGGCCGTTGAGAGGCTGCAGTTTGTTGGCCGTTTGGTTTCTGGAACCTGGAAGGTTCAGTTGTTTGGCCAGTTTGTTGTTGGGTTGAGGCTGCTTGTTAGCAGCTGTGAGCTTCCAGAGGAGTTCGCCAGTGCGTGGTGTTGAGTTTCAGAGCTTGTGGCCCGTCCTCGAGTTTGCCGAGAGTAGCACCCTTTGAGAGTTGGTGCGAGTTGAGGACGTGGTTTGCCGTCTATTCCCTTTGGAGTTCAGTGTATGCCCAGTCTGCGAGTTTGTTGAGAGTAACACCGTAGAGAGGTGTTCATTGTTGGATTAGCAGGGCTTTAGTTTGAGCCCCAGGTTTGTAGGGCCTTTTGAGATCCTTGAGCGGATCGGAGCAGTGGCCTTTCGGTTAGCTTTGCCCCGTTGGTGGCAGAATTGTTGGCATTGTGGCTTTGAGCCTTTGAGAACCCAAGAGGGTTTGGTTCTCGAGGAAGGGCTAGTGTTGTCTTGGCTGAGAAGTTCAGTTGGCTGGATCAGTGGAGTTTTCCCGAGTCTGTTTTCGTCTTAGGACTTTCGAGGACGAAAGTCTTAAAAGGAGGGAGTATTGTAACAGCCCAGTTTCCTATTCCAGTTTTTGAGGTGCCTTCAGGTCAAGATTCGGTTGTTTGGTTGGGTTTTAGAGCCGTTTGGACCCTTGGGGGTATTTTGGTCTTGGGGCTCCCCGGGCAGGATTTGTGGTTTTCAGGGCTTCGAGGTAGCTCCTGCCTTTGTCGAGGCTTGTTTGTTGGTGGCTGCGAGTCCCGTGGTGTTTGGGCTAGTCGGTTGGATGCTCGGTTGTGGTTTGGGCTTTGGCAAAGTGTTGGTTGTTGGGTGTTTCCTTTGGGATTCGAGCCCGGGCCCTTAGTGTTGCATTGGGAGTTGGATTTAAGTGAGATTTGTTTGTTGGAAAAGGTTGCTTCGGTCGGGTCTCGAAGGAGGAAGCCGGGAAATTGGATTTTGAGGTTTTAAGTGGATAAGGTTGGATTAAATGGATAAAATCCCATTTTTCCCTTTTTTCCCATTTTCCTTTTCATTTTCCTTTTTCTTTTATTTTTTCCCCAAAATTCATTTTCTCTCTCACTCTCTCTCTCTCTCTCTCCCCGACCTAGCCCCCTCCTAGCCCGAGCAGCCCCTTGGCTCGCCCAAGCCCAGCCAGCCCAAGCCCCTGCTCGCCCGAGCTAGCCCAGCCCCAGCTCGCCCGCGCGCGCTCTCGCCCAGCCCAGCGTTGCCAGCCCCAGCCTCGAGTCGCCCACACAGTGTTGTCGCCCAGCCTCACCCAGCCCGAGCGTCGTGTCGCTCGAGCTCGCCCCAAGACAAAGGCCGCCGCCCTGCTCTTCCTCGTCCGTGTCGCCCAAATTGCGCCTGATCAAAGGCCGCGCGCGCGATGCAGCGGCCAGCGCGTCTTAGCGCCAGATCGCGCGCCCCCGCGTCGTGTCGCTCGCGCCGCGTGCCGTCCCCTGTGCCGAGCCGCGCCGCGCGCCAATGCCCACCTGAGCAAGCGCCCGCGCGCCCGATGTCGCCCCAGCGCCTGTCCGCGCGCAGCCCAGCCCCGAGCCAAAGCCCGTGCCAGTGCGCCCCAGCGAGCCCCCTGCTCCCCAGCGTGCCCAGCCAGCCCCTTTGGCTGCCTAGCCCGTGCAGCCGGCTCGTTCGCGTGTCAGCCGCGCCTCGTGAGTTTCTCCCGAGCCGAACCCTGTTTATTTTATTATTATTTAGGCCTATTGTGTGATTATTGATGTGTTTGTTTGGCTCGATATAGGTTGCTCGGGTTCGATCGCAGTTATTTTATTGTGTGTTGTTGCCTTCCGACCAGGTAAGGATTTCTTACTGAAGTTGTGTGGGCCCTGCGATATTTTCATGATTATGCCTTGCTTGTTTGCTGACTGTTATGAGCATGATAGTAATAGATCAGCTTTGATTGATTTCAGCTAGCATGTTTGCTTGATTTTACATGTTAGTGCCATGCTAGGTTTGTTCTGCCAGCATGCTTATGATTCCTGCTTAAGCTCGTAGTATCATGCTAGGTAATTGTGATGGATGTCGGTCATTGTTTGCTAGCCAGGAATCATTGCTTTTTACTCTGTACTCTTAGATAGAGTTGTTGGGTTTGTCATCATCCAGAGGCTGAGCGGACATAACGTACTTTGTCCCCGATGAGCTCGTGTCGGGAGTAAAGTGTGCGCAGACATAACGTATCTTGCTACCCCCGACCCGCTGGTTGTGGAGTTAGCTACCCACTTCGGCATAGCCTAGTTTGTAGCCTGCTAGAGCGGAACCCTGCCAACGGTGTAAGCCTACCTTGGCCGGTTCTTAGCTTCAGGTCGGTGGATCAGGCTGCACAGATGAGCGCCGAGGGCCTCGCGCTACTGTGATCAGTGACACTGCTTCCGAGTCATAGGCATGTGCACCTGGCCGGCGTAGTTTTCCCTTAGGCCCCCGCATTTACGCCGGTTGCAGAGGAGCATGCGGTGTGCGCCCACACGCGTTAGTTGCCGGTTTGGAGAGCTCCCCCGGGCTAATGTCGTGAGTACACCATTCCTTTCGTTAGAGCCTGACTTCGGGTACTCTCCCGTAAGTCCAGATTAGTGGCAAGGGCAAGGAGGCCCTTGAGGACATTCTAGGGATCAGTGTATTCCCCCCGAGTGACAGATACCTCGGTGATGTCCAGGATTGGTCAATGTATCCAATCCCAGTTAGGCCGGAAGAAATAGACTTCCGATGGCTCCAGATCTTGTTTTATGTAACGGCCCAGTTTTCTATTTCGGTTTCCCAGGAGTTTTCGGGACATTATGCGGATGTTCGGATGGGCCGTTAGAGCTTTTTAACCTTTAAGGGTATTTTGGTCTTTTGCCCCTGGTCGTGTTTTGAGGATTTTCAAGATTTCAGGGCCATTCCTGCCTTTGTCGAAGCTTAATGGTTGTTGGTTGCAAGACCCGAGAGGTTTGGGCAAGTTGTTTGGAAGTTCGGAGGTGTTTTAGAAAATGGCAAAATTATTTATAATTTTTTGTGCTTCCATTGGGATTTGAGCCCTTGCCCTAAATGGTCTTTGAGGGTTTGTAGGAAATGAGAGTTTTATTTTTTAAGTAAGTTTGCTTGGGCCGGGTTTTGAAAGTGGATGCTTTGGGAAGGGATTTTAGGCCTTTTAAATTAGGAAAAGGAAGGAAAAATCAAGAAAATCCCTCTTCCCCTTGTTTTGGCAAGATTTTCTCTCTCTCTCTCTCTCTCTCTCTCTAGCCGACCTCACCAAGAACCCAAACCCTAGCCGCTAAGCCCACCCGCCATGCCCAGATCGCACCACCAAACGCATCCTGTCGAGCCAGCCAGCACCACCACCCTGCACCGCACCGCCAGCCATGCCCAGATCGCACCAACCCCAGGTCGGCCAAGCAACCACTCAGCCCAGGCTCTCCCAGACGCCCTGCATCGCCCATGCCCAGGCGCGCCCAGTCGCACTGCCTCGCCCAGCCAGACCAGCGCCGCGCGTTCCGCACAGCACTGCCCCGAGCAGACGCGCGCGCATCTCGCTTCGTTGTTGCCCAGCCGCCGCCGCTCGCGCGCGCGCCCGACCAGCGTGTTCGCTGCGCTGCGGCAGCCAGCGTCTGCGTGCGTGCGCTTCGTCGCGTCGCCGCCAGCGCGCGCGCTGCTCCCTGTCGCGATCGCGCAGAACCCAGCGCCAGCGCCCTTCCCTGCCGCGCGCACATACCAGCCAGCCAGCGCCAGCGCCCAGCGCGCCAGCGCCCGATGCAGCGCCAGCGCCAGCGCGCCGCCTGCTTGTCCTTGCTGGCGGACACCGCCTGCCGTGCGGGTTGGGGCGTGGCCTTGTGTCTTCTCTGTCGGTAATTCCCGAGACTTTTTCCTTTGGGCCCTAGGCTATTGGCCGCTGTTTATTTAATTAGGTTGTTTTTATTTAAATGCTTAGGTTGCTCGGTTTCGCTTTAAAGCTCGAGGGTCATTATTTGATTGTGAAAGTTATTTCCGCTCGTTTCCAGGTAAGGATTCCTTACCGTGGTTGTGTGGACCCTGCGATGCTTTCTTGAATGTGCCTTATATGCATGTTTACTTTTATGGACATGATTAGTGGATAGGACAGCTTGTGATTGCACTCCTGCTAGCATGTTTGCTTGATTGTACATGTTAGTGCCATGCTAGGATTGTTCTTCCAGCATGCCTGAGATTCCTGCTTTAAGTTCGTAGTATCATGCTAGGTTATGTATGATTGATGATGATTATGTATGTTTAGCAAGGAATCGTTTACTCTATACTCTAGCTAGTGTGTTAGGGCTGTCATCATCTAGAGGCTGAGAGCGGACATAACGTACCTTGTCCCCACCGGTCGGGAGTAGAGCGAAGCATAACGTACATTGCTTCCCCGGCACCCGATGTGGATGTAGCTACCACATCGACATAAGCCTAGTTTGTAGCTCCTTGCTAGAGCGGAACCACGCCAGCGGTGCAAGCCCGCCTTGGCGGTTCTTAGCTTCGTGTCGGTGGTACAGTCGCACGTGATGAGTCTTGAGGGCCTCGCGTGACTCGTGTTCGGTGACACCGCTTCCGAGTCTTTAGGCATGCGTGCGACCCGCGTAGTTTGCCCTTAGGCCCCGCATTTACGCCGGTTGCGGATGAGCATGCGGTGTGCGCGCCTGCACGCGTTAGTCGCCGGTTCGAGAGCTCCCGGGCTAATGTTCGTGAGTACACCAGTTCCTTCCGCTTTAGAGCGATCATGCGGGTACTCCCGATAGTCCAGTTGTTAGCGAGGGTAAGAGGCCCTTGAGGACACCCATTGGGATTGGCTTTTGAGTGATCATATGGTCGAGGGAGAAAGACCCTCGAGGGTGTCGGACATCTTTGGGATCGGTTTTTGAGCTGATCAATTGGCCGAGGGAGAAAGACCCTCGGAGATGTCCTGGGATTGGTTATGAGAGCCAATCATTAGGCCGGAAGTAGGAGTCTTCCGAGGATTCCAGATTCTGCCTTGAAAGCTCGTTGAGCTATGATCTGTGTTGGTAACTGTTTGCATGTATACTAGGGTGCTAGATGATTGATGTATCGTATTGTACCCCGGTTGGGGATTCTTACTGAGTATGTTTATACTCACCCTTATTTCTGTGGTTTTCCACCAGGTAACTAGGGACAGCACCGGGACGGCTAGCGGAGGGAGCTGAATGATCATGGGAGCCGCCGGCACTCTGTCTTTATTGTTTGCATATTTGTTCAGCATGTAGATGGACAGGAGTCCTAGGGGAACACTATTAAAAGTTGTTTGAACTGTTTTGAATGTTTTATACATAAACTGGCCAGGCTTGTTTTACTTCGTTGGTTTTTCTTAAACAAAACTGTTGATTATGTTTTAAGCATTCCCCGTTTCTAAATGTTTTGAAAGGTTTTAAATATGAGCACTAAACCGCTTGATGAAGTATTTTAGCTTGCATGCTAAGTGAGAACCTAGGTTTAGGACCGTATTTTGGGTCGGGTTCTTACAGTTGGTATCAGAGCACAGAGTCATAGATTCTCAGACTAACTCGCTTTGCGTTTGTTGCCCCATGATCATCAGCACTCCGGGGCCGTCAGGTTTGTCTTAGTTCATTAAGCTAAGGGTTTTATTTTACAATACTGCATCTAGTATACATGTGTTACCCTTGTTTGGCAGTGAGAGCCCCAGCGTGGGCTAGGTTTTATGCTTTGTGCAGATCGCCAAAGGTGTCGATCGCACCCGCAGGAGGTAGAGCTTAGACTCCCGTAGGCCATTTGTGGCCCAGTTGTGGTTCTCCCCTAGTGAGAGGGTGGAGGTGCTCGTGCAGATCTCTAGTGCGTGGATCGCACTCTGAGGAGCAGGACGCTTGGCATGTCCGACCGAGGAGTTGGACCGTTTGTATGGATGTTGAGGCCGCGTCCAGGGTTGTTTAGCCCGTTGGCCAGAGTTGGCCCTGGCAGTTGAGTTGCCTAGAGGAGGGGGTAGAGGCTAGCACGCCTCGCAGTGAGACTCCTTGAGTAGAGTGTGCTCCACCATGAGGAGTTGATGGCGTGTCTTTTAGCTAACAGAGCGGAGACCCAGTGCGCAGCTTTGTAGCGCGTAGTGAGGAGTCTTGGGCATAGATAGCTCACCGTGGTAGAGTTTATTTAGGAGACACCCTCCTTGTAGTTCCAGTAGCCGGAGGTTCCCTGGGAGGGCTTGATCAACAGTTTATCTTGATAAGATAGTTGGCGTTGATCGAGCCGCCGAGTTTGGCAAGTGGAAGCTTTGTAGAGCTGGATGTTTTGAGACCTCATCTAGTAGTAGCAAGGTGGTTGGCCAGATCGAGTGTATCATCCAAGTGTTGGGATGACTCATTGTTCAGAGGTCGATGACACGATGTTACGAGGTTGTGGCGTGCCGTTCTTGTGTTGTTTGAAGCGGTAGTGTGGTGGTGGAAGTCCCCGTGAGAGGCGGACCAGCAGAGTCTCCACCAGCCACCGGTCGATTGGCAAGCTGCCAAGTTAGTAGCTTTTGAGGAAGATGTAGAGACATCTTGTCCTCCCGCAAGCTCGCAATCGTTTTGCAAACCCAGTTCTTTTAGTACCCTCGTAGCTGGGGGGTAGTGTGAGGTTGCTTGTCGAGGACTTAATCCGTCTGTGGTTTTCAAATGGCTATTAGAGAGAAGCACCCTCTGTTAGCATGTTCCGTGTGGAGCTAGGTGCTTTGCCACCCGAGGGTTGGCTTTGAGTATTCGTTGAGCATCGAGTGGGATGCGGGAGTGGGCCTTGGCTTGTCCATTGGACGTGATGTCGAGAGAGTAGTCTACTCGATTGTTGAGACTCTTGTGTTGAGTGCCATTGCCCTGTCACCTGGAGTGTGACCTTCCCTACCCTCAGAGTGGCTTAAAGCCCGTAAAGGGATGTTTGTGTTTTAAAGGAAGTAGTGCCCGTTGGCACCAAGCTTTGAGAGGAGGCCTAGATTCGGGCCAGTTGGCACTTTTGGTGTAGGTGGTTCCTTGGCTGCCCAGAGTATAGCATCCCCGCGAGTCTTGTACCCCTTTTCCTGAGCTTGCACCTGTTTGGGTTGCATAAGAGATCTAGCTCGGTGGTAGTCAGAGGACTACAAGTATGAGGTTTTCGAGGGAAAGTAAGAGCTTTCCAGGGTCACCGAGAGTTGGGTACCAAAGGATGTTGTAGGCTGTTAAGAGCTAGCAAGTTTGAGTTCTCGCGCCTGTGTTGTGAGCTTCTGAGCCAATTGCTGGTAGCATGAGTCGGCTACCCTTTGAGTTACCCTAGTATGGGTAGTGTTGGCATCGTGGATGCGTGGTTGATCCAGTGTTAGAGCCATGAGTTGGATGGCTGATCGGAGCACATTTGGTGAGCACATTGGTTTGAGGTATGTTAGCTTGGTTTGGATTTGCTCTTGTAAGAGTAAGTTGGCCAATGTGGCTTTTCGTGGTGAGTTGGCCCCGAGTGGGTTTGAACTCTTGTTGCTCCCTTGTTTGTTGTGGCTCTGTTTGGAGGCAAAAGTTGCCCTGTGTGAGAGCCCTTGTTGGCTTTGGATCTTAAGGGATCAAGTTGGAGCTGTACACCCCGGTGCACTTTTGCGTAGCTCGTTCCGTGGTTTATGTTTGGAAAACCACGAGAGGTTCGTGTTGAGGAGCCAGTGCTCAGTCTTTGAGGTGTCAAGGCTTTAGTTCTTGGCAAGTGCCCTAGCTTTGGCTGTAAGGATGCCGTGCTCATTGCCGGGCTGTTGGTTAAGCAAGTTTTGCTAGTTGGTCCTTGCCCTGGGCAGAGTTCAGTTGGAACTGAGCAAGAGCGGTGATAGCAAAGCCGCGCAGTTTCTGATCGTTTTGGCTAAGAGAGCTGTTCGGATCCTTACCTTGGGCAGAAGGTATGTTGAGGTTGTTGCTTTGAGTAGGAGGATGACGCATTCTGTAGCGTTTCCGGTTCTTTTGGTTTCCAAGTTGGAGTTGGCCAGATTAGTTGAGATGCTGGAGAAGGTTGTGCCCGTGTAGCTGGTTGTCTGTTAGATTGTTTGACGACCGTGTGTGTCGGAGGGTGACCGAAGGATCCCTAGTTTGTGGAGAGCCTCTCGAGCTCGCCAGACCCGAGCGATGTTCCTTGGGTGAGTTGCTTGCAGATTTGGCAGTCTAGCAAGCTAGTGCTTGTTTGGTTTTGGAGGCTAGTTGGTGCTTGGTGTTGACCAAGATTTGGTTCTCTTGATGTTTCAAGAGCTTGCTCGGTTCGAGCCAGAGGGTGTTGCCCTGAGGATTTGTTCCTAGTCTGGTTGTTTTGGGAGTTGATTCCTCCCTCGGTGGTTGAGTAAGTTCGGCTAGTTCTTGATTGGTGGTCCAATCAGTTGAGTTTCCCTTGGGTGTTGCTTCCAAGAGAGTTGGTTGATGTTGCCCTTGGGTTTGAGCAAGTCAATGAGCGTGTGTGATGTTCACGCCCTTTAGAGTTTGCTTGCCGGGAAATCGTTCCCGTTGAGGAGTCGGCGTAGCTCTGAGTTGTGTAGTTGATCGAGTAGCGCAGATGGTTAGCCCAATGAGAGGGTCCCCGCATTGTGTTGTTAGCAAGCGAAAAGTTGTTTGTCCCGCAAGAGCGGTGGCGGCCAGTTTAAGAGTTGAGCTTTTCTTTGGTAAGTTGTTGGTTCTTGGGGTTTGAATTTTTTCCCCCTAGTTTTCCTTGGTGGTTGAGTTGCACCATGGATGCCAGCCTCGAGTATTATCTTTGGAGATAGCCTCATCAGTTCGTTTTCCTTGCAATGTTTCGAGTGTGGAGTTTCTAGTCGCAAGATGAGTTAGGCCTGAGCTAAAAGGAGGAAGTCCCTTGAGTAGCCAGTGGGACTTAGGTGTTGAGTGGTAGCTTGGAGGCAAGCTTTGCTCGTTATGAGCTTGAGTTGAGTTTCTGCTGAGCAAGCCCTTCTCGGGCTTTGTTTCTAGTTGTTGAGCTTTCGCAGTTGGCGAATAGCTGAGCCTCAGTTGAGTGTGTTGACACAGAGGTGCCGTGGCATTGGTTGGTTAGCCTTTGGGCTGTTTTCCTCAAGCTGTTGTGAGTTGCGGGTAGCCCTGTGAGGGTTTGTGTAACGACCCAGGTTTTTCTTCCCGGTCTTCCAGGTATGCCCTAGGGGTAATTTGGTAATTTGGTCGGGCCGTCATGGTCGTTTGTGTCTTTTCCAGCTACTAAAATTATTGGATGGTTTTTGTAGGTTTTTGGAGGGGTTTGTGGTTTGGTTTGAGCAAGGTTTGTTGCAAAAGTAAAAATAAAGGAAATTGTCTTTGCGCAGTAGGGGTTTGAACCGGGTCTCTGGGGAAGCTTGTAGAGAGGTGTGCCAATTGAGCCATTAGGTGCTCTTGTTGCTCTTTCTCGCATCACATCTTAGTTAACCTTGGAGTTTGGAGTTTTGGTGCATTTGGTTAAATGAAATAGAATTAGGTTTTTCCATCTTATTCTCCAAAAGCACCTCTTGGCCGCCCAAGCTCTCCATCTCCATAGCCTTGCCGAGTTCTTCATCCTTGCATCTCCTTGGGTTCGATCATCATCATTCCGGGTAAGTCTTCGTCTTCTTCATCTTCTCATTTGGGTGTTTGTTGGCGAATGTAAGAAAAAGGGTTGTGTGTGTGTGTGTGTTGTGCAACCCGGAGGAGGAGCAGCCATCATCCCCACCCAGCTCAGACGCCCCGGATCGGTCGAGCCAGCCACGCCGCGACGCCCCGGATCGGTCGAGCCAGCCACAGCGCGCACGCCCAGATCGGTCGAGCCAGCCTGCCGCCAGACGCCCGAACTGTCCCAAAGAAATTCGCCGTTCGCCCGGCCAGCAGAATCGCCCGATCGCTCGCCACGCGCCAGAGGTCCTCGCCAGCGCCAGCGCGCGTCCGCCGATCGCTCGCACGCCCTCGCCCGTGTCCGCTTGCCGAGCTGCTTGCCGCGCGCCTTCGCTCGAGACGTTCGCCGCGCGCGTCCTGCCGAGTTGCTCGCCGTGTCCGCGCCGCGCGCGCCCGCGCCAGCGCGCCTTCGCCCGAGCGCCAGCGCCGCGCGCCGCCGTCGAGCGCTCGCCGCGCGCGCGTGTCCTCGCTGCCGTGCGGCAAGCGCGGCCAGTAGCGTGTCCGTCTGCCGTGCCGGTAGCGCAACCAAATAGCGTGTCCTGCGTGCGGTAGCGCGGCGGCGCCCGCCCTTTGCCGAGCCAGCTTGCGCGCCGCAGACCCCAAGCTCGTGTCGTCGCGCGCGTGAGTTCCCCGAGCCGAGCTTGCATTCTATTGTTGTTTAGATATTTTAGATGCCGATTATTGTTGGTTTGCTAGGTTCCCGCCGCTAGCTCGGGATTGTTCCAGCGACTTAGGATTTGTGTGTAAAAGTCTTCCGACCAAGGTAAGGATTTCTTACCGGGGTTGTGTGGACCTGCGGTATATTTGTGATTGTTGTTTTGTATGCTGTGTATGTTTACTAGCATGTTTAGCCTAGGTGCTCTGTTCAATTCTGATGGCATGAACTCTTGTATTGTTTCTCATGTTAGCCCATGCTAGGTTGTTCTATTCTAGCATGTTCGATATCTGTTCTTGCTTCGTAGTATCATGCTAGGTTCTTTGTATCCGATGAGCACGTATTGGACCGCATTGATTGAATCGTTATTATTGTTAAGGTTTAGAATTGAGGTAGATAGAATCATCCGGGCCCGATGCATAAAGTATCTTGCATCTATGGCAAGGACGTTCGAGAGCGAGTTCTCCGTCCTTGGACCCCGTGAGGGATTAGCTATCCCAACCGGTAGGCCCTGCGCAATCTTGGGTGAGGGTGGCGGCATCGTTAAATGCCCCAACGGTCGGGATGATGACTTGGCATTGCCTCGTCCCCTAGGCGATCGACACGTCCTCGGCGTGTTCGGCCGTAGCCCTTGATTGCCACTGTTAGGGCAAGGACCGCTTCTGGTGTAAGCCTACCACGACCGGTTCCTTAGCCTCAGTGCGGTGGTACAGTGACATAGTTCACGTGTCCGTGTCTCACACCCTATGTCGGTGACACCGATCCGGAGATTTAGTTAGGCATGGTGGATCGAACACGGGCGGCTTGCCACTAGACCCGGCACCCCCGAGTTTGCGGTAGCATGCGGTGCGCGCTTACGCTCATTACGACGCCCGATCGGAGAGCTCCTCGGGATCTTGAGCGCTGCACCTTTCGTGATCGGCGATGAACAGCCGAGGCCGGGACTTGTTCCCGTATAGTGCGTTTAGTGTGTTGTGGTATTTTCCGGACTAAGACCACGAGATGGCATCCGAGGTCCAAGTGTGGACTTAGCTATGTGCTCCGCTCTGTGTTTGTTCTCATAGCTTGCATACATTCTTCTAGATGATCATGTATATCGTATTGTACCCCCGGTTGGGGATTCTTCTTTGGGTAATTCGTTACTCACCCTTATTCTGTGGTTTTCCACGGTAATCAAGGCGGAGACAGGATGGTCAAGGAGGAGCTATGATCATGGAACTCTTTGTCATCTCTGATTGTTTTATTTTAATTATCATGACTCTTCACTTTTTATTATTTCCCACTGGATGCATGTAGACGGACACAGAGCCCCAGGATGTTTTCTTACGTTTTATGGATTCCAGCATATTGGTACTTGTGGATTGTTTTAATGGTTTAAATAAATCTCCGATCAGAGTGTGCTTTTAGAAATGTATGTTTTGGTTGTTGAATGTTTCTGTTTTTACTTGGAATCAAAATGTATTTTTCATAATGTCTTTTATTTTCACTACATGCATTGGGGTAAAGGCCCATTTAGAGCCCCTTTTGGGTCGGGTCTTTACTGATTGGTATCGAGCTCGAGTCATAGATTCTGAGGCGACCGACCTTTTGTTGTAGGTCGTTTTCCATGATCATCAAGACTCAACACCAATCAGTGCGCCTAGATTTATTGTTTTAGAAAGGAAAAGGGTTAAGAATTTACAATACCTATCATCTAGTGTATGCCTTGTTTGGTGTTGTGGAATGGTGACAGCGAGTTTTGATTCGTTGTTGGTTTGGATGTAGATCGCCAAAGATGCGATCCGTCTGCATCGGAGAGAGAGGTTCGAGAGCGGTCGAGGTATCGGGATCGGATCGATCATCGCGGGGACATCGTCCCAAGCCGACATCGATGGCATTCCACCAGCGGCTCCTCTGTTACGCCTAGAGCGGGCGTTGAGGCGATCGAGCGCCGTGAGATCGCTCCTGGAGCGAGTTTGCTTGAGTCTATGAGGGCTTTTATGGTCGGCATGTTGAGTGACCGGAGGCGAGAGACCTGTGCCTTGTTGGCGTACGCAATGGGAAGAGTCCCGAGCCCGGATCGAGCAAATGACTCGATTGGTTCAAAGTGAGCTCAAGAGCACCTCCACTCCACGAGAGCAAGTAGCCCAGAGGGCGAGATATGGCGGAGGTGCCGAGGAATTGGGTAGGTGGTCAAGGATTTTGTGAAGTGGAAGCTTTGAGAAGTTTGATGCCACCGGTGATGCGTTAGCGGCGGCCAGTGGATTGCCCATTTGGAGTACACCTTCCCGATCATGGTGTGCCCCGATATTCAGAGGCCGAGATGTGCGGCTCATGTGCTAGGAGGCACAATGAGATGGTGGTGGGAGTCCACCTTGAGCGAGAGACCACCGGGTCTCCACCCGCTACTTGGGAGTTCTTCAAGGCCGAGTTCAAGGTAAAGTTCATCGGTGATGAGGCTCGGGAGAAGATGGTGGAGCTCTTCCGAACTCGAAGCGGGGTTCTGATTCCATTGAGGAATATGAGCGCAAGTTCTCGGAGTATGGATATTTTGCTCCTCGCTGATTGCCACCCCGAGCCAAGATTCGGAAGTTCATATCCGGATTGAGGCGGTGTTTCCCGGATGTCGAGGCTCGGGCCCACGACACTTATGCTAGAAGTCATCCCAGATTAGCCACGATCTATAATGGGAAGTATCCTGCTTGAGCGGGTTGTTGCCGCTCTGTTCGGCGTCTGTCCCGCGCTTGTAGGGCGAGAAGAGGAAGTTTGACTTTGGGCGGCGGCGCCGCGCCAAGGCGCTTTAGAACAGAGATCGTGAGAGCTCCACCCGTTCCAGCCCGGACAGCGAGGAGGACCCGAGCGCTTTCCGCTTGTGCTACTTGTGGGAAAGTCCACGCCGGAGCTTGTCGGCTGGACCTAGATTGTGCTACCGTTGTGGTAGAGAGGGGCACATGGCCCATTTTTGTGATCACCCAATGATGGCGGCTCGGCCAGCCAGCAGCGGGTCGGTCGAGTGTTTGCTACGACCGTCGTCAGAGGCCGAGCGCGTGATGCCGCTGTGGGCGAGTACGCTTCTTGTTTTAGATCACTGCGCATTTGTCTTGTTTGATTCTCAGTTCTACGCATTCATTTGTATCTCGTGTTGTTTGCCGAGCATGCTAAGTTAAGACTAGAGCCTCTAGGTTTTGAGTTATCTGTTGCAACTCCTTCGGGAGTTAGTATGTTGGCTAGAGATAAGATTAAGGATGGCCGGATCGAGATATCCGGAGAGTTGCTTGTGGCTACGCTCATAGTTACGCCTATGAGCGGTTTTGATGTGATTCTTGGTATGGAGTGGTTAGTCGCTAACCACGCGTTGATTGATCGCCACCGGAAAGAAGTAGTGTTCGGGCCGCCAGTCGGCCCATCTTTAAGTTTCGTGGAGTCCAGGGTGGAGTTTGCCCGCCGATGGTGTCACCGTGAAAGCTCGTCGTTTGCTAGCTCATGGAGCTTGGGGCTATCTAGCCAAGTTGTGCAGGAAGAGCCGCCCCTCGCCCTGTCTGTCGATCAGTGCCGGTCGTGCAAGAGTTCGCGGATGTGTTTCTGAGGAGTTCACGGGGTTGCCCCAAAGAGAGAGTTGACTTCATTATTGAGCTCGAGCCGGGACCCTCCCTATCTCGAAGGCTCCGTGATCGCATGGCGCCAGTGAGTTAAAGGAATCGAAGATTCGATTCACGGGAGATGTTAGACCGAGGGTTCATCCGTCCAAGTGTGTCCCCGTGGGAGCACCGATTCTGTTTGTGAAAAAGAAGGATGGTTCTATGCGCTTATGTATTGATTACCGCGAGCTTAATAAGGTGACAAATGAAGAATAAGTATCCGTTGCCCCGTATCGATGATTTGTTCGATCGGCTTGTGGAGCTTCGTGTTCTCCAAGATAGATCCGAGATCCGGTTACCATCGATTCTGGGATCGGGGATGCCGACATTCCTAAGACGACTTTCGAGTCTAGATATGGTCACTATGAGTTTGTGGTCATGTCGTTTGGATTGACCAATGCCCCAAATTGCGTTCATGGACATGATGGATAGGGTGTTCAAATCATTTTTGGGCAAACTTTCGTCATCGTGTTCATTGACGATATTCCGATTTATTCGAGGTCTAAAGAAGACCATGCGAGCATTTAAAGGCGAGTATTGGCGGCTTTGAGGAAAACCACTTTATGCGAAGTTTTCCAAATGTGACTTCTGGTTGGAGCGGTGGCCTTCCTAGGCCACGTGGTTTCGAGAGATGGTATAGCCGTGGACCCCGCGAAGATTGAGGCCGTGAGTTCATGGGCCAAGCCGACTTCGATTCTTTAGATTCGCGACTTTGCAGGTTTGGCGAGTTACTACCGCTGTTCGTCAAGGACTTTTTCGCTTTAGCCTCGCCCCTCACTCGTCGGCGAGGAAGGGTGTCGAGTTTGTTTGGGACAAAGTGTGTGATGAGAGCTTTGTCGAGCTCAAGCGCGAGCTTTGACTTCAAAGACTGTTGGCGATCCCGAGGGGACAGTGGTTTCGTGGTCTCATGATGATGCTTCCAAGTATGGATTAGGTTGTGTGTTGATGCAAAGCACGGAAGGTCATTGCCTATGCTTCCCGTCACCAAGCCGTATGAGCGAGAACTACCCGACTCATGATATGGAGTTGGCGTGATGGTGTTTGCATTGAAGATTTGGAGGCATTACCCGTATGGTGAGCGGATTCGGATGTTTACCGATCACCGAGCCTCAAGTATCTGCTTACTCGAAAGGAGTTGAATATGAGGCGAGAGGAGATGGTTAGAGTTGGTAAAGGACTATGATCATGAGATTTTGTACCATCCGGTAAAGCCAATGTAGTGGCCGATGCTTTGAGCGAAAAGACGTCGCACTCTGCGGCGTTGTTGAGTTCCAGCCAGTTTGCGAGAGAGAGTTCGAGCGGGCCGAGGTTGCGATGTTGTTGGGAGAGGTTACCGCCGAGGTAGCTCGATTGATTGCTTCAAAAATCCGATTCGCAAATGGATTATAGACAGCCAGTTGGGTGACCCCGCACTTAAGAGATTGGTTGTGAGTTAGTCTTGACGGTGACTTTGACTTTGTATATTCACGAGATGTGGGGTTGACTTATAGAGGCCGGTTGTGTGTTCCGGACATTGCGGGTTTGCGAGCGAGTTGCTCTCGGAGGCCCACTGTTCCCCTTTTGCTTGGCACCCGGGGTACCAAGATGTATCGTGACCTTAGCGCACCTTACGGTGGATGGGAATGAAGAGAGATGTGGCGAGAGTTTGTCACCGGTGTCTCACTTGTCGCCAAGTGAAGGCACCTGCGCAGAGGCCAGCCAGTTTGTTGCAACCATCGAGTGTACCCAGATGGAAATGGGAAGAGATCTCTATGGACTTTATATCTGGTTTGCCAAGGACTCCGAGGAAGTTCTCTCAGATTTGGGTGATAGTCGACCGTTTGACCAAGAGCGCACACTTCATTCCCGTGGGGACACTTATACTGTGGAACAAAGGGGCGCGGCTATTTTTGGAGCGAGATCATCCGTTATCATGGTGTGCCGGTGAGGATTGTGTCGATCGTGACTCGCGGTTCACTTCTCGTTTCGGAGAGCGCTCCGAAGGGTTTGGGCACGAGTGCGATTTCAAAGATGACTTTTCACCCTCGCATGGATGGTCGATCCGAGAGAGTGAATCGATTCTCGAGGATATGTTGAGGGCTTGTGTGTTGGATTTCCCAGCAGCTTGGGACCAGATTCAGATTTGATGGAGTTTGCCTATAACAATAGTTACCATCGACGATCTGAGATGGCTCCATTCGAGGCATTGTATGGTAAGCGTTATCGGTCCCCCGTGTTCGGGAAGAGGTTGGTGATAGACGAGTTTTGGGTCCCGAAAGTTCTGCGCTTGACCAATGGTGCGGTCACGAGAAGATTAGAGCTCGTATGTTGACAAAACTCGGAGCGGCGAGAAGAGTTACGCCGATGTTCGGCGCCGAGATTTGGAGTTTGAGGTTGGTCGGCATGTGTTCCTTAAGGTTGCTCCGTCGAGGTGTTCCGAGGTTTGCAAGCGTGGGAAGTTGAGTCCCGATTTGTTGGTCCGTTTGAGATCCTAGAGAGGATTGGCGCGAGTTGCTTACCGGTTAGCCCTACCTCCGTCACTATCGGTGCATAGTGTTTTTCATGTATCGATGTTGAGGCGATGCGTGCGGACCCGTCGCACATTGTGGACTTTGAGCCTTTGCGGTGAATGAGGATTTGAACTTCGAGGAGAAGCGGTGAGGATCCTTGCCTTTGAGACCAAGACGTTGCGTGTCGCGAGATTCGTTTGGTAAAGGTTCGATGGAAGAATCGGGGTTACGAGGAAGCCACTTGGGAGCGGGAAGACGAGATGAGGTTGCATTACCCTGAGTAATTTTGTCGTCTTAAGGACTTTCGAGGACGAAAGTCATAAAAAGGAGGGAATATTGTAACGACCAGTGTTTTTCTTCCCGTCTTCCGTATGCCCTAGGGGTAATTTGGTAATTTGGTCGGGCCGTCATGGTCGTTTGTGTCTTTTCCAAATACTAAAATTATTGGATGATTTTTGTAGGTTTTGGAGGGGTTTGTGGTTTGGTTTGAGCAAGGTTTGTTGCAAAAGTAAAAATAAAGGAAATTGTCTTTGCAAATGGGGTTTGAACCCGGTCTCCCAGGAAGCTTGTAGAGAGGTGTGCCAATTGAGCCATTAGGTGCTCTTGTTGCTCTTTCGCATCACATCTTAGTTAACCTTGGAGTTTGGAGTTTTGGTGCATTTGGTTAAATGAAATAGAATTAGGTTTTTCCATCTTATTCTCCAAAAGCACCTCTTGGCCGCCCAAGCTCTCCATCTCCATAGCCTTGCCGAGTTCTTCATCCTTGCATCTCCTTGGGTTCATCATCATCATCATTCCGGGTAAGTCTTCGTCTTCTTCATCTTCTCATTTGGGTGTTTGTTGGCCGAATGTAAGAAAAAGGGGTTGTGTGTGTGTGTGTGTGTGCGGCCGGTAGAGAGGAGCATCATCATCCCCACCACTCGCCGCGCCAGATCGGTCGAGCCGACCGCCGCACGCCCAGATCGGTCGAGCGCCCACTGTCGCGACGCCCCGGATCGGTCGAGCCACCTGCCGCAGACGCCCGGACTGTCCCCAGCCAGCCTCGCGCCGTTCGCCAGCAGCGAATCGCCCGATCGCTCGCCACGCCGCCAGAGGTCCTCGCCACAGCGCCAGCCGTCCGGCCGATCGCTCGCCGCGCCCTCGCCGTGTCCGCTTGCCGAGCCGCTTGCCGCGCGCCTTCGCTCGACGTTACGCGCGCGCGCGCGCCCTGCCGAAGTTGCTCGCCGTGTCCGCATCGCACGCCAGCGCCGCGCGCCTTTCCCGAGACGCCCGGCGCCGCGCGCCCGCCGTCGAGCGCTCGCCACAGCGCGCGTGTCCTCGCTGCCGTGCGGTAGCGCAGCCAGCGCGTGTCGTCTTGCCGTGCCGGTAGCGCAACCAACATAGCGTGTCCTGCTGCCGGTAGCGGCCAGCCGCCAGCCTTGCCGAGCGGCTTGCGGCGACCCCAAGCTCGTGTCGTCGCGCGCGTGAGTTCCCGAGCCGAGCTTGCTTTGTTCTATTGTTGTTTAGATATTTTAGATGCCGATTATTGTTGGTTTGCTAGGTTCCCGCTCGCTAGCTCGGGATTGTTCCATGACTTAGGATTTGTGTGTAAAAGTCTTCCGACCAAGGTAAGGATTTCTTACCGGGTGTGTGGACCTGCTGGTATATTTGTGATTGTTGTTTTGTATGCCCGTGTATGTTTACTAGCATGTTTAGCCTAGGTGCTCTGTTCAATTCTGATCGGCATGAACTCTTGTATTGTTTCTCATGTTAGCCCATGCTAGGTTGTTCTATTCTAGCATGTTCGATATCTGTTTCTTGCTTCGTAGTATCATGCTAGGTTCTTTGTATCCGATGAGCACGTATTGGACCGCATTGATTGAATCGTTATTATTGTTAAGGTTTAGAATTGAGGTAGATAGAATCATCCGGGCCCGATGCATAAAGTATCTTGCATCTATGGCAAGGACGTTCGAGACATGATTCTCCGCCCTTGGACCCGTGAGGGATTAGCTATCCCAACCGGTAGGCCCCCGCAATCTTGGGTGAGGGTGGCGGTGTTAAATGCCCCAACGGTCGGGATGATGACTTGGCATTGCCTCGTCCCCGGCGATCGACACGCGTCCTCGGCGTGTTCGGCCGTAGCCCTTGATTGCCACTGTTAGGGCAAGGACCGCTTCTGGTGTAAGCCTACCACGGCCGGTTCCTTAGCCTCAAAGCGGTGGTACAGTGACATAGTTCACGTGTCCGTCTCTCACACCCTATGTCGGTGACACCGATCCGGAGATTTAGTTAGGCATGGTGATCGAACTCGGGCGACTTGCCACTAGACCCGCACCCCGAGTTTGCGGTAGCATGCGGTGCGCGCTTACGCTCATTACAGGCGCCCGATCGGAGAGCTCCTCGGGATCTTGAGCGATGCACCTTTCGTGTCGGCGACGATGAGCGCCGAGGCCGGGACTTGTTCCCGTATAGTGCGTTTAGTGTGTTGTGGTATTTTCCGGACTAAGACCACGAGATGGCATCCGAGGTCCAAGTGTGGACTTAGCTATGTGCTCCGCTCTGTGTTTGTTCTCATAGCTTGCATACATTCTTCTAGATGATCATGTATATCGTATTGTACCCGGTTGGGGATTCTTCTTGGTAATTCGTTACTCACCCTTATTCTCGTGGTTTTCCACGGTAATCAAGGCGGGAGACAGGATGGTGAAGGAGGAGCTATGATCATGGAACCCTCTTTGTCATCTCTCGATTGTTTTATTTTAATTATCATGACTCTTCACTTTTTATTATTTCCCTGGATGCATGTAGACGGACACAGAGCCCCGGGATGTTTTCTTACGTTTTATGGATTCCAACATATTGGTACTTGTGGATTGTTTTAATGGTTTAAATAAATCTCGATCAGTGTGCTTTTAGAAATGTATGTTTTGGTTGTTGAATGTTTCTGTTTTTACTTGGAATCAGAAATGTATTTTTCATAATGTCTTTTATTTTCACTACATGCATTGGGGTAAAGGCCCATTTAGAGCCCCTTTTGGGTCGGGTCTTTACAGTTTGGTCCTTGCTGCCGAGATTTTCCATGAGAGGAATGTTGGGTGTTTTCTTGCCTGGCAATGTTCTCTTTGGCCAGTTGCTAGTAGGTTTGCATGGAAAAGTTTGTGTTCGGCCGTTGTGAGGCTCCAGTTGTTGGCTTAGTCGAGTGGAGCCTGTGCCTGGTTTTTTTTTTTTTTTTTTTTTTTTGGCCATTTAGGGTTGGCCGTAGCTGAAGTTTCAGCTTGTGCTAGTGGGAAAAGTTTGCCTTTTGGATCAATCGCCAGTTGGTGGTTCGATTGTTTTTCGTTAAGGCTTTAGGCAAGCCTTGTGGTTCGCTGGTCTCTTGTGAAGTAAGAGTAGGCCGTTTGGTTTCTGGAACCTGAGAGGTTCAGTTGTTTGGCTAGCTTGGTGTAGAGTTGAGGCTGTTTGTTAGCAGTTGTGGGCATTTAGAGAAGTTACGCCAGTGCGTGGCGTTGAGTTTGGGAGCTTGTGCCCAGTCTTCGAGTTTGCTGAGAGTAACACCGTTGAGAGGTGTTCCGTGTTGGTTTAGCATGGTTTTGATTGAGCCCCAGGTTTGTAGGACTTTTGAGATCCCTGAGCTTTGTGGCTTTGAGCCTTTGAGAACCCAAGAGGGTTTGGTTATCAAAGAAGGGCTAGTGTTGTTTTAGCCGAGAAGTTCAGTTGGCTAAGAATCAGTGGAGTTTCATAGAGTTGTTTTCGTCTTAGGACTTTCGAGGGCGAAAGTCTTAAAAGGAGGGAGTATTGTAACGGCCCAGTTTTCTATTTCGGTTTCCCAGAGTTTTCGGGACATTATGCGGATGTTCGGATGGGCCGTTAGAGCTTTTTAACCTTTAAGGGTATTTTGGTCTTTTTGCCCCCGGTCAGGGTTTTGAGGATTTTCAAGATTTCAGGGCCATTCCTGCCTTTGTCGAAGCTTAATGGTTGTTGGTTGCAAGACCCGAGAGGTTTGGGCAAGTTGTTTGGAAGTTTGGAGGTGTTTTAGAAAATGGCAAAATTATTTATAATTTTTGGTGCTTCCATTGGGATTTGAGCCCTTGCCCTAAATGGTCTTTGAGGGTTTGTAGGAAATGAGAGTTTTATTTTTTAAGTAAGTTTGCTTGGGCCGGGTTTTGAAAGTGGATGCTTTGGGAAGAGATTTTAGGCCTTTTAAATTAGGAAAAGGAAGGAAAAATCAAGAAAATCCCTCTTCCCCTTGTTTTGGCAAGATTTTCTCTCTCTCTCTCTCTCTCTCTCTCTCTCTCTCTCTCCTAGCCGACCTCACCAAGAACCCAAACCCTAGCCGCTAAGCCCAGCCGCCATGCCCAGATCGCACCACCAGCACATCCTGTCCGAGCCACCCGCACCACCAGCTGCTTTCACCCATGCCCAGATCGCACCAACCCCAGTGTCGCCCAGCGCAACACTCACCCAGCGCTCTCGACGCCAGATCGCCCGCCCATGCCCAGCGCGCCCGATCGCCTTTGCCTCGCCCAGCCAGAGACGCGCCTCGCCGTTCCGCACTGACCGCCCAGACGCGCGCGCGCTCCCGCTTCGTTACCCCGCCCAGCCGCCTCGCCCGCCTACGCCCGACCAGCGTGTTCGCTGCGCTGCGCGGCAACCAAGGTCTGCGTGCGTGCCGCTTCGTCGCGTCCGCCGCCCGCCCAGCGCGCACTCCCTATCGCGATCGCGCGCACACAGCGCCAGCGCCCTTCCCTGCCGCGCCCAGCGCATACTACCGAGAAGCGCCAGCGGCGCCAGCGCCAGATGCAGCGCCCGGCCCAGCGCGCCCCACATACTTGTCGCTGGCGGACGGACGGCTGCCTTGCCGTGCGGGTTGGGGCGTGGCCTTGTGTCTTCTCGGTCGGTAATTCCCGAGACTTTTTCCTTTGGGCCCTAGGCTATTGGCCGCTGTTTATTTAATTAGGTTGTTTTTATTTAAATGCTTAGGTTGCTCGGTTTCGCTTTAAAGCTCGAGGGTCATTATTTGATTGTGAAAGTTATTTCCGCTCGTTTCCAGGTAAGGATTCCTTACCGTGGTTGTGTGGACCCTGCGATGCTTTCTTGAATGTGCCTTATATGCATGTTTACTTTTATGGACATGATTAGTGGATAGGACAGCTTGTGATTGCACTCCTGCTAGCATGTTTGCTTGATTGTACATTTTAGTGCCATGCTAGGATTGTTCTTCCAAATGCCCGAGATTCCCCTTTAAGTTCGTAGTATCATGCTAGGTTATGTATGATTGATGATGATTATGTATGTTTAGCCAGGAATCGTTTACTCTATACTCTAGCTAGTGTGTTAGGGCTGTCATCATCTAGAGGCTAAGAGCGGACATAACGTACCTTGTCCCCACTGGTCGGGAGTAGAGCGAAGCATAACGTACATTGCTTCCCCCCGGCAGCCGATGTGGATGTAGCTACCACATCGACATAAGCCTAGTTTGTAGCTCCTGCTAGCGGAACCACGCCAACGGTGCAAGCTCGCCTTGGCGGTTCTTAGCTTCGTGTCGGTGGTACAGTTGCATGCAGATGAGTGCCGAGGGCCTCGCACCACCGTGTGTTCGGTGACACCGCTTCGAGTCTTTAGGCATGCGTGCGACCGCGTGGTTTGCCCTTAGGCCCCGTGCATTTACGCCGGTTGCGAGATGAGCATGCGGTGTGCGCGCACACGCGTTAGTCGCCGGCTTCGGAGAGCTCCCGGGCTAATGTTCGTGAGTACACCGCCTCCTTCCAGCTTTAGAGCGATCATGGGTACTCTCCCGATAGTCCAGATTGTTAGCGAGGGTAAGAGGCCCTTGAGGACACCCATTGGGATTGGCTTTTGAGTGATCATATGGTCGAGGAGAAAGACCCTCGAGGGTGTCGGACATCTTTGGGATCGGTTTTGAGCTGATCAATTGGCCGAGGGAGAAAGACCCTCGGAGATGTCCCGGGATTGGTTATGAGAGCCAATCATTAGGCCTAAGTAGGAGTCTTCCGAGGATTCCAGATTCTGCCTTTGAAAGCTCGTTGAGCTATGATCCGTGTTGGTAATCGCTTGTTTGCATGTATACTAGAGTGCTAGATGATTGATGTATCGTATTGTACCCCGTTGGGATTCTTACCGAGTATATTTATACTCACCCTTATTTCTGTGGTTTTCCACCGTAACTAGGGACGACAGACCGACGGCTAGCGGAGGGAGCTGAATGATCATGGGGCCGCCGCCACTCTGCCTCTTTATTGTTTGCATATTTGTTCAAAGATGTAGATGGACAGAGTCCTAGGGGAACACTATTAAAAGTTGTTTGAACTGCTTTTTTGAATGTTTTATATATAAACCGCCAGCTTGTTTTACTTCGTTGGTTTTTCTTAAACAAAACTGTTGATTATGTTTTAAGCATTCCCCGTTTCTAAATGTTTTGAAAGGTTTTAAATATGAGCACTAAACCGCTTGATGAAGTAATTTAGCTTGCATGCTGAGTGAGAACCTAGGTTTAGGACCGTATTTTGGGTCGGGTTCTTACATTTTATGAGCTCGTTGAGCTATAATCTGTGTTGGTAGCTGTTTGCTTGCATGCTTTGGTACTAGATGACTGATTATATCGTATTGTACCCCGGTTGGGGATTCTTACTGAGTAATTCGTTACTCACCCTTATTTATGTGGTTTTTCCACAGGTAGCCATGGTGCGAGTGTAACGACCCGACTCGAAAGGGTTCTAAAATAGGTCGTTACCTCAATGCATGCATTCAAATCTACAGAAAATTTGCAATATGATGTTCGGATTCTAAGTAAAAACTAAAACATAAAACATCCATTTAAAAAGTCAACATAAAATTCCTGAAACCTGTCCCTGTTTCCAAGCACCTGTTCCAAGACAAATACATTTACAAAACTTGCTCTAATGAGAGATTTATTTAAAACATACAAGCTTTGCAATAGTTACAACAATGCTAGAATCTGGAAATACAGTCAGCAAACCCCCTAGGGCTCCGTGCCCAACTACATGCATTCAGAGGACATTTAAAACATAAACATAAACAAGACTCGAGAGTTGAACAACGGGTTCCCATGATCACACTCTCCTCCTCCACCCATCCTGTCTCGCATGACAGTGGTTACACTGTGGAAAAACCACGAAAATAAGGGTGAGTAACGAATTACTCAAGAAGAATCCCAGTAGGGGTACAATACGAAAACATCTCATTTAGCACACCGACATGCAACCAAACAATGACTTAGAGCAAGACGGTAGGTTTAGGCTATGTGCTAATACTAGAGCTAGCCTATCAAGGGCTTTCAACTCTGACTTATCCTAGGTTCTACACCGGATGCCCATCGGGTCTTACACAACCTAGGATACAATGACACAATGATGCCCATCGAGGACTTACACACAAGGATGCCCATCGGGTCTTACACCTCTAAACAATGATGCCCATCGGGTCTTACACATACGGATGCCCATCGGGTCTTACACCTCTAAACAATGATGCCCATCGTGGTCTTACACATACGGATGCCCATCGGGTCTTACACCTCTAGCTATCAATGCTGCTTGCGGGTCTTACACATCTAGGATGCCCATCGGGGTCTTACACCAGCTAAACAATGATGCCCATCGGGGTCTTACACATACGGATGCCCATCGGGGTCTTACACCTCTAAACAATGATGCCCATCGGGGTCTTACACATACAGATGCCCATCGGGGTCTTACACCTCTAGCTATCAATGCTGCCCAACGGGGTCTTACACACCTAGGATGCCCATTTGGGTCTTACTCCAGCTAGGATCACTGAGATGCCCATCGGGGTCTTACACTCTTAAGCAGCCTCATGATGCCCATCGGGGGCTTACACACTAGGGAACAGTGCAGTGCCCATCGGGGACTTACCTACATTAAGGATCACCTACCTAACACTAACATGGAACTGTCAGAATATAACAAGAACCAGAATATGCCAAGATAAAAGACCCTAGCCTGTAATCAATATAACATAAACACCAGTACAACACAAACCTGGAAGCAAGAGAAAACATGTAACCTATCCACTAGAATTTCATACAATCACAAGATATGGCATACTATCAATTATTCGCAGGGTCCACACAACCTCGGTAAGAAACCCTTACCTGGCCGGAAGGCAACAACACACAAGAAACTTAAGCTGCGATCGAACCCGAGCAACCTAAAGCGAACCTAACAAACACATCAAAAATCACAATCCATAGGCCTAAATATAATAAAATAACAGGGCACGGCTCGGGAGCATCTCACGAGGCCGACTGACACGCGAACGAGCCGGCAGCATGGGCGAGGAAGCTGCTGGGCGCTGAGGGGCGCAGATGGGCGCAGGGGCTGGTCGCTAGGGCGCGCTGACACGGCCGCTGAGGCGTTGAGCTGCGCGCTGGGGCACGGCTGGTCGAGCAGGGCGCTCGGGCACGGACGCGAACGCGCAGGCGAGCTGTAGGGAGGCGAGGGCGCGCGGGCGTGAGCTCGGCTGGGCGAGGGCGTGCGGCGCGGCTCGGCACAGGGACGGCGCGCGGGCGAGACGCGACGGCTACAAGACGCTCGATCTGGCACGACGAGCTACAGGGGACGCTCGATCTGGCACGAGGTGGCTCGAATCTGGGCGGCAAGGGTGCGACGGACGACGAGCGGCTGCCGCGCGCCGGGCCGGGCAAACTTCGGTGGCGACACAGCGGGCGAGCTCGGCGGCAACGACGCGACTGGGCGGGCGGGGGGTCGGCAGGCGAGCCAAGGGCTGCTCGGGCTAGGGCTGGGCTAGCCAAGGTCTGCTGGGTCGGCTAGGAGGGGGGTGCTCGAGGAGAGAGAGAGAGAGAGAGAAAAGAGAAAAAAAAAATAAAAAGAAAAGAGAAATGAATTTGGAAAAGAAAAAGAAAAGGGAAAATGGGAAAAATAAAAGGAAAATGGGGATTTAATCTCTTTTTCCATCCTTATCCAAATTAAAACCTTAAAATCCCATTTCCCGGCTTCCTCCTTTGAGACCCGACTGAAGCAACCTCTTCCAAAAATAAAACTCACTTAAATTCAACTCCCAAATCAACACCAAGGGCTCGGGCTCGAATCCCAAAGGAAGCACACAACCAACCATCACTTTGCCAAAACCTCAAATCTTGCCTACTGTCTTAACGAAATCCAATCGAATCACCATCTGGCGACTGATCCAAAAAAAAAAATAAACTTCTCCAACTAGAACGCGACCACAACACTTAAGCAACCATCTTAAGGAGAAATCGCCAAACCAAAGGCAAGGGACACCACCCTGGTACACCAGATGGCTAACAACACTCACACCAGCTGAAACTTCAGCTACGGCCACCTCTAAAGACAAGGGCCAGGCACAGGCTCCACTTGGCCAAACCAACAAGCTAGGACTTCTCATCGGCCGAACGCAACCTTTCAACAACTGGCCAAAGAGAACACTGCCAGGCAAGGAACAACCCACATTCCTCTCAAGGAAATCTCGGACTGCAAGGACTAAACCATCAAGCAGCTATCTGCGACACAACACCTTGAGGAAAGCAGCTCAACAGATTTACCAACCAATGCCACGGCACCTCTGTGCCAACTCACTCAACCGAGGCTCCGCTAATGCCAACTGCGAACGCACAACAACTAGGAACAAAGCCAGAGAAGGGCTTGCTCAGCAGAACTCAACCCAAACTTATAACTAGCAAAGCTCGCCTCCAAGCTATCACTCAACTCTTAAGATCCAACAGGCTACTCAAAGAACTTCTCCTTTTAGCTTAAGCCTAACACAGCTTCCAGCCAGAAGCTCCACTCCCGAAACCCTACAAGGAAAACGAATGACGACAACCTCAAAGCTTACGGATCCTAAGCCACAAGAATCCGCAAGACTACCTCAGAAGCTAACACTCGAGGCTGACATCCAGGGAGCAACTCCACCACCACAGAGACTAGGGGGAAAGGGAAATCTTCAATCCTCAAAGAACCAACAACTTGCCAGAAACAACTCTTACTGGCTGGCCATCGCCCTTGCGGGGACAAACAACTTTCGCTTGCTACCAACACAAAGCAGGGACCCTCTCGCTGGGCTAACCACTGCGCTACTCTGATCAACTACACAACTCAGGAGCTAAGCTGACTCCTGCCAAACGGGAAACGACTTCCCAAAGAAGCAAACTCGTAAGGGCAAATGACTTCACACACGCTCACCACGACTAGCTCAAACCCAAGGGCAACAACAACCAACTCTCTTGGAAGCAACACCCAAGGGAAAACTCAACCAATCGGATCACCAACCCAAAACTAAGAGAACTTGCTCAACTGCCGAGGGAGGGGTCAGCTCCCAAAACTTTCTGACCAGGAATAAGACCTCAGGGCAACGCCCTCCAGCTAGAACCGAACTAGCTCTTGAAACAACGAGAGAACCAAATCTTGGCCAAACACTCACAAGAGGCAAAACAACCCTTACTGCAGCCTCTCGAACACCATCCAAGAGTCCACCTATCTAGACAAACAACTGCTTCCAAGCAGCCAACAAACTTTTCCTTCTTGCTAGCACCTCCACCATCGACTCATGGCTACGGGAGAAACCTGACAACTCCCAGAAGGAAAACGACTCTTACAAGCAGACAACCGAAGGACAGAGGCTCCACATATGCTCACTGTCTTGCTCCACTAGAGTAACAACAGGGGTCCACCACAAACTGAACCTCCAAATGCCAAACGGGGCAACTCTCAACATCCTGGAAACAGGAAAGACAACCAACAAGGCACTAACCACTCGCCCACGAGCAGAACTAACTTCTAGCAGCTCCATCCATACCTTGGTCAACACCCAGCATCAAATTGCCACCACACCGGAACCAATCCGAACTCTACTCCAAACAACCACTAGCTTGCTAGGCTACCAAGACTGCCAGCAACTCACCCGAGGCTACAAACTACACGGCTCCAGCTTGCCAACTGAAACTCACTACCTGGGCCTGACTGAGCTCTAGAGAGGCTCTCCACAACCTAGGGTTCTTCGGCAACCCACGACACACACTGTCGACCAACGAGCTAACAACCAACTGCCTGAATAAACAACTCCATTTTACAGCATCACAACCATGCTGCCCAACTCCAACTCCTTGTGAACCAAAAAGACCCGAAACGCTACCGAATGCGTCATCCTCCTGCTCAAACATCAACCACAACAAAGCTTCTACCCAAGGAAAGGATCCGAACAACTCTCTTAGCCAAGGCGATCAGAAACTGCGCGGCCTTGCTACGACCGCTCTTGTTCAGTTTCCAACTGAACTCCAACCAAAGGAACGCTAAAAGTTCCATCTCCACACGATGCTCGAAGCTGTGGCAACCATGCTCTACCAAAGCATAACCATGCCAAACCGAACTTACTTTATACCAAGCCTCTACCAAGGGTGCTTATCCATAAGGAGTCCAAATCCTCTCACAAGTCATCAACTCATCTCGCCTCATAGGCATCCAGCTCATCTCATGAGCATCCAACTCAGGGTCCCTCTGCTGGACCAAACTCGCATCTACGATGCTCAACTCTCCTCAGATTAAGGCACTCGAAGGTAGTTGACCGCACTACCAACCACAAAGAAATCTCTTGGCCTTAACACTAGCGCGAGGCTCACGCGCACCAACATTTACCAACCGGCAACCTGCTGACTTACACAACCTCCAGCTACACTGAGAAGAGGCTCCGGCTCCTCTCGAACATCCTTTCACTTGCAGTCCATCGACTACTACTGAACTAGCCCTCTGGCACGACCTAAACAGGTGCAACTGCCACAAACGGATCCAAGGCTAAAGGAGTGCGCTGAACTCCGGACGGCATAGAACCATCTGCTATGCCCAAGCCAAACTCAAGCCTTAACCAGACTTAGTGCCAAAGCGGCACACCAACCAATGCACCTCAAGTGCCACTACTACCAAAACCACATCTTACTACCAATGGGGCCAACAAGGTCACAACCTCAAGTGACAAGAACTCTGGCTAGGCATACAAGGGCTCCAACTCAAAAACCATGCCTATGGCATCTCATCAAACCGAAGGCTCACGGCCTACCCTTGCATCTCCACATGATGCTCAACAAAACTCTGGCCGGCTCTCTCAACATGCAGCAGCTAGCTCCACTCTAGGAGCTCACCAAAAGAAGAGTGCTCAACTCTACCAAACATCTGAGGAAAACACCAACGGATCCAATCCGAAGGGAACACTGCTCGCTGCACCCCTAACCACAGGGTTCCGGCTTACTGGCTGCAAACAACAACGCTTTACAGGAGCACAAAGATGCCTCAACAATCTCCTCGAAGGCTGCCAACTCTGCAGCTACTCACTGGGCAATAAAAAATCTGCTAAGGCTCAAGATCAACACTTGAGCTACCCAGGCTAGTCCACACGGGGACCTGCTCCACAAATATCCACATAAGCACAGCCATAGCTAACTCCTCTCTTGGAGTGGCACTCCAAGGCAAAGAACCTCCACCCTCTCACTAGGGGAAAACCAACAACTGGGCCACAATTAGCCTATGGGAGTCCAAGCTCTGCCTCCCACGGGGACGACGTCCCAGGGCATCCGAATCTATCTGGATACCTCAACAAGCCATAACATACATCACACACTACAGGAAGTTGGCATGATGGCGCTCTAAACCCAAACCAACAACGAGTCAGAACCTGCTCGTCTCCGCTCCACAACACTACACAAGGCATACAATAGATGAAAAGTATTGTAAATTCTTAACCCTTTTCTTAAAACAGTAAACTTAGGCATACCTGATGACTGTCGGAGTGCTGATGATCATGGAAAAACGACCTACACAAAAGGTCAGTCTACAGAATCTTTGACTTTGAGCTCTTATACCAACTGTAACGACCCGACCCGAAAGGGTTCTAAAATAGGCCGTTACCTCAATGCATGCATTCAAATCTACAGAAAATTTGCAATATGATGTTCGGATTCTAAGTAAAAACTAAAACATAAAACATCCATTTAAAAAGTCAACATAAATTTCCTGAAACCTGTCCATGTTTCCAAGCACCTGTTCCAAGACAAATACATTTACAAAACTTGCTCTGATCAGAGATTTATTTAAAACATACAAGCTTTGCAATAGTTACAACAATGCTAGAATCCGAAATACAATCAAGAAACCCCTAGGGCTCCGTGCCCAACTACATGCATTCAGAGGACATTTAAAACATAAACATAAACAAGACTCGAGAGTTGAACAACGGGTTCCCATGATCACAGCTCTCTCCTCCACCCATCTTGTCTCGCATCATGGTTACCTCGTGGAAAAACCACGAGAAATAAGGGTGAGTAACGAATTACTCAAGTAAGAATCCCCAACCGGGTACAATACGAAAACATCTCATTTAGCACACCGACATGCAACCAAACAATGACTTAGAGCAAGACGGTAGGTTTAGGCTATGTGCTAATACTAGAGCTAGCCTATCAAGGGCTTTCAACTCACAGACTTATCCTAGGTTCTACACCGGATGCCCATCGGGGTCTTACACAACCTAGGATACAATGACACAATGATGCCCATCGGGGACTTACACACAAGGATGCCCATCGGGTCTTACACCTCTAAACAATGATGCCCATCGGGGTCTTACACTTACGGATGCCCATCGGGGTCTTACACCTCTAAACAATGATGCCCATCAGGGTCTTACACATACGGATGCCCATCGGGGTCTTACACATACGGATGCCCATCGGGGTCTTACACCTCTAAACAATGATGCCCATCGGGGTCTTACACATACGGATGCCCATCGGGGTCTTACACCTCTAGCTATCAATGCTGCCCAACGGGGTCTTACACACCTAGGATGCCCATCGGGGTCTTACTCCAGCTAGGATCACTGAGATGCCCATCGGGGTCTTACACTCTTAAGCAGCCTCATGATGCCCATCGGGGGCTTACACACCAGGGAAACAATGATAAAGGCCCATCGGGACTTACCTACATTAAGGATCACCTGCCTAGCACTAACATGGAACTGTCAGAATATAACAAGAACCAGAATATGCCAAGATAAAAGACCCTAGCCTGTAACCAATATAACATAAACACCAGTACAACACAAACCTGGAAGCAAGAGAAAACATGTAACCTATCCACTAGAATTTCATACAATCACAAGATATGGCATACTATCAATTATTCGCAGGGTCCACACAACCTCGGTAAGAAACCCTTACCTGGCCGGAAGGCAACAACACACAAGAAACTTAAGCTGCGATCGAACCCGAGCAACCTAAAGCGAACCTAACAAACACATCAAAAATCACAATCCATAGGCCTTAATATAATAAAATAACAGGGCACGGCTCGGGAGCAACTCAAGAGGCGCGACTGACACGCGAACGAGCCGGCTGCATGGGCGAGGCAGCTGCTGGGCGCTGAGGGGCCCAGATGGGCGCAGGGGCTGGCCGCTGGGGCTCGCTGACACGGCCGCTGGGGCGTTGAGCTGCGCGCTGGGGCACGGCTGGTCGAGCAGGGCGCTCGGGCGCGGACGCGAACGCGCAGGCGAGCTGTAGGGAGGCTAGGGCGCGCGGGCGTTACGCGACGCGACGGCTACAAGACGCTCGATCTGGCACGACGAGCTACAGGGGACGCTCGATCTGGCACGAGGCGGTTCGAATCTGGGCTGCACGGGTGCGGACGGGACAAGCGGCACTGCGCGGCCGGGCTGGGCGAACTCGGGCTGGCGACCTAGCGGGCGAGCTCGGCGACGACGCGACCTGGGCAGGGCAGGGCTCGGCAGGGCGAGCCAGGGGCTGCTCGGGCTAGGGCTGGCCTAGCCAAGGTCTGCTGGGTTGGCTAGGAGGGGGGTGCTCGGGGAGAGAGAGAGAGAGAGAGAGAGAGAGAAAAGAGAAAAAAAAAAAAAAGAAAAGAGAAATGAATTTGGAAAAGAAAAAGAAAAGGGAAAATGGGAAAAATAAAAGGAAAATGGGGATTTAATCTCTTTTTCCATCCTTATCCAAATGAAAACCTTAAAATCTCATTTCCCGGCTTCCTCCTTCGAGACCCGACTGAAGCAACCTCTTCCAAAAATAAAACTCACTTAAATTCAACTCCCAAATCAACACCAAGGGCCCGGGCTCGAATCCCAAAGGAAGCACACAACCAACCATCACTTTGCCAAAAACCCAAACCAGAACCGAACTTCCAAACGACTGGCCCAAACATCTCGGGGCTCGCAACCAACAACAATCAAGCCTTGACAAAGGCAGGAGCGACCTCGAAGCCCTAAAAATCCACAATATCCTGCCCGGGGAGCCAAAAGACCAAAATACCCCCAAGGGTCAAAACAGCTCTAACGATCCAACCAAACAACCGAATATTGACCCGAAGGCACCTCGAAAACTGGAGTAGAAAACTGGGCTGTTACAGCGAGACAGGATGGCTGGAGGAGGAGCTGTGATCATGGAAACCCGTTGTTCAACTCTGAGTCTTATGTTTATGTTATGATTTAAATGTTCTCTGAATGCATGTAGTTGGACACGAAGCCCTAGGGTGTTTTCTGAATGTATTTCCGGATTCTAGCATTGTTGTAAAGTTTGTATGTTTTAAATGAATTTCTGATCAGAGTAAGTTTTGTAAATGTATTTGACTTGGAACAGGTGCTTGGAAACAGGGACAGGTTCCAGGAATTGATGTTGATTTTAAATGGATGTTTTATGTTTTAGTTTTTACTTAGAATCCGAACACCGTCTTGCAAATTTTCTATAGATTTGTAATGCATGCATTGAGGTAACGGCCTAGTTAGAACCCCATTCGGGTCGGGTCGTTACACTCGGTGATGTCCCAGGATTGGTCAGGGTAACCAATCATTAGGCCGAAAGTTGGAGACTTCCGATGGCTCCAGATCTTGCATTATGAGCTCGTTGAGCTATGATCTGTGTTGATAGCTGTTTTCTTGCATGTTGAGGTGCTTGATGACTGATGTATCGTATTGTACCCCGGTTGGGGATTCTTACTAAGTATGTTTATACTCACCCTTATTTATCTTTCAGGTAACTTGGGACAACACCAGGATGGCTAGCGGAGGGAGCTGATTGATCATGGGGAGCCGCCGGCACTCTGTCATTTATTATTGCATTGTTTATTCAGCATGTAGATGGACAGGAGTCCTAGGTGAACATTGTTTAAAAAGTTGTTTAAATTGTATTGTATATTTTTATAAACACTGGCCAGATTGTTTTACATCGTTAGTTGTTTAAATGTAAATTGTTGGTTATGTTTTAAGGGTTCCCCCTTCTCATATGTTTTGAAAGGTTTTTAAATATGAGCACTAAACCGCTTGTTATCATATTTAACTTGCATGCTGAGTGAGAACCCTGTTTAGGACCATGTTTTGAGTCGGGTTCGTCACAATGGCATACCTGGAAGACAGGAATGAAAACCTGGGCCGTTACAATATTCCCTCCTTTTTATGACTTTCGTCCTCGAAAGTCCTTAAGACTGAAACAGCCCAGGATACTGCAATCTCATCTCGTCCTCTCCGCTCACGAGCGGCTTCCTCTGAGCTCTGACTCCTCCACTGAACTTTTACCAAACGGATCTCACGATTACACAACGACTTCGTCTCAAAGACCAGAACACTCACAGGCTTCCTCTCGAAGCTCAAATCCTCATTCAGCTGCAAAGGCTCAAAGTCCACAATGAGCGATGGGTCCGGCACATACTGCCTCAACATCGATACAAGAAAACACTGTACTGCTGACAATGATGGGAAAGAACTAACCGATATGCAACTCTGCCAATCCTCTCGAGAATCTCAAATGGTCCGACAAAACGGGGACTCCACTTCCCTCGCTTACCAAACCTCAACACACCTCACATCGGTGCAACCTTAAAAACACGTACTGTCCAACCTCAAACTCTAAATCTCGACGCCGTACATCGGCGTAACACTTCTGCCTGCTTTGGGCTACCAACATACGAGCTCTAATCTTCTGCACTGCACTGCTGGCCAACTGCAGCAACTCAGGACCCAAAAGAACTGACGGCCACCAATCTTTTCCCAGAACACTAGAAACCTGCAACATCAACTATACAACGCCTCAACATAACCACATGAACTGACCGCTGAGAACTGCAACCCAAGGCAACATTATAAAACCAACACTGGTCTCCCACTGCCTAACCACGGAAACACCAACCCGCAGCAAGCTCTGAAGGATCTGGCTCACTCCTCCCAAAAGACCATCGGTCAGAGGGTGAAAACACTATAGGAACTGCACTCGGCTCACAAGCCTCTAGAACGCTCTCCAGAACCACGGTTCTTCAATGCACTGCCTAGAATAACCTTTGTTGCCACACCCTGGTGCCAACAACTCTAGCCTGAAACTGCCATGCCACTACTCTACAGTAATGACATCTCCACCTGGGCGAGGTGCGGGCTTTAGCTACTGACACTAATCCACCAAAAATCCGAACTCACACCACAACCTCAACCTGCTGACAGCTCCCACACGGAAACCTACAATCCAACAACTTGAGTGCTACGAACTCGGAAGCCCAAACAACTGCAAACTGCATAGCTACGCCAATTCACTCAACTCTAACTCGACTTAGATTACTGACTGGAAAAGTCAACCTGCTATCAACAGGGCCCTAGAGGGCTCCCTCCACTAAACTTACCTCCACGCAAGCAAAGGAACGAAGCTTGCCTCAAATATGAAACACATCTCACAAGACCAAACGATAACACATACATGCTTAACTTTCTAGCTTAGGCTTATTGCACCTTTCCAGCGAAACTTCACAAACAGGACGCCATTACCCGGTTAACACCAACTACCAAGAACAAGAATACCAACAATGGCTGACGGAGCACAAGCTACACTAACCAGCAAGGATCCCTCAAAGGTCAAGACCCTAATCCAGCCACAATGGTGCAACCTCATCCCACAACTGATACAAAGGGGGTTCCTCAACTACAAAGGTGCAACAGCTCCCAGGCCAAACACACAAAGTACCTTAGCTGACTAGGCCCAACACTCACAAGAGGCAGAAGAACCCTACTGCAACTTCCTTAACACCACTCAAGAGTCCGCTTAACTGGACAAACAACTGCTTCCAAGCAGCCAACAAACTTTTCCCTCTTGCTAGCACCATGTAAGGACCCGACCCAAGAAGCGGTCTCTAACCTAGATCCTTACTTAGCATGCATGATTAAGAATGTAAAAACGACATTTAGAGCTTCCAAATTTAAATCTTTGCAGTCAGCACATTTAAAACAAAAACCATAATTCCAATAAATAAAACCAACAAGTAAGTGACTGATCAGTACTTTTCTTAAAACAAATCAAAGGGAAACGGTCTGTGAGCATAAAGTAGTTTTATGAGTGTTTTCCTAGGGACTCAAGCCCCATTACATGCTAAATCATAAAAAACAGCAAAAGAACGTGCAATCTCAGAGTCAGCTATCCATGATCATCCAGCAGCCTCCTCCTAGCCATCCAGCCTCTGTCCCAAGTTACCTGGTTGAAAACCACAGAAAATAAGGGTGAGCAACAAGTTACTCAGTAAGAATCCCCAACCTGGGTACAATACGAAAACATCTCATTTAGCACAAGTACATGCAACCATACAACGACTTGGAGCAAAAAGTTGGGTTATACCATACACCCCTCCTGGAGCTTGCCTATTAGAAGGCTTACAGCTATAAACTACCCTAGGTTCTACACCTGGATGCCCTTCGGGCCTTACACAACCTAGGACTCAGTGCTGCCCATCGGGGACTTACACACCTAGGATGCCCATCGGGGTCTTACACCTCCAACTTAGTGATGCCCATCGGGGTCTTATACACCTAGGATGCCCATCGTGGTCTTACACCTCCAACTCGGTGATGCCCATCGGGTCTTATACACCTAGGATGCCCATCGGGTCTTACACCTCCAACTCGGTGATGCCCATCGGGTCTTATACACCTAGGATGCCCATCGGGTCTTACACCTCCAACTCGGTGATGCCCATCGGGTCTTACACCTCCAACTCGGTGATGCCCATCGGTCTTATACACCTAGGATGCCCATCGGTCTCTTACACCTCCAACTCGGTGATGCCCATCGGGTCTTATACACCTAGGATGCCCATCGGGTCTTACACCTCCAACTCGGTGATGCCCATCGGGTCTTATACACCTAGGATGCCCATCGGGTCTTACACCTCCAACTCGGTGATGCCCATCGGTCTTATACACCTAGGATGCCCATCGGGTCTTACACCTCCAACTCGGTGATGCCCATCGGTCTTATACACCTAGGATGCCCATCGGGGTCTTACACCTCCAACTCAGTGATGCCCATCGGGGTCTTATACACCTAGGATGCCCATCGGGGTCTTACACCTCCAACTCAGTGATGCCCATCGGGGTCTTATACACCTAGGATGCCCATCGGGTCTTACACCTCCAGATGTCCATCGGGGCCTTACCCGAGCGGGACCTACACTAGTTACCCCTACAATCCTTTACACTATACGACACCTGTCTAAACCTAACATGGATCTAACATCATTCAACGGAGTACATGGATATGTCAGGATGGAAGAACGTAGCATGGAACTAATAGAATACAACCTAAAGCATGAATATGACAGGATAGGAGAACCCTAGCATGGAACTAACGGAACGCGAACATAACACGAACATGAATCAAAAGCAAGCATGATGCCTATCCACTAGAAACTCATACAGTTACAGAATCAATATGCTATCAAGTGTTCGCAGGGTCCACACAACCCCGGGTAAGAAATCCTTACCTGGAAACGAGTGGAAAGTAACTATCAAACCAACTAACAACCCTCGAGCTTTAAAGCGAACCCAAGCGACCAACCTAGAAGACACACGTCTTGGCACCAAGAAGCAGGAACGGCGCTGCTGGTGCGGCAGGGGCGCTGGCACTGGGCGATGGCGCTGGCACTGGCTCGGGCGCGCGGCAAGGCGAGCAGACACGCTGGAGCGGGCGCACAGCAAGGCGTCTGGACAGCGGGCAGCGTGCGGGCGACCTGGGCTGCGGGTCCGACACGGGGACGAGCGACACGCTGGGGCGACGTGGGCGGACAGACGAGCGATGCGGCTGGTGCGCGGTCGGGCGGATGCGGCCGAACGGAGCGGTGCGGGCGGATGCGTTGGGGCGCACGGTGAGGCGATGGGCGGCGCTGGGGCGCACGGTGCAGGCGACGGGCGGCTGATCGGTGCTGGGTGAAGGCTGGGCAGGTGCAGCTTGGGGCGACGGCGGCGTGGGCGTGGTTGGGTGCGCGACGGCGTGGCGTGGCGTGCGATGGCGCGGCGACGCGAGGTGTGGGGAGAGGGTGAGGGCTTTTGCGAGTGAAGTCTCTTTTTTTTTTCCTTCCTTCCCTTAATTATATAAGCCTTGGGAATCTCAAATTCCTTTCCCAAGGCTTCCCCCCTTCGAGCCCTTGCCAACGCATTTATTTTCCTTAATTAATTCCAAACTCCCTTCCCTCTTTTGGGCTAAGGGTTCGAGACCTCCTATTCTTTTTTTTTTAACTAATTTCCATTTAACTGAAATCCGGGCTGTTACAATACTCCCTCCTTGGAGGACTTCCGTCCTCGGAAGTTGCTGCACTAGAACAACTCCGGGTAATTTCTCCTCAACTCCCAAGTAGCTTCCTCAACTCTCTGATTCCGCCACTGCACTTTCACTAAATCAATAGCTCGGTTCCTCAAGACTTTCTTCTCAAATGTTAAGATCTTTATGGGTTTTTCCTCAAAGCTCAGGTCATGGTTTAGCTGCAAAGGCTCGAAATCTATGACATGCGAAAGGTCCGCCACATCTTGGCGAGAGCATCAAAACATGGAACACACTATGCACCGCAGCCAAGGATGGCGGCAATGCTAACCGATAGCTACGGCCCCAATCCTCTCGAGGATCTCGAATGGTCCAACAAACCTGGGGCTCAGCTTCCCCTTCCTACCAAACCTCAGGACTCCACGCATCGGAGCTACCTTAAGGAACACGTGTTGGCCAACCTCAAACTCCAACTCTCTACGCCTGACATCGACGTAGCTCTTACGCTGCTCTCCGGCGGTCAACATACGAGCCACGATTTTCGGATGACCTCATTGGTCAATCAAGCAACTCCGGACCTAACACTGCCGTCTCTCAACCTCCTCCTGATCACCGGGATCTGCAGCGCTTACCATACAACGCTTCAAACGGTGCCATCTGAATGGTCGACTGAAAACTATTGTTGTAGGAAAACTCCATCAAGTACAAGTACTGGTCCCAACTACCCGGGAAATCCAACACACATGCTCGCAACATATCCTCTAAGATCTGATTTACACGCTCAGTCTGGCCATCGGTCTGTGGGTGGAAGGTCAGATCTTTATAGCCGCACTCGTGCCCAAACTCTGCCTGAAGGGCTTTCCAAAACCGTGATGTAAAACGGGAATCCCGGTCGGAGATAATTTTAACTGGCACTTCGTGGTACCTAACTATCTGCTCAAGGAACAACTGCGCCCACTACTCCACGGTGTAGCTTATCCTACCGGGAATGAAGTGTTCACACTTGGTCAACCTGTCAACGATCACCCAAATATGTGCATAACCTCTAGGAGTCCTGGGCAAACCCGAAATAAAGTCCATGGTGATCTCCTCCCACTTCCACTGTGGCACCCCGAGCGGCTGCAGCAAACCTGCTGGTTTCTGCCTAGGCGCCTTCACTTGCTGACAAGTAAAGCACCGACTGACAAACTGGGCAATCTCTCTCTTCATCCCCATCCACCAAAAAGTCTGCTTAAGATCTTGATACATCTTGTTACCCCCTGGGTGCCATGCAAAAGGCGAGGTGTGAGCCTCGGTCAACAACTCTGTACGAATACCAGCATCGGTTGGGACACATAGTCGACCCTTATACCTCAAACCACCATCTGCCAATATCACAAAATCGAAGTCACCATCAGCCTAAACCCTCTCATACAAACTCTTTAACTTAAGATCACCCAACTGGCCGTCGATAATCCTTTGCCTTATCGAATGCTGGATGGTCAACTGAGCTACCCTGGCGGTAACATCCCCTAACAACACTGCTATTTCCGCTCTCCCGAGGTCTTTCCTTATGATACTTTTGGGATTTGCCAACATTGCTAGATGTGAGGTCTTTCTACTTAGTGCATCTGCCACAACATTTGCCTTTCCAGGGTGATACAGGATCTCACAGTCGTAATCCTTTACAAGCTCCAACCACCTCCTCTGCCTCATGTTCAGGTCCTTCTGAGTGAAGAAATACTTGAGGCTTTGGTGGTCCGAGAAATTCTGAATCTTTTCCCCATACAAGTAGTGCCTCCAGATTTTAAGTGCAAAGACGACAGCTGCCAACTCCATATCATGAGTCGGATAGTTCTGCTCGTGTGGTTTCAACTGCCTCGAGGTGTACGCTATCACCTTACCGTGTTGCATCAGAACGCAACCCAAACCAAACTTGCTGGCATCACTGTACACCACGAAACCCCCTGTTCCCTCTGGAACTGCCAACACTGGCGCAGACGTCAAGCTGTTCTTCAGCTTAGCAAAACTCTCATCGCACTTCTTATCCCAAACGAAATCGACGCCCTTTCTCGTCAACCGAGTAAGCGGGGCTACTATAGCAGAAAATTTTTGAACGAAGCGTCGGTAATATCCGGCCAGACCCAGGAAGCTACGAATTTCCGACACAGTCGTCGGTCTGGCCCACGAACTAACGACCTCTATCTTTGAAGGGTCCACAGCCACTCCCTCCTTAGACACAACGTGTCCCAGAAAAGCTACCTCCTCCAGCCAAAAGTCACACTTTGAAAACTTCGCATAGAGCTGGTTCTCGCGCAAGGTTGTCAAAATCTGTCTCAGGTGCGAAGCATGGTCCTCCTTAGACTTAGAGTACACAAGAATGTCATCTATAAATACGATGACAAAGCGGTCCAAGAATGCCTTGAACACTCTGTCCATCATGTCCATGAATGCTGCTGGGGCGTTCGTCAGTCCGAATGACATGACTACGAACTCGTAGTGACCGTACCTCGACCTGAAAGCTGTCTTGGGGATATCTGCATCCCGAATCCTCAACTGGTGGTAGCCCGACCTCAAATCAATTTTTGAAAACACACAAGCTCCCAGGAGCTGGTCGAACAGGTCGTCGATACGTGGCAGTGGATACTTGTTCTTGATAGTCACCTTGTTAGTTCCCTGTAATCAATGCATAGACGCATCGAGCCATCCTTTTTCTTGACAAACAGCACGGGTGCTCCCCATGAGGACACACTTGGCCCAATAAATCCTCTGTCAAGCAACTCCTGCAACTGCTCCTTTAACTCTTTCAGTTCAGCTGGCGCCATACGATAAGGAGCTTTCGAAATAGGACGAGTCCCTGGCTCAACCTCTATTGAGAAATCCACCTTCCTCTTTGGCGGCAGACCAGGCAACTCTTCAGGAAAAACATCTGCAAACTCTTGCACAATGGGCACTTGCTCAACAGATAACTGGTCACGGTTCTCTCCGGTCAACTTAGCTAAGAAACCCCAAGCTCCTCGAGCTAACAAACGGTGGGCTTTAGCTGCCGCAATCACTGGCGGACACACCCCACTCTGGGTGCCCCAAAATTTAAAGCTAGGCCTGCTCGGCGTCCTGAACAATGTCCTTCCGGCGGCAGTCAATCATAGCGTGGTTATCAGCCAACCAATCCATACCGAGGATTACGTCAAAACCACTCATAGCTAACACTATGAGCGTAACCTGCAGAGACTCGTCGGATACCCGTATCCGACCATCCCTTACCTTCTGGCTAGCGAACATACTAACTTTCGAGGGAGTAGCAACGGATAACTCAAATCCTAGGGGCTCTAAAATCATGCAAGCATGCTCAGCAAAAAGAGCAGAAATAAAAGAATGTGTGGAACCCGAATCAAACAACACAAGTGCAAGGTGGTCAAGAACTAGGAGCGTACCTGCCACTGCGGCCCCGACTTTCTCAGCCTCCTGGCGGGTCTTAGCATACACTCTCCCCTGCTGCTGAGCTGGCTGCGCCACCACTGCTTTCTGGTTGCAATGCCGGGCCTCATGCCCCTCCTTACCACAGTTATAGCAAGCTCTAGGGTTACCACCACAAGGTCCCCAATGCTGCTTCCCACATGAATTACAATACGGTGGCGGCCTCCCTACGCCCTGTTGGCGAGGCTGATCACGGTTACGGTCCCGGTGCTGGTCTCTGCCATGATAAGTACCCTGGCGGCGCTGACCGCCCCCACGACCATTACTTCTTGAGTCAAACTTACGCTTTTGGCCCGAGTACACTGGGGCCTTCGGCACTACGGTACTAACAACCTGCTCTGGAGGATACATCCCATCATAAATCGTTGCCAACTGTACTGCCTTGGCAAAAGTCTCTAGGGCCTGTGCCCTAACATCCTGAGACACTCCCTGTCTCAAACCCGCAATAAACTTCCTTATCTTCAGCTCCGGGGTAGCAATCAACTGTGGAGAGAAGTATCCATACTCTGAGAACTTCTTCTCGTACACCTCGATCGAGTCGGACCCTGCTAAGGTTTGACAACAAACTCATCATCTTTTCTTGGGCTTCTTCACTAATAAATTTCGCCTTGAACTCAAATTTGAAGAATTCCCGGTGGCGGTGGAGACCCAAATGGTCTCTCACTCAAAGTGGAATCCCACCACCACTTAGTTGTGCTCAAATAACACATTAGCCGCACATCGAGCTCACGCACCTCGTGACAAGCCATCACCATAAATGTATATTCCAACTCAAAGAATCCACTGGCAAACTACCAACGGTTCTCCAGGGCACCGAATTTCTCGGGCTTCCATTTGACAAAATCCCTCGACCACTTGCCCGATCCTCGGCACCTTCCGCCACAACGGCCTCGTTCACAATTGGCTCTCGCTGAGTGGCGATGACTGAGTGGCATCTGCAGCCCCTCACAACCAACTCGGTCACCGCTTCTATCCAATTCGGGACTCCTCCCTGCATGCAGCTAACAGAGCTCGCGTCTCGCCCCTCTGCTCGCCCCTGCAGTCGACAAAGAACCCAACCATAAGAGCCCTCATGGACTCCACAAAAGTAACTCTCCTGCAAACCTCCCGAGGCTGAGTTGCCTCCACGCCCTCTCGGGAAACACGGAGAAGGCTGCGCAGCGGCCTAACATCGGCATCGCCTTGGGACGACGTCCCTCCCGTGTCGGAATCAATCACGAATGCCTGGCCGGTCGGCCTCGAGCCTCCCTGCCCTCTACGAGTGACTGACATACTGACAATCTACACCCAAACCAACAATGAGTCAGAACCTGGTTTCCCTGCTCCACAACAACAAGTCATATACATGCAGGGTGCAACGGTATTGTAATTCTTAACCCTTAACCTTAAACTTACGGACATACCTGATGGCTGGGGAGCGCTGATGAGCATGGAAAACAACCTACAACTGCAGGTCAGTCTACAGAACCTATAACTCTGAGCTCTGATACCAACTGTAAGGACCCGATCCAAGAAGCGGTCTCTAACCTAGATCCTTACGTAGCAAGCATGATTAAGAATGTAAAAACGACATTTAGAGCTTCCAAATTTAAATCTATGCAGTCAGCACATTTAAAACAAAAACCATAATTGCAATAAATAAAACCAACAAGTAAGTGACTGATCAGTACTTTTCGTAAAACAAATCAAAGGGAAACGGTCTGTGAGCATAAAGTAGTTTTATGAGTGTTTTCCTAGGGACTCAAGCCCCACTACATGCTAAATCATAAAAACAAAGAAAAACGCGTGCAATCTCGAGTCACCTATCCATGATCATCCAAAGACCTCTTCTTAGCCATCCAGCCTCTGTCCCAAGTTACCTGGTGGAAAACCACAGAAAATAAGGGTGAGCAACAAGTTACTCAGTAAGAATCCCCAACCGGGGTACAATACGAAAACATCTCATTTAGCACAAGTACATGCAACCATACAACGACTTGGAGCAAACAGTTGGGTTAGACCATACGCCCTTCATGGAACTTTCCTATTCGAAGGTTTACAGCTATAAACTACCCTAGCTTCTACACCTGGATGCCCTACGGGCCTTACACAACCGAGGACTCAGTGCTGCCCATCGGGGACTTACACACCTAGGATGCCCATCGGGGTCTTACACCTCCAACTCAGTGATGCCCATCGGGGTCTTACACCTCCAACTCAGTGATGCCCATCGGGGTCTTATACACCTAGGATGCCCATCGGGGTCTTACACTTCCAACTCAGTGATGCCCATCGGGGTCTTATACACCAAGGATGCCCATCGGGGTCTTACACCTCCAACTCAGTGATGCCCATCGGGGTCTTATACACCTAGGATGCCCATCGGGTCTTACACCTCCAACTCGGTGATGCCCATCGGGTCTTATACACCTAGGATTCCCATCGGGGTCTTACACCTCCAACTCAGTGATGCCCATCGGGGTCTTATACACCTAGGATGCCCATCGGGTCTTACACCTCCGGACGTCCATCGGGGCCTTACCCGAGCGGGACCTACATTAGTTATCCCTACAATCCTTTACACTATACGACACCTGTCAAAACCTAACATGGTTTAACAGCATTCAACGGAGTACATGGATATGTCAGGATGGAAGAACGTAGCTGTAACGACCCAGGTTTTTCATCCCAGTCTTCCAGGTATGCCCTAGGGGTAATTTGGTAATTTGGTCGGGCCGTCAGGGCCGTTTGTGTCTTTTCCAGTTACTAAAATTATTGGATGGATTTATGTAGGCTTTTGGAAGGATTTGTGGTTTGGTTTGAGCAAGGTTTGATGCAAAAGTAAAAATAAAGGAAATTGTGCTGCAGCTGGGGTTTGAACCCGGGTCTCCTGGAAAACTTGTGGGGTTGTGTGCCAATTGAGCCATTAGGTGCTCTTGTTGCTCTTTCTGCATCACATCTTAGTTAACCTTGGATCTTTGGTGTTTGGTGCATTTGGTTAAATGAAATAGAAATTAGGTTTGTTCCATCTTCTTCTCCAAAGTGTATGGCCGCCCAAGCTTTTCTCTCTATTGCCTTGCCGAATTCTTCATCCTTGCAGCTCCCTTGGATCGTTCATCATCATTCCGGGTAGGTATCGATCTTCCTCTTCTTCTTCTGATCCGTTTGGTGTGCTATTTGGCCAAGTGAATAGAAGAGTGTTGTGTGTGTTTGTGTTGATTGCAGCCAGCCGAGAGAAGCCCCCAGCCAACACCCATCGTCGCCGCGTCCAGTACCGCCACCAGACGCCGGATCGCGCGAGCGCAAGCGGCCAGATCACCCTTGCCGCGCACCAGATCGCCCTTGCCGTCCACAAACTGTCGCGCGCGGATCTCGCGACAAAGAACCGCCCCCCGCCGGCCATCGCCCGGCCCGGCGTCACGCCCGGATCGCGCGCAGCAGCAGACGCTCGCGCTTCGCGCCGCGCGCTTCGCCGCGTGTCGCTTGCCGAGCGCTCCGCCCGCGACGCGCCGAGACGTTCGCGCGCGCGCCGTCTCTGCCGAGCAGCTTCGCCGTGTCGCGCATCGCGCGCCAGCGCCGCGCGCGCCGTGCGTGCCGCCGCTTCGCTGAAAGTTCCGTCGTCTCGTCTGCCGCATACCAAACGCCCAGCGCCCATCCGCGCGCAGACGCACCCGCACCAGCGTGCCGTGCAGGCGCGCAGCCCAGCCCCTCCTCTACCGTGGATAACGCCACGGCAACTCCAAGTTCGTAATCGCGTGCGCGTGAGTGCCCCGAGCCGAGCTTGTTTGTTCTATTGTTTTTAGACGTTTTAGATGCTTTGATTATTATTGGTTTGCTAGGTTCCCGCCGCTAGCTCGGGATTGTTCCGCAGCTTAGGATTTATGTGTAGAAGCCTCCCGACCAAGGTAAGGATTTCTTACCGGAGTTGTGTGGGCCTGCGGTATATTTGTGATTGTTGTTTTGTATGCCCGTATGATTATTAGCATGTTTAGCCCTAGGTGCTCTGCTCAATTTCTCGATCGCATGAACTCTTGTATTGTTTCTCATGTTAGCCCATGCTAGGTTGTTCCATTCTCGCATGTTCGATATCTGTTCTTGCTTCGTAGTATCATGCTAGGTTCCTTGTATCTGTGGAGCACGTATTGGACCGCATTGATTGAATTGTTATTATTGCTATGGTTTAGAGTTCGTGTAGGTAGCATCATCCGGCCGGATGCATAACGTAACTTGCATCCCCGACGGGGACGCACGAGATGGTACTCGTCTTCGATCCCGTTAGGGTTTAGCTAACCCTAACGGCCGCCCTACAATCTTGGGTGAGGGTGGCGGATCGTTAAATGCTCCAACGGTCGGGATGATGACTTGGCATTGCCTCGTCCCGACGACAATCGGCACGTCTCGGCGTGTTCGGCCATAGCCCTTGATTGCCACCGTTAGGGCAAGGATCGCTTCCGGTGTAAGCCTACCACGACCGGTTCCTTAGCCTCAAAGTGTGGGTGGTGCAGCCGACATAGTTCACGTGTCCAGTGTCTCACACCCCTATGTCGGTGACACCGATCCGGAGATTTAGTTAGGCATGGTGATCGAACTCGGCGGCTTGCCACTAGACCCGGCACCCCGAGTTTTGCGGTAGCATGCGGTGCGCGCTTACGCTCATTATCACGCCCGACCGAGAGCTCCTTGGGATCTTGAGCGATGCACCTTTCGTATCGACGATAGAGCAGTGCGAGGCCGGGACTTGTTTCCCGTATAGCGCGTTTAGTGTGTTGTGGTATTTCCTGACTAAGACCCTGAGTTCGCATCCGAGGTCCAAGTGTGGACTTAGCTATGTGCTCCGCTCTGTGTTTATACTCATAGCTTGCATACATTCTTCTAGATGATCATGTATATCATATTGTACCCCGGTTGGGGATTCTTACTGAGTAATTCGTTACTCACCCTTATTTTGTGGTTTTCCACAGGTAACCAAGGCGCGAGACAGGATGGCTGAAGGAGGAGCTGTGATCATGGAATCCTGCTGTCATCTCTGACCATTTTATTATATCATGACTCTTGACTTTTGTTATTTCACCTGAATGCATGTAGACGGGCACGGAGCCTAGGATGTTTTCTTATGTTTTATGGATTCCAGCATATTTGTACTTGTGGAATGTTTAAATGGTTTAAATAAATCTCTGATCGAGTATGCTTTTAGAAATGTATTTATCCTCAAAACAGTGCTTGGCAACAGTGGACAGTTTTAGAGTAAATTGTTTTGATTGTTGAATGTTTCTGTTTTTACTTGGGATCCGAAACATTATTTTTTCATAATGTCTTTTATTTTGAATACATGCATTGGGGTAAAGGCCCATTTAGAGCCCCTTTCGGGTCGGGTCTTTACAGTTGGTATCAGAGCTCAGAGTCATAGATTCTCGTGACTCGACCTTTTGTTGTAGGTCGTCCTTCCATGATCACCAAAGACTCGGCGGTCATCAGTGCGCCTAGGTTTATTGTTTTAGAAAGAAAAAGGGTTAAGAATTTACAATACCTTTCATCTAGTGTATGCCTTGTTTGGTGTTGTGGAGTGGTGACAGTGTGTGTTTGATTCGTTATTGGTTTGGATGTAGATCGCCAAACATGCGATCACCGTGCATCGAGAGGAGGTTCGAGCAGCGTGTCGAGGTATCATGATCGGATCTCGATCTCGCAGGGACATCGTCCCAAGCCGAGATCGATGGCATCCCACCAAAGCTCCTCCTCCCGCCTAGAGCGGGCGTTGAGGCGATCGAGCGCCGTGAGATCGCTTCGGAGCGAATTTGCCGAGTCTATGAGGGCTTTTATGGTCAGCATGTTGAGTGACCGAGGGCGAGACCTGTGCCTTGTTGGCGCCAAGAATGGCGGGGAGAGTCCCGAGCCCGGATTGAGCAAATGACTCGATTGGTTCAAGAGAGAGCACGCAGTAGCACCTCCAGGCTCCACAGAGCAAGTAGCCCCAGAGAGGCGGATATGGCGGGGTGCCGAGGAGTTGGGTAGGTGGTCAAGGATTTTGTGAAGTGGAAGCCCGAGAAGTTTGATGCCACAGGTGATGCGTTAGCGCGGCAGCCAGGTGGATTGCCCATTTGGAGTACACCTTCCCGATCATGGTGTGCCCCGATATTCGAGAGGCCGAGGTGTGCGGCTCATGTGCTAGGAGGCACAAATGAGATGGTGGTGGGAGTCCACCTTGAGCGAGAGACCACCGGGTCTCCACCCGCTACTTGGGAGTTCTTCAAGGCCGAGTTCAAGGTAAAGTTCATCGTTGATGAGGCTCAAGAGAAGATGGTGGAGCTCTTCCGGAACTCAAGCGTGGTTCTGATTCCATTGAGGAATATGAGAGGAAGTTCTCGAGTATGGATATTTTGCTCCACGCTTGATAGCCACCCCAGAGCCAAGATTCGGAAGTTCATATCCGGATTGAGGCGGGTGTTTCCCGTGATGACAGGCTCGTGCCCACGACACTTATGCTAGGGGCATCCCGCTTAGCCACGATCTATAATGGGAAGTATCCTGCTGAGCGGGTTGTTGCCGCTCTGTTCAGCGTCTCCGTCCCAGCACAGTGTGGGCGAAAGAGAGAGTTTGATTTTCGGGAGGCGGCCAGCGCCCGCCAAGGGCGCTTCGCATCGAGATCGTGAGAGCTCCAATCTGCTTCCACCCAGACAGCGAGGAGGACCCAGGAAGGTTCCCGCTTGTGCTACTTGTGGGAAAGTCCACGCTGGAGCTTGTCGACCGACCTAGATTGTGCTTCCGTTGTGGTAGAGAGGGCACATGGCCCGTTTTGTGATCACCACGGCTATGGCGGCTCGGCCAGCAGCAAAGAGGGTCGAGTATTTGCTACGACCCGTCAGAGGCCGAGCGTCACGGATGCCACTGCAAGCGGTGCGCTTCTTGTTTTAGATCATTGCGCATTTGTCTTGTTTGATTCTGGTTCTACGCATTCTTTTGTATCTGTGTTGTTTGGTTGAGCATGCTAAGTTAAGATTAGAGCCTCTAGGTTTTGAGTTGATCAAGGCAACTCCTTCTGGGAGTTAATATGTTGGCTAGAGATAAGATTAGGGATGGCCGGATCGAGATATCCGAGAGAGTTGTTTGTGGCTACGCTCATAGTTCCGCCTATGATCGGTTTTGATGTGATTCTTGGTATGGAGTGGTTAGTCGCTAACCACGCGTTGATTGACCGCCACCGGAAAGAAGTAGTGTTCAGCCGCCAGTCGCCAAGCTTTAAGTTTCGTGGAGTCCAGGGTGGAGTTTGCCCGCCGATGGTCCAAATTGTGAAAGCTCGTTTTGCTAGCTCATGGAGCTTGGGGCTATCTAGCCAAGTTGTGCGGGAGAGCCGCTCGCCTCGTCTGCTGATCAGTGTACGTCGTCGCGGCGGAGTTTGCGGACGTGTTTCTGAGGAGTTACTGGGTTGCCCCGAAGAGAGTTGACTTCACAATTGAGCTCGAGCCGTGGACCCTCCCTATCTCGAAGGCTCCGTGATCGTATGGCGCCACCGAGCTAAAGGAATCAAGATTCATTCACGGGAGATGCTTGATCGAGGGTTCATCCGTCCGAGTGTGTCCCGTGGGGAGCACCGATTCTATTTGAAGAAGAAGGATGGTTCGATGCGCTTATGCATTGATTACCGCGAGCTTAATAAGGTGACAATGAAGAATAAGTATCCATTGCCCCGTATTGACGATTTGTTCAATCGGCTTCGAGGAGCTTCCGTGTTCTCCAAGTAGATCGAGATCCGGTTACCATCGATTCTTGGATCGGGGATGCCGACATTCCTAAGACAGCTTTTTAGGTCTAGATATGGTCACTATGAGTTTGTGGTCATGTCGTTTGGATTGACCAATGCCCCACCAAGCGTTCATGGACATGATGGATAGGGTGTTCAAATCATTTTTGGACGGCTTTTCGTCATCGTGTTCATTGACGATATTCGATTTATTCGAGGTCTAAAGAAGACCATGCAGAGCATTTGAGGCGAGTATTGGCACTTTGAGGGAAAACCACTTTATGCGAAGTTTTCCAAATGTGATTTCTGGTTGGAGCAGTGGCCTTCCTAGGCCACGTGGTTTCGAGAGATGGTATAGCCGTGGACCCCGCGAAGATTGAGGCCGTGAGTTCGTGGGCCAAGCCGACTTCGATTGCCGAGATTCGCAGCTTTACGGGTTTGGCGTTACTACCGTCGGTTCGTCAAGACTTTTCGCTATTGCCTCGCCCCTCACTCGTCGTCGACGAGGAAGGGTGTCGAGTTTGTTTGGGGCAAAGCAGTGTGATGAGAGCTTTGCCGTGCTCAAGCGCGCTTTGACTTCAAAGACGAGTGTTGGCGATCCGGAGGGGACAGGTGGTTTCGTGGTCTGATGATGCTTCCAAGTTTGGATTAGGTTGTGTGTTGATGCAAAGACGGGAAGGTCATTGCCTATGCTTCCCGTCACCGGCCGTATGAGCGAGAACTACCCGACTCATGATATGGAGTTGGCGCAGCGGTGTTGTTTGCAATCAAGATTTTGAGGCATTACACCGTATGGTGAGCGGATTCGGATGTTTACCGATCACCGAGCCTCAAGTATCTGCTTACTCAAAAGGAGTTGAATATGAGGCGAGGAGATGGTTGGAGTGGGTAAAGGATTATGATCGAAATTTTTGTACCATCCGGGTAAAGCCAATGTAGTGGCCGATGCTTTGAGTAGAAAGACGTCGCACTCCGCGGCATTGTTGAGTTCCCACCTAGTTTGCGGGAGAGTTTGAGCGGGCCGAGGTTGCGGTGTTGTTGGGTGAGGTTACCGCCAGTGGTAGCTCGATTATGACTGCTCACCACGATTAGGCAATGGATTATAGACAACCAGTTGGGTGACCCCGCACTTAAGAGATTGGTTGACAAGTTAGTCTTGACGGAGACTTTGACTTTGTATATTCACGAGATAAAGGTTGACTTATAGAGGCCGGTTGTGTGTTCCGAACATTGCGGATTGCGAGCGAGTTGCTCTCGAGAGGCCCACAGCCCCATTTGCTTGGCACCCCGGGTACCAAGATGTATCAGACCTTAAGCGCACCTTCCGGTGGATGGGAATGAAGAGAGATGTGGCAGAGTTGTCGTCACCTGTCTCACTTGTCGCCAAGTGAAGGCACCTAGGCGAGGAGGCCACTGTTTGTTGCGAATGCCATCGAGTGTACCCAGTGGAAATGGGAAGAGATCTCCATGGACTTTATCTCTGGTTTGCCAAGGACTCAGAGGAAGTTCTCTCGATTTGGGTGATAGTCGACCGTTTGACCAAGAGCACACACTTCATTCCCTAGAGAGACACTTATACCGTGGAATAGTGGGCGCAGATTGTTTTTGAAACAGATCATCCGATATCATGGTGTGCCGGTGAGGATTGTGTCCGATCGTGACTCGTGGTTCACTTCTCGCTTCGAGAGCGCTCCGTAAGGGTTTGGGCACAGAGTGCGCCAAAGACAGCTTTTCACCCTCGACGGATGGTCGGTCGAGAGAGTGAATCGATTCTCGAGGATATGTTGAGGGCTTGTGTGTTGGATTTCCCAGTGTGTTGGGACCAAGATGATCATACTTGATGGAGTTTGCCTATAACAACGATTATCGATCGATCTGAGATGGCTCCATTCGAGGCTTTGTATGGTAAGCGTTGTCGGTCCCTGTGTTCTAGGAAGAGGTTGGTGATAGACAGTTTTGGGTCCCGAGTTATCTGCGAGCTTGACCAATGGTGCGAAGGCACGAGAAGATTAGAGCTCGTATGTTGACACTTCGAGCGGCGAGAAGAGTTACACCGATGTTCAGTGTCGGGATTTGGAGTTTGAGGTTTGTCAACATGTTTTCCTTAAGGTTGCTCTGATGTGAGGTGTTTTGAGGTTTAGTAAGCGTGGGAAGTTGAGTCCCCGCTTTGTTGGTCCATTTGAGATCCTAGAGAGGATTGGCGAGTTGCTTACCTGTTAGCCCTACCTCCGTCACTATCAGTGGTGCATAGTGTTTTTCATGTATCGATGTTGAGGCGGTATGTGCCGGACCGCCGCACATTGTGGACTTTGAGCCTTTGCACCGAATGAGGATTTGAACTTCGAGGAGAAGCCGGTGAGGATCCTTGCCTTTGAGACCAAGACGTTGCGTAATCGCGAGATTCGTTTAGTAAAGGTTCGATGGAAGAGTCGGGGTTATGAGGAAGCCACTTGGGAGCGGGAAGACGAGATGAGATTGCATTATCCCGAAATAAGCTTTGATTTAAGGACTTTCGAGGACGAAAGTCATAAAAAGGAGGGAATATTGTAACGACCAGTTTTTCATCCCGGTCTTCCGTATGCCCTAGGGGTAATTTGGTAATTTGGTCGGGCCGTCAGGGGCCGTTTGTGTGTCTTTTCCATTACTAAAATTATTGGATGGATTTATGTAGGTTTTGGAAGGATTTGTGGTTTGGTTTGAGCAAGGTTTGATGCAAAAGTAAAAATAAAGGAAATTGTCTTTGCAATTTGGGGTTTGAACCCGGTCTCCCCGGAAAGCTTGTGGGGTTGTGTGCCAATTGAGCCATTAGGTGCTCTAGTTGCTCTTTCTCGTGCATCACATCTTAGTTAACCTTGGATCTTTGGTGTTTGGTGCATTTGGTTAAATGAAATAGAAATTAGGTTTGTTCCATCTTCTTCTCCAAAGTGTGTGGCCGCCAAGCTTTTCTCTCCATTGCCTTGCCGAATTCTTCATCCTTGCAGCCTCCTTGGATCGTTCATCATCATTCCGGTAGGTATCGATCTTCCTCTTCTTCTTCCGATCCGTTTGGTGTGCTTGTTTGGCCAAGTGAATAGAAGAGTGTTGTGTGTTTGTGTTGATTGCGGCCACCGAGAGAAACCCCACCAGCGACCATCATCGCCGCGTCGCCCACCGGCTACCGCACGCCGGATCGCGCGCCAAGCAGCAACCAGATCGCCCTGCCGTCGCACGGATCGCCCTTTGTAACGGCCTGCTTTTCTATTCCAGCCTCGAGGTGCTTCCGTTCGATTCGATGGTTCGGTTGGGCCGTTAGAGCTATTTTGACCCTTAGGGTATTTTGGTCTTTTGCTCCCGGCAGATTTGTGGATTTTCGGGGCTTGAGGCGGCTCCGCCTTTGTTGAGGCTTGTATGTTGGTGGTCATGCGAGTCCCGAGATGTTTGGGGTACTCGTTTGGGAGTTCGGTTGTGATTTGGGTTTTGGGCAAAGTGATCTTTGTTTGGGTGTTTCCTTTGGGATTCGAGCCTGTGCCCTTAGAGATGATTTGGGAGTTTGTTTAAGTGAGAGTTATTGTTTGGAAAAGGTTGCTTCAATGAAAATGGGATTTAAGGACTTTAAGGCTTGTTTAAATTAGGAAAAAGGGAAGAAAAATCAAGAAAGTCCCTTTCCCTTGTTTTTTGCAATCTCTCTCTCTCTCTCTCTCTCTCTAGCCGACCTCACCAAGAAAACCCAACATGCCCTAGCCACCCACCATGCCCTAGCCGCACCACACCACGGCCGCATCGAGGACCGCTCTCCCCGCGCATAGCCACGCCCGACCACGCCGCACTGGGCGCCCCGCATCGTCCCACCCTAGCCGCGCCCTCGCTCCAGCCGCCCAGTCACCCATGCCGCGCCGTGCCGAGCCACCCCAGCGCCCGATCGCGTCGCCCTCACCCTAGTCGCGCCGAGCCCAGATCTGAATCGCCCAGGCCACCTTCGTGTCGCCTTGGTCGCGCCGAATCCAGATCGCATCGCCCTCACCTTGGTCGCGCCGAGCCCGGATCGGCATCGCCCAGGCCGTCTCCGTGCCGAAGTCGCCGCCCCTCAGAGGTCGTCGTGCCTTCCCGAGCGCCCCGAGCCCGTCGTCGCGTCGCGTCGCCTCGCGCGCGCGCCCGTCGCCGCCTCCTCTGTCAAGCGCAGTGTGTGTCGCCGCCAGCCCGAGCTTAAGCGCGCGCCGTCGCCTTTTCTTCGCCCAGCGCGCGCGTGCTGCGCGCGCGCCACCGCCTGCGCGCGCGTGTGCTGCGCGCCGCCGCCGCGCCTGCGCCCCTGTGCCCAGCGCGCTGTGCCCAGCCGCCCACCGGCTGCTCTTACTGCGCCCGCCTGCCATTGTGTCTTTGGTTGGCCCTGAGCCTTGTGGCTTCTCGGATGGTATTTTCCCGAGTCTTTTCTTCGTTGGGCCCCGATTTTGTTGGTCATTTGTTTAGGGATTTGATTTGGGCCGCTTTATTTTATGTTTAGGTTGTTTGGGTTCGGTTAGAGGCTCGAGGATCGCTTGGTTGAGTTTTGATTATTTTTCTGCTTGTCCTGTAAAGATTTCTTACCGTGGTTGTGTGGACCTGCGATATGTCTCGATTGTGCCTTGTATGTTTGCTTTGATTGTTATGAGCATGATAGTGATAGGCGACTTTGTTTGATCTCTTGCTAGCATGTTTGTTGATTTTACATGTTAGTGCCATGCTAGGTTTGTTCTTCCAAAGCATGCTTGTGATTCCTGTTTAAGTTGTAGTATCATGCTAGGTAAACGTGATTGATGTCGGTCATTGCTTGCTAGCCAGAATCATTGATTTACTCGGTATTCTTGGATAGAGTAGTAGGGTTTGTCATCATCCGTGAGGCCGAGAGCGGACATAACGTACTTTGTCCCCACCGGTCGGGAGTAGAGCGAAGCATAACGTACATTGCTTCCCCGCACCGGCGATGTGATGTAGCTACCACATCGGCATAAGCCTAGTTTGTAGCTCGCTAGAGCGGAACCACCGCCAACGGTGCAAGCCCGCCTTGGCCGTTCTTAGCTTCGTGTCGGTGGTACAGTGCCGCACAGATGAGTGCCGAGGGCCTCGCACTCACCGTGTTCGGTGACACCATTTCCGAGTCTTAGGCATGCGTGCACGCCCGCGTAGTTTGCCCTTAGGCCCCGCATTTACGCCGGTTGCGAGAAGAGCATGCGGTGTGCGCGCCACGCGTTAGTCGCCGGTTCGAGAGCTCCCCGGGCTAATGTTCGTGAGTACACCATTCCTTCCGCTTTAGAGCCGGATCATGGGTACTCTCCCGATAGTCCAGATTTTTAGCGAGGGTAAGAGGCCCTTGAGGACACCCATTGGGATTGGCTTTTGAGCTAATCAATTGGTCGAGGAGAAAGACCCTCGAGGGTGTCGGACATCTTGGGATCGGTTTTTGAGTGATCAATTGGCCGAGGAGAAAGACCCTCGGAGATGTCCCGGGATTGGTTATGAGAACCAATCATTAGGCCTAAGTAGGAGACTTCCGATGATTCCGGAAGTAAGAGACTTCCGATGTTTCCAGATCTCGTGTTATGAGCTCGTTGAGCTATGATCTGTGTTGATAGTCGCTTGCTTGCATATTGAGGTGCTAGATGACTGATGTATCGTATTGTACCCCTGTTGGGGATTCTTACTGAGTATGTTTATACTCACCCTTATTTATCTTTCTGTAACTTGGGACAACACCGGGAGGGCTAGCGGAGGGAGCTGATTGATCATGGGGAACCGCGGCACTCTGTCTTTTATTATTGCATTGTTTATTCAAAGATGTAGATGGACAGAGTCCTAGGGAACCTTGTTTAAAACGTTGCTTAAATTGTATTGTACATTTTATTAAACACTGCCGAGTTGTTTTACTTTGTTGGATTGTTTAAACTGAAAATTGTTGGTTCTGCTTTTAAGGCTCCCCTTCTCATATGTTTTGAAAGGTTTTTAAATATAAGCTCTAAACCGCTTGTTATCATATTTAACTTGCATGCCGAGTAAGATCCCGTGTTTAGGACCATGTTTTGGGTCGGGTTCTTACACCCTTGCCGTCACACGGCCTGTCGCGCCCAGATCTCGCAAAGCAATCGGCCCGGCCCACCGCAAGGCGCCCGCGCCACCCGACGTCACGCCAGATCGAGCGCAGCAGCGAGACGCTGACGCTCGCGCCTTCGCGCGCGTGTCGCTTGCTTGCTGCGCCGCCGCTGCGCGCGTCCTGCCGAGCGGCTCGCCGTGTCCGCATCGCGACGCCAGCGCCGTCGCGCCGCGCGCGCCGCTGCCGCTGAAGTTCCGTCTGTCGTGAGCACGCCGCACACCCGCGCCATCCATCGCGCTCGGCCGGTTGTGCAGCGCGCGGCCAGCGCCCACCCTCTACCGTGGATACCACCCAAAGAACTTCAAGTTCGTGTCGCCGTGCCGCGTGAGTGCCCTTTGAGCCGAGCTTGCTGTTCTATTGTTTTTAGACGTTTTAGATGCTGATTATTATTGGTTTGCTAGGTTCCCGCCGCTAGCTCGAGATTGTTCCGCAGCCTTAGGATTTGCGCGTAGAAGCATCCCGACCAAGGTAAGGATTTCTTACGGAGTTGTGTGGGCCTGCGGTATATTTGTGATTGTTGTTTTGTATGCTGTGTATGATTATTAGCATGTTTAGCCCTAGGTGCTCGCTCAATTCTGATCGCATGAACTCTTGTATTGTTTCTCATGTTAGCCCATGCTAGGTTGTTCCATTCTCGCATGTTCGATATCTCTGTTTCTTGCTTCGTAGTATCATGCTAGGTTCCTTGTATCCGTTGAGCACGTATTGGACCGCATTGAATGAATTGTTATTATTGCTATGGTTTAGAGTTCGGTAGGTAGCATCATCCGCCGGATGCATAACGTAACTTGCATCCCCGACGGGGGCGTGCGAGATGGTACTCGTCCCGATCCCGTTAGGGTTTAGCTAACCCTAACGGCCGGCCCGCAATCTTGGGTGAGGGTGGCGGTCGTTAAATGCCCCAACGGTCGGGATGATGACTTGGCATTGCCTCGCGTCCCGGCATCGGCACGTCCTCGGCGTGTTCGGCCGTAGCCCTTGATTGCCACTGTTAGGGCAAGGACGGCTTCTGGTGTAAGCCTACCACGACCGGTTCCTTAGCCTCAAAGCGGTGGTACAGTGACATAGTTCACGTGTCAGTGTCTCACACCCCTATGTCGGTGACACCGATCCGGAGATTTAGTTAGGCATGGTGGTGAACACGGGCGGCTTGCCACTAGACCCACACCCCTAGAGTTTGCGGTGGCATGCGGTGCGCGCTTACGCTCATTACGGCGCCCGGCCCGAGCTCCTCGGGATCTTGAGCGATGCACCTTTCGTGACGATGATGACAGCCGTGGCCGGGACTTGTTTCCGTATAGGGCGTATAGTGTGTTGTGGTATTTCCGGACTAAGACCCCGAGTTGGCATCCGAGGTCCAAGTGTGGACTTAGCTATGTGCTCCGCTCTGTGTTTATACTCATAGCTTGCATACATTCTCGCTAGATGATCATGTATATCGTATTGTACCCGGTTGGGGATTCTTACTGAGTAATTCGTTACTCACCCTTATTTTGTGGTTTTCCACAGTAAACCAAGGCGCGAGACAAGATGATCAAGGAGGAGCTGTGATCATGGAATCTCTGCTTGTCATCTCTCGACCATTTTATTATATCATGACTCTTGACTTTTGTTATTTCCCTGAATGCATGTAGACGGGCACGGAGCCCTAGGATGTTTTCTTATGTTTTATGGATTCCAAAGATATTTGTACTTGTGGAATGTTTAAATGGTTTAAATAAATCTCTCCGATCGTAGTATGCTTTTAGAAATGTATTTATCCTGAAATGTGCTTGGCAACAGGACAGTTTTAGAGTAAATTGTTTTGATTGTTGAATGTTTCTGCTTTTACTTGGGATCCAAACATTATTTTTTCATAATGTCTTTTATTTTGAATACATGCATTGGGGTAAAGGCCCATTTATAGCCCCTTTCGGGTCGGGTCTTTACAGTACCATGGAACTAATAGAATACAACATAAAGCATGAATATGACAGGATAGGAGAACCCTAGCATGGAACTAACTAACGCGAACATAACACGAACATGAATCAAAAGCAAGCATGATGCCTATCCACTAGAAACTCATACGATTCTGAGAATCAATATGCTATCAAGTGTTCGCAGGGTCCACACAACCCCGGGTAAGAAATCCTTACCTGGAAACGAGTGGAAAGTAACTATCACGAACCAACTAACAACCCTCGAGCTTTAAAGCGAACCCGAGCGACCAACCGAGAAGACACAAGTCTCGGCAGCAAGGAGCAAGAACGGCTCTGCTGGTGCAGCAGTGGCGCTGGCGCTGGCACTGGCTCGGGCCCGTAGCAAGGCGAGCAGACACTGTAACGACCCAGGTTTTTCTTCCCAGTCTTCCAGGTATGCCCTAGGGGTAATTTGGTAATTTGGTCGGGCCGTCAGGGTCGTTTGTGTCTTTTCCAGTTACTAAAATTATTGGATGGTTTTATGTAGGTTTTTGGAAGGATTTGTGGTTTGGTTTGAGCAAGGTTTGATGCAAAAGTAAAAATAAAGGAAATTGTGCTACAAATGGGTTTGAACCCGTGTCTCTCGAAAGCTTGTGGAGATGTGTGCCATTTGAGCCATTAGGTGCTCTTGTTGCTCTTTCTGCATCACATCTTAGTTAACCTTGGATCCTTGGTGTTTGGTGCATTTGGTTAAATGAAATAGGAATTAGGTTTGTTGTGTTTCTTCTCCAAAAGAGTTGTGGCCGCCCAAGCTTTCTCCCAAGCTCTCCTTGCCGATTCTTCATCCTTGCAGCTCCCTTGGATCGTTCATCATCATTCCGGGTAGGTATCGATCTTCCTCTTCTTCTTCTCATCCGTTTGGTGTGCTTTTGGCCAAGTGAATAGAGGTGTGTTGTGTGTGTTTGTGTTGATTGCAAACACCGAGAGAGAAGCCCGACCAGCAGCCCATCGTCGCCGCACGTCCACCGGCGGATCGCCGCGCCGATCGCCAAAGCAGCAAATCGCGATCGCCCTGCCGTCGCACCAGATTGCCCTTGCCGCCACAAAATTTCTACCGCCGCACCATATCGCCTTTGCCGTCACACGCCCCTGCCGTCGCACGGACGCCCTTGCCGTCACGGCCTCGCCGCGCCCAGATCTCGCACAACAACCGCCCGGCCCACTGCTCGGCCATCGCCACTCGACGTCACGCCCGATCGCGCGCAGCAGCGACGCGCGACCCGCGCGCGCTTCGCGTGTGTCGCTTGCCGAGCCGCTCGCCCCCACGCCAGACGCGCCTGCGCGCGCGCTCCTCGCCGAGCGGCTTCGCCAGAGTTCAGATCGCACGCCGCCGCCGTGCGCCCGTCGCGTCGTGCCGCTGCCGCTGAGTCCCGTCATCCGTCGTGCGCACACCGCGCCTAGCGCCCATCCGCGCAGAGACGCGCCAACAGCCAGCCGTGCCAGCAGCGCGCCAGCCGCCCGCCTGCCGTGCCCGCTGCCGCCAACTTCAAGCTCGTGTCGCCGCAAGCGCGTGAGTTCCCGAGCCGAGCTTGTCTGTTCTATTGTTTTTAGACTTTTTATGTATTGACTATTATTGGTTTGTTAGGTTCCCGCCGCTAGCTCGGGATTGTTCCGCACTTAGGATTTGTGTGTAGAAGCCTCCCACCAAGGTAAGGATTTCTTACCGGAGTTGTGTGGCCTCTGCGGTATATTTGTGATTGTTGTTTTGTATGCTCGTGTATGATTACTAGCATGTTTAGCCCTAGGTGCTCTGCTCAATTCTGCCCGCATGAACTCTTGTATTGTTTCTCATGTTAGCCCATGCTAGGTTGTTCCATTCGGCATGTTCGATATCTGTTCTTGCTTCATAGTATCATGCTAGGTTCCTTGTATCTGTTGAGCACGTATTGGACCGCATTGATTGAATTGTTATTATTGCTATGGTTTAGAGTTCAGGTAGGTAGCATCATCCGGGCCGGATGCATAACGTAACTTGCATCCCGAAGCGGACGCATGCGAGATGGTACTCCGTCCCTGATCCCGTTAGGGTTTAGCTAACCCTAACGGCTGGCCCTGCAATCTTGGGTGAGGGTGGCAGACTGTTATATGCCCCAACGGTCGGGATGATGACTTGGCATTGCCTCGTCCTCGGCAGTCGGCACGTCCTCAGCGTGTTCGGCCGTAGCCCTTGATTGCCACTGTTAGGGCAAGGACCGCTTCGGTGTAAGCCTACCACGACCGGTTCCTTAGCCTCAAAGTGCGGTGGTACAGTGACATAGTTCACGTGTCCGTGTCTCACACCCTATGTCGGTGACACCGATCCGGAGATTTAGTTAGGCATGGTGGTCGAACTCGGGCAGCTTGCCACTAGACCCGCACCCCGAGTTTGCGGTAGCATGCGGTGCGCGCTTACGCTCATTACAACGCCGATCGAGAGCTCCTCGGGATCTTGAGCCAGTGCACCTTTCGTATCGTCGAGTAGTCAGCCGAGGCCGGACTTGTTCCCGTATAGAGCGTATAGTGTGTTGTGGTATTTCTTTCCTGGACTAAGACCACCGAGTTGGCATCCGAGGTCCAAGTGTGGACTTAGCTATGTGCTCCGCTATGTGTTTGTACTCATAGCTTGCATACATTCTTCTAGATGATCATGTATATCGTATTGTACCCCGGTTGGGGATTCTTACTGGGTAATTCGTTACTCACCCTTATTCTGTGGTTTTCCACAGGTAACCAAGGCGCGAGACAGGATGGATGAAGGAGGAGCTGTGATCATGGAATCCTGCTGTCATCTCTGACCATTTTATTATATCATGACTCTTGACTTTTGTTATTTCCCCTGAATGCATGTAGATGGGCACGGAGCCCTAGGATGTTTTCTTACGTTTTATGGATTCCAGCATATTTGTACTTGTGGAATGTTTAAATGGTTTAAATAAATCTCTGATCAGAGTATGCTTTTAGAAATGTATGTTTTGATTATTGAATGTTTCTGTTTTTACTTGGGATCCGAAATGTATTTTTCATAATGTCTTTTATTTTCAATACATGCATTGGGGTAAAGGCACATTTAGAGCCCCTTTTTGGGTCGGGTCTTTACAGTTTGTATCAGAGCTCAGAGTCATAGATTCTGTAGACTGACCTTTTGTTGTAGGTCATCCTTCCATGATCACCAAAGACTCACTCGCAGTCCATCAGTGTACGCCTAGGTTTATTGTTTTAGAAAGAAAAAGGGTTAAGAATTTACAATACCTTTCATCTAGTGTATGCCTTGTTTGGTGTTGTGGAGTGGTGACAGCGTGTTTTGATTCGTTGTTGGTTTGGATGTAGATCGCCAAAGATGCTACCACCCGCATCGGAGAGGAGGTTCGAGAGCGTGTCGAGGTATCGTGGATCGGATCTCGACATCGCAGGACATCGTCCCAAAGCCGAGACTCGATGGCATTCCACCAGCGGCTCCTCCTCGTTACGCCTAGAGCGGGCGCGAGGCGATCGAGCGCCATGAGATCGCTCCCGGAGCAGTTTGTTGAGTCTATGAGGGCTTTTATGGTCAGCATGTTGAGTGACCAGAGGGCGAGACCTGTGCCTTGTTGGCGTGCGGCGGGAAGAGTCCCGAGCCCAGATCGAGCAAATGACTCGATTGGTTCAAAGAGAGCTCAAGAGCACCTCCACTCCACAGGAGCAAGTAGCCCCAGAGGCGTATATGGCGTAGGTGCCGAGGAGTTGGGTAGGTGGCTGAAGGATTTTGTGAAGTGGAAGCCTGAGAAGTTTGATGCCACCGGTGATGCGTTAGCGGCAGCCAGGTGGATTGCCCATTTGGAGTACACCTTCCTGATCATGGTGTAAAGACCCGACCCAAAAGGGGCTCTAAATGGCCTTTACCCCAATGCATGTATTGAAAATAGAAGACATTATGAAAAACACATTTCGGATTCCAAGTAAAAACAGAAACATTCAACAACCAAAACATACATTTCTAAAAGCATACTCGATCGTAGATTTATTTAAACCATTAAAACAATCCACAAGTACAAATATGCAGGAATCCATAAAACGTAAGAAAACATCCTGGGGCTCTGTGCCCGTCTACATGCATTCAGGGGAAATAACAAAAGTCAAGAGTCATGATAAAATAAAATAGTCAGAGATGACAAAGCAGGATTCCATGATCACGGCCTTCCCTTCACCATCCTGTCTCCCGCCTTGATTACCCGTGGAAAACCACGTAATAAGGGTGAGTAACGAATTACCCAGTAGAAGAATCCCCAACCGGGGTACAATACGATATACATGATCATCTAGAAGAATGTATGCAAGCTATGAGTACAAACACGGAGCGGAGCACATAGCTAAGTCCACACTTGGACCTCGGATGCCAACTCGGTGGTCTTAGTCCGAAATACCACAACACACTATACGCTCTATACGGGAACAAGTCCCGCCACCGACTGACTGCGACGATACGAAAGGTGCACCGCTCAAGATCCCGAGGAGCTCTCCGATCCGGCGCCAGAATGAGCGTAAGCGCGCGCCGCATGCTACCGCAAACTCGGGGGTGCCGGTCTAGTGGCAAGTCGCCCGTGTTCGATCCACCATGCCTAACTAAATCTCTCGGATCGGTGTCACCGACATAGGGTGTGAGACTCGACACGTGAACTATGTCACGGCTGTACCACCGCACCGAGGCTAAGGAACCGGCCGTGGTAGGCTTACACCGTGAAGCGGTCCTTGCCCTAACAGTGGCAATCAAGGGCTACGGCCGAACACGCCGAGGACGTGCCGATCGCCGGACGAGGCAATGCCATGTCATCATCCCGACCGTTGGGGCATTTAACGATCGCCACCCTCACCCAAGATTGCGGGGCGGCCGTTAGGGTTAGCTAAACCCTAACGGGATCGTGGACGGAGTACCATCTCGTGCACGTCCTCGCTCGGGGATGCAAGTTACGTTATGCATCCGGCCCGATGATGCTACCTACCCGAACTCTAAACCATAGCAATAATAACAATTCAATCAATGCACCCAATACGTGCTCAACAGATACAAGGAACCTAGCATGATACTACGAAGCAAGAATGAGATATCGAACATGCCGTAATGGAACAACCTAGCATGGGCTAACATGAGAAACAATACAAGAGTTCATGCCATCAGAATTGAATGCAGAGCACCTAGGGCTAAACATGCTAATAATCATACACAGCATACAAAACAACAATCACAAATATACCGCAGGCCCACACAACTCCGGTAAGAAATCCTTACCTTGGTCGGGAGGCTTCTACACACAAATCCTAAGTCATGAACAATCCCGAGCTAGCGGCGAGAACCTAGCAAACCAATAATAATCAAAGCATCTACAACGTCTAAACAACAAAAGAACAAACAAGCTCGGCTCGGGGAACTCACGCGCACGCGGCGACACGAGCTTGAGCCGCCGCAAGCCGCACGCGGCAGTGGTCGGGCGCAGCCGCGCGCAGCGCACGGCAGGCTGGGCGCTGCCGCGCGCGGCACGGCACGGCGCAGGACGGCGCGCTGCGCTACCGCACGGCACGGACGCGCGCTGCACGACACGGCAGCGACGCGCGCGCGGCGAAGGTCTCGGGCGTCTTGCGCGAGCCGCCGGGCGAAGGCGCGCGCGGCGCGGCGCGCGTCGAGATAGCAGCGACGCGGACGCGACGCGGCCGGGCGCGTGGGCGCTGGGCGTCGCGCTCTTCTGGCTGCGCGATCTTGCACGATCCGCGAGCGATGGCGTGCGGGAGGGCTGCCGCTTCAACAGACTGGGCGATTTGGTGCGACGGCAGGGCCGCCAACGGATCTGGCGACTCGTGAGCGATGGCGTCGGGAGGTTCGCGACGGTGGATCTCGCGGCCGCTGCCGCCCGGGCGTGGCGTCTGCAGGGGCTGCTTCAACAGATCTGGGCGAGGGGCCGGCCTACCGATTTGGGCGACGATGGTTGCTTCTCTCGGGGCCGCAATCAACACAAACACACACAACACTCTACATCTTACCTTCGCCAAACATCAAAACCAAATGAGGAGATGAAGAGGATGAAGACTTACCCTAATGATGATGATCGAACCCAAGGAGATGCAAGGGAAAGAAGAATCGGCAAAGGCTATGGAGAGGAGAGCTTGCGGCCAAGAGGAGATTTGGAGAAGAAGATGGAATAAACCTAATTCTATTTCATTTAACCAAATGCACCAAAACTCCAAAATCCAAGGTTAACTAAGATGTGATGCGAGAAAGAACAACAAGAGCACCTAATGGCTCAATTGGCACACATCTCTACAAGCTTCCCAGAGACCCTGGTTCAAACCCCATACAAGAAAGACAAATCCTTTATTTTTACTTTTGCATCAAACCTTGCTCAAACCAAACCACAAACCCCTCCAAAACCTACAAAAACCATCCAATAATTTTAGTAATCGGAAAGACACAAACGACTCTGACGGCCCGACCAAATTACCAAATTACCCCTAGGGCATACCGGAAGACCGGAAGAAAAACTCAGGTCGTTACAATATTCCTCCTTTTATGACTTTCGTCCTCGAAAGTCCTTAAGACAAAATAGCTCGGGGTAATGCAATCTCATCTCGTCTTCCCGCTCCCAAGTGGCTTCCTCGAAACCCCGACTCTTCCATCAACCTTTACCAAACGAATCTCGCGATTACGCAACGCCTTGGTCTCAAAGGCAAGGATCCTCACCGGCTTCTCCTCGAAGTTCAAATCCTCATTCACCGCAAAGGCTCAAAGTCCGAATGTGCGACGGTCCGGCACATACCGCCTCAACATCGATACATGAAAAACACTATGCACCGCCGATAGTGACGGAGGTAGGGCTAACCGGTAAGCAACTCTGCCAATCCTCTCTAGGATCTCAAATGGACCAACAAAACGGGACTCAACTTCCCACGCTTACCAAACCTCGTAACACCTCGCATCGGAGCGCGACCTTAAGGAACACATGCCGACCAACCTCAAACTCCAAATCTCGACGCCGAACATCGGCGTAACTCTTCTGCTCTCTGCTCACCACAACATACGAGCTCTAATCTTCTCGTGACTGCACCATTGGTCAATCAGAGTAACTCGGGACCCAAAACTCGTCTATCACCAACCTCTTCCCAGAACACGGGGGACCGACAACGCTTACCATACAAAGCCTCGAATGGAGCCATATGAATCGCCGATCGTAATCGTTGTTATAGGCAAACTCCATCAAGTATGTGAGATCTCGGTCCCAATCGCTCGGAAATCCAACACACAAGCCCTCAACATATCCTCGAGAATCGATTCACTCTCTCTCGATCGACCATCCGTCCGAGGGTGAAAAGTCATCTTTGGCGCACTCTGTGCCCAAACCCGCTTTGGAGCGCTCTCGAAACGAGAAGTGAACCGCGAGTCACGATCGGACACAATCCTCACCGGCACACCATGATAACGGATGATCTGCTCCAAAAACAATCTGCGCGCCTTTGCTCCACGGTATAAGTGTCTCTTTCGGGAATGAAGTGTGCGCTCTTGGTCAAACGGTCGACTATCACCCAAATCGAGAGAACTTCCTCGAGTCCTTGGCAAACCAGAGATAAAGTCCATGGAGATCTCTTCCCATTTCCATGGGGCACACTTAGTGGCTTTGCAACAAACCACCACCTCTCGCTAGGTGCCTTCACTTGCCGACAAGTGAGACACCGGTGACAAACTCGCCACATCTCTCTTCATTCCCATCCACCGTAAGGTCCGCTTAAGGTCTCGATACATCTTGGTACCCCGGGTGCCAAGCAAAAGGGGAATCAGGGCCTCAGAGAGCAACTCGCTCGCAAACTCCGCAATGTCCGGAACACACAACCGCCTCTATAAGTCAACCCACCGCTCGTGAATATACAAAGTCAAAGTCACCAAAGACTAACTCACAACCAATCTCTTAAGTGCGGGGTCACCCAACCGGCTGTCTATAATCCATTTGCCTAATCGACGGCACGAGCAGTCCAATCGAGCTACCACTCGCGCAGTAACCTCACCCAACAACACTCGCAACCTCGGCCGCTCGAACTCTCTCTCCGCAAACCGGGCTGGAAACTCAACAACGCCATGGAGTGCGACGCCTTCCTACTCAAAGCATCGGCCACTACATTGGCTTTACCGGATGGTACAAAATCTCGCAGATCATAATCCTTTACCAACTCTAACCATCTCCTCTCGCCTCATATTCAACTCCTTCGAGTAAACAGATACTTGAGGCTCGTGATCGGTAAACATCTCGAATCCGCTCACCATACAGGTAATGCCTCCAAATCTTGATTGCAAAAACACCACTGCCGCCAACTCCATATCATGAGTCGGGTAGTTCTGCTCATACGGCTTCAAATTGACGGGAAGCATAGGCAATGACCTTCCCGTGTCTTTGCATCAACACACAACCTAATCCAAACATGGAAGCATCATCAGACCACGAAACCACTGTCCCCTCCGGATCGCCAACATCGTGCTTTGAAGTCAAATCTGCGCTTGAGCTCGCAAAGCTCTCATCACACTCGCCCCCCAAACAAACTCGACACCCTTCCTCGCCGACGAGTGAGGGGCGAGGCTATAGCAGAGAAGTCCTGACGAGCCGACGGTAGTAACACGCCAAACCCGTAAAGTCGCGAATCTCGGCAATCAAGTCGGCTTGGCCCATGAACTCAATGCCTCAATCTTCGCGGGGTCCACGGCTATACCATCTCTCGAAACCACGTGGCCTAGGAAGGCCACCGCTCCAACCAGAATCACATTTGGAAAACTTCGCATAAAGTCGGTTTTCCTCAAAGCCGCCAATACTCGCCTCAAATGCTCGCATGGTCTTCTTTAGACCTCGAATAAATCGTAATATCGCCAATGAACACGATGACGGTCCGTCCAAAAATGATTTGAACACTCTATCCATCATGTCCATGAACGCACTGGGCATTGGTCAATCCAAACGACATGACCACAAACTCATAGTGACCATATCTAGACTCGAAAGTCGTCTTAGGAATGTCGGCATCCCCGATCCGCAATCGATGGTAACCGGATCTCGGATCTATCTTGGAGAACACGAAGCTCCTCAAGCCGATCGAACAAATCATCGATACGGGGCAACGGATACTTATTCTTCATCGTCACCTTATTAAGCTCGCGGTAATCAATACATAGGCGCATAGAACCATCCTTCTTTTTCACAAAAGCAATCGTGTGCTCCCCTGGGGACACACTCGGACGGATGAACCCTCGATCTAACATCTCCTGCAATCGAATCTTGATTCCTTTAACTCACCGGGCGCCATACGATACGGAGCCTTCGAGATAGGGAGGGTCCTGCTCGAGCTCAATTGTGAAGTCAACCTCTCTCTTGGGGCAACCCCAGAACTCCTCGTGAAACACGTCCGCAAACTCCTCGCACGACCGGTGCACTGATCAATGCAGATGAGCGAGGGGCGCTCTTCCTGCACAACTTGGCTAGATAGCCCCAAGCTCCGAGGAGCTAGCAAACGACGAGCTTTCACAAATGACACCATCGGCGGGCAAACTCCACCTCGGACTCCACGAAACTTAAAGTGGGCCGACCGGCGGCTGAACACTACTTCTTTCCGGTGGCGGTCAATCAACGCGTGGTTAGCAGACTAACCACTCCATACCAAGAATCACATCAAAACCGCTCATAGGCGGAACTATGAGCGTAGCCCCAAGCAACTCTCCTGATATCTCGATCCGGACATCCCTAATCTTATCTCTAGCCAACATATTAACTCCCGAAGGAGTTGCAACAGATAACTCGAAACCTAGAGGCTCTAGTCTTAACTTAGCATGCTCAAAGAAACAACACAGATACAAATGAATGCGTGGAACGAGAATCAAACAAGACAAATGTGCGGTGATCTAAAACAAGAAGCGTACACGCCACAGCGGCATCCGTGCGCTCGGCCTCTTGACGGTCGTAGCAAACACTCGACCTCGCTGCTGCTGCGCCGAATTTGGCCGCCATAGCCGGGTGATCACAAAAACGGGCCATGTGCCCCTCTACCACAACGGAAGCACAATCTAGGTCCAGGTGACAAGCTCCGGCGTGGACTTTCCCACAAGTAGCACAAGCGGGAACTCGCTCGGTCCTCCTCGCCGCTGTGGCCGGAACGGATGGAGCTCTCCGCAGATCTGCTTCAGAATCGCCCTTGGCGGCGCCGCCGCCCCCGAAAATCAAACTTCCTCTTACGCCCCACACCCTGCCGGGACAGACGCCGAACAGAGCGGCAACAACCCGCTCAGCGAGGATACTTCCCATTTTAGATCGTGGCTAATCGGGATGTACCCTAGCATAAGTGTCGGGAGCTCGAGCCACGACATCTCGGGAAACACCGCGCCTCAATCCAGGATATGAACTTCCGAATCTTCACTCGGGGTGGCAATCAACCGAGGAGCAAAATATCCATACTATGAGAACTTGCGCTCATATTCCTCAATGGAATCGTAACCCGCTTCGTGTTCGGAAGAGCTCCACCATCTTCTCTTGAGCCTCATCACCGATGAACTTTACCTTGAACTCACCTTGAAGAACTCCCAAGTAGCGGGTGGAGACCCACTGGTCTCTCGCTCAAGGTGGACTCCCACCACCATCTCGCAGTGCCTCCTAGCACATGAGCCGCACACCTCGGCCTCTGAATATCGGGGCACACCATGATCGGGACGGTGTACTCCAAATGGGCAATCCACTGGCCGCCGCTAACGCATCACCGGTGGCATCAAACTTCTCGAGCTTCCACTTCACAAAATCCTTGACCACCTACCCAATTCCTCGGCACCCTCTGCCATATCCGCCTCAGGGCTACTTGCTCCCGAGGAGCCGGAGGTGCTACTGAGCTCACTGAACCAATCGAGTCACCGCTCGATCTGGGCTCGGGACTCTTCCCGCCGCGCCACGCCAACAAGGCTCAGGTCTCGCCTCTGGTCACTCAACATGCTGACCATAAAAGCCCTCATAGACTCAAAAAACTCTGCTCCGGGAGCGATCTCACGGCCTTCGGTCGCCTCAACGCCCGCTCTAGGCGTAACAGAGGAGCTGCTGGTGGAATGCCATAAGTCTCGGCTTGGGACGATGTCCTGCATATCAAATCCGATCCCGATACCTCGACCGCTCTCGAACCTCCTCTCCTGCATGCGGGTGGTCGCATGTTTGGCGATCTACATCCAAACCAACAACGAATCAAAACACACTGTCACCATCCCACAACACCAAACAAGGCATACACTAGATGATAGGTATTGTAAATTCTTAACCCTTTTTCTTTCTAAAACAATAAACCTAGGCGTACTGATGATCGCCGAGTCTTTGGTGATCATGGAAGGATGACCTACAACAAAAGGTCGATCCTACGAGAATCTATGACTCGAGCTCGATACCAATCAGAAAGACCCGACCCAAAGGGGGCTCTAAATGGCCTTTACCCCAATGCATGTATTGAAAATAGAAGACATTATGAAAAACACATTTCGATTCCAAGTAAAAACGAAACATTCAACAACCAAAACATACATTTCTAAAAGCATACTCTGATCGTAGATTTATTTAAACCATTAAAACAATCCACAAGTACAAATATGCTGGAATCCATAAAACGTAAGAAAACATCCCGGGGCTCTGTGCCTGTCTACATGCATTCGGGGAAATAACAAAAGTCAAGAGTCATGATAAAATAAAATAGTCGAGATGACAAATAGATTCCATGATCACAACTTCCCCTTCACCATCCTGCCTCCCGCCTTGATTACCTCGTGGAAAACCACGAGAATAAGGGTGAGTAACGATTACCAGTAGAAGAATCCCCAACCGGGTACAATACGATATACATGATCATCTAGAAGAATGTATGCAAGCTATGAGTACAAACACAGAGCGGAGCACATAGCTAAGTCCACACTTGGACCTCGGATGCCAACTCGTGGTCTTAGTCCGGAATACCACAACACACTAAACGCGCTATACGGGAACAAGTCCCGCCTCGGCTGTCTCATCGCCGATCTGAAAGGTGCACTCGCTCAAGATCCCGAGGAGCTCTCAATCGGCGCCAGAATGAGCGTAAGCGCGCACCGCATGCTACCGCAAACTCGGGGTGCCGGTCTAGTGGCAAGCGCCCGTGTTCGATCCACCATGCCTAACTAAATCTCCGGATCGGTGTCACCGACATAGGGTGTGAGACTCGGACACGTGAACTATGTCACTGTACCACCGCACCGAGGCTAAGGAACCGGTCGTGGTAGGCTTACACCGAGAAGCGGTCCTTGCCCTAACAGTGGCAATCAAGGGCTACGGCCGAACACGCCGAGGACGTGCCGATCGCCGGGGCGAGGCAATGCCAAGTCATCATCCCGACCGTTGGGGCATTTAACGATCCGCCACCCTCACCCAAGATTGTAGGGCCACCGTTAGGGTTAGCTAAACCCTAACGGGATCGGGACGGAGTACCATCTCGCACGTCCCTCGTCGGGGATGCAAGTTACGTTATGCATCCGGCCGGATGATGCTACCTACCCGAACTCTAAACCATAGCAATAATAACAATTCAATCAATGCGGTCAATACGTGCTCAACGGATACAAGGAACCTAGCATGATACTACGAAGCAAGAACAGATATCGAACATGCGAGAATGGAACAACCTAGCATGGGCTAACATGAGAAACAATACAAGAGTTCATGCGATCGAGAATTGAATGAGCACCTAGGGCTAAACATGCTAATAATCATACACAGCATACAAAACAACAATCACAAATATACCGCAGGCCCACACAACTCCGGTAAGAAATCCTTACCTTGGTCGGAGAGCTTCTACACACAAATCCTAAGTCATGAACAATCCAGGAGCTAGCGAGCGGGAACCTAGCAAACCAATAATAATCAGCATCTACAACGTCTAAACAACAAAAGAACAACAAGCTCGGCTCGGGGACTCACGCGCACGCGGCGACACGAGCTTGGAGCTGCCGCAAGCCGGCACTTCCAGCAGTGGTCGGGCGCAGCTGCGCGCACGCACAGCAGTCGGTGGCGCCGCCGCGCCTGGCACGGCACGGAGAGACGCTGCGGCACGCACGCACGCAGGAGACGCCGCTACCGGCGCGCGTAACGACCAGTTTTTTCATCCCGGTCTTCCGGTATGCCCTAGGGGTATTTTAGTAACTTGGTCGGGCCGTCGGGACCGTTTATATCTTTCGGTTGCTAAAATTATTGGATGGATTTATGTAAGTTTTGAGGCTTTGTGGATGTGTTTGGGCATGGGGAGATGCAAAAGGAAAATTGTGTGTTAAAGTGTGTTTGGTGGGTTTCAACCTAGGTGGTCCGAGAAGTCGTGGGTGGTGTGGCCATTGAGCTATTGAGAGCTCTTGTTGCTCTTTCTGCATCACATCTTAGTTAACCTTGGATTTTGGAGTTTTGGTGCATTTGGTTAAATGAAATAGAATTAGGTTATTCCATCTTATTCTCCAAAAGCACCTCTTGGCCGCCCAAGCTCTCCATCTCCATAGCCTTGCCGAGTTCTTCATCCTTGCCTCTCCTTAGGTTCGATCATCATCATTCCGGGTAAGTCTTCGTCTTCTTCATCTTCTCATTTGGGTGTTTGTTGGCCGAATGTAAGAAAAAGGGGTTGTGTGTGTGTGTGTTGTGCAACACGGAGAGGAGAAGCGACCATCATCGCCACCGCCGCCGACGCCCAGATCTGTCCCAAGAGGCCGCGCGCTTCGCCAGTGCCGAGATCGCCCGATCGCTCGCGACGCCAGAGAGGTCCTCGCCAGCGCCCGCGCGTCGGCCCACGTCCGCGTCGCCCATCGCACGACGCCCTCGCGTGTCTCTTGCCGATCGCTGCTCGCCGCCGCCAGACGCCCGCGTTCGCCACGCGCGCCTGCCGAAGCCGCTGCCGTGTCCGCATTGCACGCCAGCGCCAAGGCGCGCCGCCCGGACGCTCGCCGGCGCGCGCGCGTCCTCGCTGCGCCGTGCAGGCGCGCAGCAGCGCGTGTCGTGTCCGTGCCGTGTAGCGCAACACAAGCGTGTCCTGCCGTGCCAGGTAGCGCAGCCAGCGCCCATCCTTGCCGAGCCGACTTGCGGCGGCCCCAAGCTCGTGTCGTCGTGCCGCGTGAGTTCCCTTTGAGCCGAGCTTGCTGTTCTATTGTTGTTTAGATATTTTAGATGCTGATTATTGTTGGTTTGCTAGGTTCCCGTTCGCTAGCTCGGGATTGTTCCAGTCAATGTAGGTTTTGTGTGTAGAAGTCTTCCACCAAGGTAAGGATCTCTTCACCGGGTTGTGTGGACCTCGCGTATATTTGTGATTGTTGTTTTGTATGCTGTGTATGATTACTAGCATGTTTAGCCCTAGGTGCTCTTTTACAATTCTGATCGGCATGAACTCTTGTATTGTTTCTCATGTTAGCCCATGCTAGGTTGTTCTATTCTAGCATGTTCGATATCTGTTCTTGCTTCGTAGTATCATGCTAGGTTCCTTGTATCTGCTTGAGCACGTATTGGATGCATTGATTGAATTGTTATTATTATTATTGTTAAGGTTTAGAATTCGTAGATAGCATCATCCGGGCCGATGCATAAAGTATCTTGCATCTATGGCAAGGACGTTCGAGACGATTCTCCATCCTTGGACCCCGTGAGGGATTAGCTATCCCAACCGGTAGGCCCCGCAATCTTGGGTGAGGGTGGCGGATCGTTAAATGCCCCAACGGTCGGGATGATGACTTGGCATTGCCTCGTCCGGCGATCGACACGCCCTCGGCGTGTTCGGCCGTAGCCCTTGATTGCCACTGTTAGGGCAAGGACCGCTTCGGTGTAAGCCTACCACGACCGGTTCCTTAGCCTCAAAGCGGTGGTACAGCCGACATAGTTCACGTGTCCGTGTCTCACACCCTATGTCGCTGACACCGATCCGGAGATTTAGTTAGGCATGGTGGTCGAACACAGGCGGCTTGCCACTAGACCCGCACCCCGAGTTTGCGGTAGCATGCGGTGCGCGCTTACGCTCATTACAGCGCCCGACCGGAGAGCTCCTCGGGATCTTGAGCTAGTGCACCTATCGTATCGACGATGAGAGAGACAGCCGAGGCCGGACTTGTTCCCGTATAGCGCGCGTATAGTGTGTTGTGGTATTTTTCCGGACTAAGACCACGAGATGGCATCCGAGGTCCAAGTGTGGACTTAAGCTATGTGCTCTGCGCTCGTGTTTGTACTCATAGCTTGCATACAATCTTCTAGATGATCATGTATATCGTATTGTACCCCTGTTGGGATTCTTATCGAGTAATTCGTTACTCACCCTTACTTATCTTTCGGTGTAACCATGGCGCGAGGCGGGATGACCAAGGAGGAGCTGTGATCATGGAATCCTGCTTGTCATCTCTAATTATTTTATTTATTTATCATGACTCTTGACTTTTATTATTTCCCTGAATGCATGTAGACGGGCACAGAGCCCCGTGATGTTTTCTTACGTTTTATGGATTCCAAAGATATTTGTACTTGTGGATTGTTTTAATGGTTTAAATAAATCTCACGATCGTAGTATGCTTTTAGAAATGTATGTTTGGGTTGTTGAATGTTTCTGCTTTTTTTTGGGATCCAAATGTATTTTCCATAATGTCTTTTATTTTCACTACATGCATTGGGGTAAAGGCCCATTTAGAGCCCCTTTTGGGTCGGGTCTTTACTGCTTGGTATCGAGCTCGTAGTCATAGATTCTGTAGACCGACCTTTTGTTGTAGGTCATCCTTCCATGATCACCAAGACTCACTGGATACCATCAGTACGCCTAGGTTTATTGTTTTAGAAAGAAAAAGGGTTAAGAATTTACAATACCTGTCATCTTGTGTATGCCTTGTGTAGTGTTGTGGAGCGAGACGAGCGGTGTTCTCGACTCGTTGTTGGTTTGGGCTTTGTGAGCCATCATGCCAACTTTCTCGCAAAGCAGCAGCTTGTTTAGCGGCTTGTTGAGGTATCCGACAGATTCGGATGCCCACGGGACATCGCTCCGCAGGGAGGCGAGCTTAGACTCCCGTTGGCCATTTGTGGCCCGATTCTTGCGCTTTTCCCTAGTGAGAGGGTGGTGGTGCTTCGTGCGGATCGCCAAGATGTTGATTGCACCGAGGAGGAGCGGGCGCTTGGCATGTCCGACCGAGGAGTTGGACCGATCGTGTTGATGTTGAGGTCAAGTCCCAGGGTTGTTAGGCCCGCATGCCGATTTGGCCCCGCAGCTTGAGTTGCCTAGAGGAGGGGGGTAGAGGCTAGCGGCGCCTCAGTGAGACTCCTTGAGCAGAGTGTGCTCCACCATGAGAGACTTGATGGCGTGTCTTTAGCTATCGAGAGCGAGAGACCCGCACGCAGCTTGTAGTGCGTAGTGAGGAGTCCCGGCACGAGATAGCCCAAATTGACAGAGTTTGTTTCAAAGATTTTTCCCCAGTAGCTCTTGTGTAGCCCCGGAGGTTCCCTGAGGGCATGATCAAGCAGTTTATTCAGATTTGAGTTTGTTGGCGTTGATGGAGACGCCCGTGTTGGCAAATGGATGCCTGTAGAGCTCGATGTTTTAGTAAGTCCCATCTTGCTAGTAGTAAAAGTAGTTGGCCAGTTTGAGTTTAGCATCCGTGTGTGTGGGATGCCTGCTGCTCGCAGGCCGAGGTGTGCCGTTCTGTCTTTGCTTTGGTTCATCGATGGTGGTGGAAGTCCCTTGTGAGAGGTGGACTAGCGAGTCTCCACCATCGCCCGATTGTTTGGCAAGTTGCCGTGTTAGTGGTCGAGGCGGATGAAGGGTCATCTTTGCCCCATGCGAGCCTCTTTGTTGTTTAACACCCCACTTCCTCGAGATGCGGATTTGGTAGTAGTAGCACTTGAGGTGCATTGGTTGGTGTGCCACTTTGGCACTAAGTCCGGTTCAGCTTGAGTTTGGCTTGGGCATAGCGGATGGTTCTATGCCGTCGGAGTTCAAATGTACTCCTTTAGCCTTGGATCTGCTTTATGGCGCTTGCACCCGCTTAGGTCGTGCGAGGGCTAGTTCGGGTGGTAGTCAATGGACTACAAGCGAAAGGATGCTCGAGAGGAGCCGAGAGCCTCTTCCCGGTGTTTCGGAGGTTGAGTAAGTCAAAGAGGTTGCCTAGGTTGGTAAATATTGGTGCGTGTGAGTCTCGCGCTAGTGTTAAGGCCAAGAGATTTTCCTTGGGGTTGGTAGTGCGGTCAACGACCTTCGAGTGCCTAAATCGAGGAGAGTTGAGCATTGTAGATGCGAGTTCGGTCCAAATTGAGGGACCATGAGTTGGATGCTTATCGATGAGCCGGATGCCTATGAGGCGAGTTGGATGCTTTTGAGGCGAGATGAGCCGATGCCTTGCGAGAGGTTTTGGATGCCTTAGGGGTAAGCACCCTTGGTAGAGGCTTGGTACAAAGTAAGTTTTGTTTGGCATGATTATATTTTGGTAGAGCAAGGTTGCCTCAGCTTCGAGTATCGTGTAGAGATGGAACTTTTGGTGTTCCTTGGATTGTTTGTATCATTGCCAGAGTTATCGTTGCTTTGTGGAAAAGCGCTTGTTAGTCTTGGATCTCTAATGGAAGGTTGGGAGTTGTGCACACAAGTGTGTTTTGTGTGGTTCGTTCCGTGGCGAGAGTTTCGAGATCCATGTAGGGTTTGCTTTGGAGATCTCGTGCTCGGTTCCTTGAGAAGTTGGACTCGTGTGGTTGTTGTAAGGCTTTGGTTGAGGTGGTAAGGATACCGTGCTCGTGGTATCAAGTTGTTGCTTAGGCAAGATTTGTTAAGTTAGGCCTAAGCTTGGTTGGCGATATCTTCTTGTTGATCGTTGGTTGGAGTTCAGTTGGAAACCGAACAAGAGCGGTGGTAGCTAAGCCGCGTGGTTTCTGATCGTCATGGCTAAGAGAGTTGTTCGGATCCTTCCTTGAGTAGAAGTTATGTTGTGGCCGATGTTTTGAGTAGGAGGATGACGCATCCTGTAGCGCTTTGGGTCCTCTAGGTTCCCAAGGAGTTGGAGTTGGCCAAAGATGGTTGGGATGCTTTGAAATTGGAGTTGTCTGTTCGAGCGGTTGTCCATTAGATCGTATGCCGACAAGCAGTGTGAGTCGAGGGTTGCCGAAGAACCCTAGGTTGTGGAGAGCCTCTCAGAGCTCGGTCGAGCCCCCAGCTAGTGAGTTTCATTGGCTAGCTAGCTGGAGGCGTGTAGTTTGTAGCCCTCGGTGGAGTTGCTAGCGATCTTGGTAGACTAGCAAGCTAGTGTTTATTTGGAGTAAAGTCCGGAGTGGTTTCGGTGTGGTGGCAAGTTGATGCTTGGTGTTGACCAAGGTGTGGATTGGAGTTGTTAGAGTTTAGTTTTGCTCGTGGGGGCGAGTGGTTTGTACCATGTTGGTTGTTTTTTTTCCTGTTTCCAGGATGTTGAGTTGCCCCGTTTGGCATTTGGAGGTTCAGTCTGAGATGGACCCTTGTTGTGCCCCGTGAGATTAGGTGTTGTTGCTCTGGTGGAGCAAGACAGTGAGCGTATGTGGAGTTCTCTGTCCGTTGGTTGTCTGCTTGTATGAGCCGTTTCCTTCGGAGAGTTGTCAGGTTACTCCCTTGGTCTTGGAGTTAATGGTGGAAGCGCTAGCTTGAAGGAAAAGTTTGTTGGCTGCTTGGAAGTAGTCGTTTGTCCAGTTAAGCGGATTCTTGGATGGTGTTCTAGAGGCTGTAGTAAAGTTTGTTCTGCCTCTTGTGAGTGTTTGGCCAAGATTTGGTTCGTTTGTTGTTTCGAGAGCTAGTTCGGTTCTAGCTGGAGGGCGTTGCCCTGAGGTCTTGTTCCTAGTCAGTAAGTTTTGGGAGTTGACCCCTCCCTCAGCAGTTGAGCAAGTGCTGTTTGTTTCGGTTTGGTGGTCCGATTGGTTGAGTTTTCTCTTGGGTGTTGCTTCCAAGAGAGTTGGTTGCTGTTGCCTTGGGTTTGAGCAGGTTAGCGAGCGTGTGTGGAGTTCGCTGCCCTTCTGGAATTTGCTTGCTGGGAAGTCGTTTCCCGTTTGGCAGGAGTCAGCTTAGCTCCTGAGTTGTGTAGTCGATCAGAGTAGCGCAGCGGTCAGCCCAGCGAGAGGGTTCCTGCTTTGTGTTGTTAGCAAGCAAGAGTTGTTTGTTCCCGCAAGGGCGGAGGCCAGCCAGTAAGAGTTGAGTTGTTCTGGCAAGTTGTTGGTTCTTTGGGGATTGAAGATTTCCTTTCCCTCTAGCCTCTGTGTTGGTTGAGTTGCTCCTTGGAGGCCAGCCTCGAGTGATAGCTTGCGAGGTAGTCTTGCGAATTCGTGTGGCTCAGGATCCGTAAGCTTTGAGGTTGTCGTTATCAGTTTTCCTTGTGAGGTTTTGGGAGTGGAGCTTACGGTTGGAAGATGAGTTAGGCTTAGGCTTAAAGGGAAGTCCTTTGAGTAGCCAGTTGAATTTTAAGAGTTGAGTAGTAGCTTGGAGGCGGCGTTGCTCGTTATAAGTTTGGGTTGAGTTCTCACGAGCAAGCCCTTCTCGGCTTTGTTCCTAATTGTTGTGAGTTCCCGGTTGGCGTTAGTAGAGCCGCGTTTGAGTGAGTTGGCACAGAGGTGCCGTGGCATTGGTTGGTAAGTCGTTGAGCCGCTTTCCTCAAGGTGTTGTGTCGCAGATAGTCATGTGATGGTTTAGTCCTTGCTTCCCGAGTTTTCCTTGAGAGGAATGTTGGATGTTCCTTGCTGGCGATTTTCTCCTTAAGATGGTTGCTTAAGTGTTGTGGTCGTGTTCTAGTTGGAGAAGTTTGTCTTTTGGATCGATCGCCAGCTTGGTGGTTCGTTTGTATCTCGTTAAGGTCAGTAGTCAAGGTTTGAGGTTTGTTAGTCTTTTGTGAAGTAAGAGTAGGCCGTTTAGTTTTGGAATCTGGAAGGTTCAGTTGTTTGGCCGATTTGTTGTAGGGTTGAGTTTGTTTGTTGACAAATGTGTGTACAGTGTTTTTATGTATCGATGTTGGGGCGGCATGTGCCTGACCCATTGCTCATTGTGGACTTTGAGCCCTTGCAAACATTGAGGGTTTAGGGCTTCGAGGAGAAGCCTATGTGTATTCTGGTCTTGAGTCGAAGACGTTGCGTAGAAGTGAGATCCGTTGGTAAAAGTTTAGTGAAGGAGTCTCGAGTTCGGAGGAGGCCGCTCGTGGCGGGAAGGACGGGATGAGATTGCGGATATCTGTGTTGTTTTTCAGTCTTAAGGACTTTCGAGGACGAAAGTCATAAAAGGAGGGAATATTGTAACGACCAGTTTTCATCCCGGTCTTCGGTATGCCCTAGGGGTATTTTAGTAATTTGGTCGGGCCGTCAGACCGCTTTATGTCTTTTTCCAGCTTGCTAAAATTATTGGATGGATTTATGTAAGTTTTGAGGCTTTGTGGATGTGTTTGGGCATGGGGAGATGCAAAGGAAAATTGTGTGTTAAAGTGTGTTTGGTGGGTTTCAACCTAGGTGGTCCGAGAAGTCGTGGGTGGTGTGGCCGCTTGAGCTATTGAGAGCTCTTGTTGCTCTTTCTGCATCACATCTTAGTTAACCTTGGATTTTGGAGTTTTGGTGCATTTGGTTAAATGAAATAGAATTAGGTTATTCCATCTTATTCTCCAAAAGCACCTCTTGGCCGCCCAAGCTCTCCATCTCCATAGCCTTGCCGAGTTCTTCATCCTTGCCTCTCCTTAGGTTCGATCATCATCATTCCGGGTAAGTCTTCGTCTTCTTCATCTTCTCATTTGGGTGTTTGTTGGCCGAATGTAAGAAAAAGGGGTTGTGTGTGTGTGTGTTGTGCGGCCACCGAGGAGCGACCATCATCGCCCGACCGCCGCGACGCCCAGATGTCCCAAAGACTCGCTGCTCGCCCAAAGAAGAGACGCCCGATCGCTCGCCGCGCCAGAGGTCCTCGCCAGGCGCCCGCGCGCGCGTCGAGCCACGTCGCGTCGCCCATCGCGACGCCCTCGCCGTGTCCTTGCCGAATCGCTCGCCCGTGAGCCTTCGCCAGACGCGTTCGCCGCGCGCCTGCCGCCTGCCGCTGCTCGCCGTGTCCGCGCATCGCGACGCCCGGCGCCGCGCGCTGCGCCGCCCAGACGCTTCGCCAGCGCGCGTGTCCTCGCTGCTTGCCGTGCCAGCGCGCGGCGGCCAGCGTGTCCGTCGTGCGTGCCAGCAGCGCAACCAGCCAGCGTGTCCTCGCTGCCGTGTAGCGCAGCGGCGCCGCCAAACCTTGCCGAGCCGGCTTGCGGCTGACCCCAAGCTCGTGTCGTCGTGCGCGTGAGTTCCCGAGCCGAGCTTGCTTGTTCTATTGTTGTTTAGATATTTTAGATGCTGATTATTGTTGGTTTGCTAGGTTCCCGCTCGCTAGCTCGGGATTGTTCCGCAGCAGAGTAGGTTTTGTGTGTAGAAGTCTTCCGACCAAGGTAAGGATCTCTTACCGGGGTTGTGTGGACCTCATGCATATTTGTGATTGTTGTTTTGTATGCACGTGTATGATTACTAGCATGTTTAGCCCTAGGTGCTCTTTTTCTCAATTCTCGATCGCATGAACTCTTGTATTGTTTCTCATGTTAGCCCATGCTAGGTTGTTCTATTCTAGCATGTTCGATATCTGTTCTTGCTTCGTAGTATCATGCTAGGTTCCTTGTATCTGTGGAGCACGTATTGGATGCATTGATTGAATTGTTATTATTATTATTGTTAAGGTTTAGAATTCGTAGATAGCATCATCCGGGCGATGCATAAAGTATCTTGCATCTATGGCAAGGACGTTCGAGACAGCTTCTCCGTCCTTGGACCCCGTGAGGATTAGCTATCCCAACCGGTAGGCCCCGCAATCTTGGGTGAGGGTGGCGGATCATTAAATGCCCCAACGGTCGGGATGATGACTTGGCATTGCCTCGTCCTCGGCGATCGACACGCCCTCGGCGTGTTCGGCCGTAGCCCTTGATTGCCACTGTTAGGGCAAGGACCGCTTCTGGTGTAAGCCTACCACGACCGGTTCCTTAGCCTCAAAAAGCGGTGGTACAGGTGACATAGTTCACGTGTCCGTGTCTCACACCCCTATGTCGGTGACACACCGATCCGGAGATTTAGTTAGGCATGGTGGTCGAACTCGGGCGCTTTGCCACTAGACCCGGCACCCCCGAGTTTGCGGTGAGCATGCGGTGCGCGCTTACGCTCATTACAACGCCGATCGGAGAGCTCCTCGGGATCTTGAGCTAGTGCACCTATCGTATCGACGATGAGACAGGCCGAGGCCGGACTTGTTCCCGTATAGCGCGTATAGTGTGTTGTGGTATTTTTCCTGACTAAGACCACGAGATGGCATCCGAGGTCCAAGTGTGGACTTAAGCTATGTGCTCTGCTTACGTGTTTGTACTCATAGCTTGCATACAATCTTCTAGATGATCATGTATATCGTATTGTACCCCTGTTGGGGATTCTTCTTGAGTAATTCGTTACTCACCCTTACTTATCTTTCAGTAACCATGGCGCGAGGCGGGATGACCGAAGGAGGAGCTGTGATCATGGAATCTCTTTGTCATCTCTAATTATTTTATTTATTTATCATGACTCTTGACTTTTATTATTTCCCTGAATGCATGTAGACGCACAGAGCCCCGGGATGTTTTCTTACGTTTTATGGATTCCAGCATATTTGTACTTGTGGATTGTTTTAATGGTTTAAATAAATCTCTGATCGTAGTATGCTTTTAGAAATGTATGTTTGGGTTGTTGAATGTTTCTGCTTTTTACTTGGGATCCGAAATGTATTTTCCATAATGTCTTTTATTTTCACTACATGCATTGGGGTAAAGGCCCATTTAGAGCCCCTTTTGGGTCGGGTCTTTACAGTTGGTAAAGGCCGAACACGCTGAGGACGTGCCAGCCTGCCAGCAACTCCAAGCTCGTGTCGCCGTGCCGCGTGAGTTCCCGAGCCGAGCTTGTTTGTTCTATTGTTTTTAGACTTTTTAGGTATTGACTATTATTGGTTTGTTAGGTTCCCGCCGCTAGCCGGGGATTGTTCCAGCCTTAGGATTTGTGTGTAGAAGCCTCCCGACCAAGGTAAGGATTTCTTATCGGAGTTGTGTGGGCCTGCGCGTATATTTGTGATCGTTGTTTTGTATGCCCGTGTATGATTACTAGCATGTTTAGCCCTAGGTGCTCTGCTCAATTCTGTCGCCGCATGAACTCTTGTATTGTTTCTCATGTTAGCCCATGCTAGGTTGTTCCATTCTGGCATGTTCGATATCTGTTCTTGCTTCGTAGTATCATGCAAGGTTCCTTGTATCTGTTGAGCACATATTGGACTGCATTGATTGAATTGTTATTATTGCTAGGGTTTAGAGTTCGTAGGTAGCATCATCCGGGCCGGATGCATAACGTAACTTGCATCCCCGACGGACGCGTGCGAGATGGTACTCCGTCCTCGATCCCGTTAGGGTTTAGCTAACCCTAACGGTGGCCCCGCAATCTTGGGTGAGGTGGCGGTATCGTTATATGCCCCAACGGTCGGGATGATGACTTGGCATTGCCTCGTCCCGGCGATCGGCACGTCCTCGGCGTGTTCGGCCGTAGCCCTTGATTGCCACTGTTAGGGCAAGGACCGCTTCTCGGTGTAAGCCTACCACGACGGTTCCTTAGCCTCAAAGTGCGGTGGTACAGCCGACATAGTTCACGTGTCCGTGTCTCACACCCCTATGTCGGTGACACCGATCCGTAGATTTAGTTAGGCATGGTGGTCGAACACGGGCGACTTGCCACTAGACCCGGCACCCCGAGTTTGCGGTGCATGCATGCGGTGCGCGCTTACGCTCATTACAGCGCCGATCGGAGAGCTCCTCGGGATCTTGAGCCGAGTGCACCTTTCGTATCGTCGCGAGTCAGCCGAGGCCGGGACTTGTTCCCGTATAGAGCGTATAGTGTGTTGTGGTATTTCTTTCCGGACTAAGACCCTGAGTTGGCATCCGAGGTCCAAGTGTGGACTTAGCTACGTGCTCCGCTTTGTGTTTGTACTCATAGCTTGCATACATTCTTCTAGATGATCATGTATATCGTATTGTACCCCGGTTGGGGATTCTTACTGGGTAATTCGTTACTCACCCTTATTCTCGTGGTTTTCCACGAGTAACCAAGGCGCGAGACAGGATGGTCAAGGAGGAGGAGCGTGATCATGGAATCCTGCTTTGTCATCTCGACCATTTTATTATATCATGACTCTTGACTTTTGTTATTTCCCCTGAATGCATGTAGATGGGCACGGAGCCCTAGGATGTTTTCTTACGTTTTATGGATTCTAGCATATTTGTACTTGTGGAATGTTTAAATGGTTTAAATAAATCTCTGATCAGAGTATGCTTTTAGAAATGTATGTTTTGATTATTAAATGTTTCTGTTTTTACTTGGGATCCGAAATGTATTTTTCATAATGTCTTTTATTTTCAATACATGCATTGGGGTAAAGGCCCATTTAGAGCCCCTTTTTGGGTCGGGTCTTCTGACACACTGAGAGCGCACGGCAAGGCGTCTGACGGCGGGCAACGCGTCGGGCGACTGGCTGGCGGGGCGCGCGCGACGACGAGCGACTGTGGGCGACGCGGCGGCGACGAACGAGCGACGCGGCTGGTGCGCTGGTGCCCGGTCGGGCGGATGCGGCCGGATGGAGCGGTGCGGGTGGATGCGCTGGGGCGCACGGTGCGGCGATGGGCGGCGCTGGGTCGCACGGTGCAGGCGACGGGCGGTTGTTCGGTGAGGGGTGAAGGCTGGGCAGGTGCAGCTTGGGGCGCCGGTGGTGTGGGCGTGGCTGGGTGCGACGGTGGCGTGGGCGTGGCTGGGCGATGGGCGGCGACGGCGAGGGTGTGGGGAGAGGGTGAGGGCTTTTGCGAGTGAAGTCTCTTTTTTTTTCCTTCCTTCCCTTAATTATATAAGCCTTGGGAATCTCAAATTCCCTTCCCAAGGCTTCCCCCCTTCGAGCCCTTGCCAACGCATTTATTTTCCTTAATTAATTCCAAACTCCCTTCTCTCTTTTGGGCTAAGGGTTCGAGACCTCCAAGTCTTTTTTTTTTAACTAATTTCCATTTAACTGAAATCCGGGCTGTTACACACCACCACCATCAACTCCAAGACCAAGGGAGTAACCTGACAACTCCTATGAGGAAACGGTTCTTACAAGCGGACAACCGAAGGACAGAGAGCTCCACACACGCTCGCTGTCTTGCTCAACTATAGCAACAACATCTAAATCTCACGGGGGCAACAATAGGGGAGGTTCCACCACAGACTGAACCGCCTACCACAAACTAGCCAAAACTCACCTCCGAACACCAAAGGAGGGCAACTCTCAACATCCTGGAAACAGGAAAAACAACCGACAAGGCACGAACCACTCGCCCCCACGAGCAAAACTAACTTCTAGCACTCCAATCCACACCTTGGTCAACACCAAGCACCAACTTGCCACCACACCGAAACCAATCCGGACTCTACTTCAAACAAGCTCTAGCTTGCTATCCTACCACAACTGCCAGCAACTCATCCGAGGCTACAACCTACACGTCTCCGGCTTGCCAACTGAAACTCACTACCTGGGTCTGACTGAGCTCTGGTGAGGCTTTCCACAACTAGGGTTCTTCGGCAACCCTCGACACACACTGTCGTCAAACGGTCTAACAACCAACTGCCTGAACAAACAACTCCTTTTTCCAGCATCACAACCATGCTGGCCAGCTCCGAACCTCGATACCAAAAAGACCAGAAACACTTTAGAATGTGTCATCCTCCTAGTCAAAGCATCAGCCACATCGTAGCTTCCACCCAGGGTAAGGATTCCGAGCAACACTCTTAGCAACTACGGTCAGGAACTACGTGGCTTTGCTACAACCACCATTTGCTCAGTACCATCTGAACTCCAACCAAGCTTAGGTCCAACCCAACAAAACTTACCTAAGCAACAACCCGACTATGAGCACGGTATCCTTACAGTCTCAACTAAAGCCTTACAACATCCACCTGGAGTCCAACTTCTCCAAGAACTGAGCACCAGTTCTCCAATGCAAACCCTACATGGTTCTGAAACTCTCTCCACCAGAACGAACCACACAAAACACACTTGTGTGCACAACTCTCAACCTTCCTTCAGAGATCCAAGACTAACAGGTGCTTTTCCAAAAGGCACCCTAACTTCTGGAAGAGATACAATCAACCAAAGGAACACCAAAAGTTCCATCCCCACACGATACTCGAAGCTGTGGCAACCTTGCTCTACTAAAGCATAACAATGCCAAACCGAACTTACCTTATACCAAGTCTCTACCAAGTGTGTTTTACAGATAAGACATCCAACTCATCTCATGAGGCATCTAACTCATCTCATAAGGCGTCCAACTCATGGTCCCTCTACTGGACCAAACTCGCATCTACAATGCACAACTCTCCTCAGATTTAGGCACTCGAAGGTAGTTGACCGCGCAACCAACCACAAAGATCTCTTGGCCTTAACACTAGCGCAAGACTCACACGCACTAACACCTACCAACCGTCAACCTGCTGACTTACTCAACCCCCAATAACACTGGGAAGAGGCTCCAGCTCCTCTCGAACATCCTTTCGCTTGTAGTCCTTCGACTACCACTTAACTAGCCCTCTTGCGCGACCTAAACAGGTGCAACTGCAATAAACGAATCCAAAGGCTAAAGGAGTGTGCTGAACTCCAGACGGGTCATAGAACCATCTGCTATACCCATGCCAAACTCAGGCCTGAACCAGACTTAGTGCCAAAGCGGCGCACCAACCAATGCACCTCAAGTGCCACTACTACCAAATCCACATCTTACTACAAATGGGGCCAGCAAGGTCACAACCTCAAGTGACAAAAACTCTGGCTAGGCATACAAGGGCCCAAAAACTCAAACAACCCTGACTATGGCATCTCATCTAACTGAAGTCTCACGGCCTACTCTTGCATCACCACATGATGCTCTACAAAACTCTGGTCGGCTCTCTCAACATGCAGCAGCTAGCCCTACTATAGGGGCTCACCATAAGAAGAGTGCTCAACTCTACTAGACAACTGAGGAAACTACCAACGGATCAAGTCCAATGGAAACACTGCTCGCTGCACCCTTAACCACAGGGTTCCGACTTACTGGCTGCAAAACAACAACAATTTACAAGAGCACAAAGGTGTCTCCACATCCTCCACGAAGGCTACTAACTCTGCAGCCACTCACTGGGCAATCGAACAATCTGCTAAGGTTCAAGATCAACACTTGAACTACCCAGAATAGTCCACACTGGAACCTGCTCCACAAGCATCAACATGAGAAAAGCCATAGCTAACTTCTCTCCTGGAGTGGTACTCCAGGGCAAATCACCTCCACCCTCTCTCTAGGGGAAAACTAACAACTGGGCCACAAGTGGCCTACGGGAGTCTAATCTCTACCTCCCCCTGGGACAATGTCCCTGCGGTATCTGAATCTATTTGGATACCCTGACTAGCTGCTATCATACTTCTTACACTGCGGGAAGTTGGCATAATGGTGCTCTGGACCCAAACCACCAACGAGTCAGAACCTGCTCGCCTCCGCTCCACAACACTGAACAAGGCATACACTAGATGAAAAGTATTGTAAATTCTTAACCCTTTTCTAAAAGTGTAAACTTAGGCATACCTCTGAATGCTGATGATCATGGAAAAATGACCTACAACAAAAGGTCAGTCTACAGAATCTATGACTTTGAGCTCTGATACCAACTATAAAGACCCGACCCGAATGGGGTTCTAAATTAGGCATTTACCTCAATGCATGCATTCAAAAGTTAAAGACAATATGCAAGAATGGTTTTCAGATTCTAAGTGAAAACTAAAACATACAAACAACCATTTAAAAGTCAATATAAAATTCCTGAAACCTGTCCCTATTTCCAAGCACCTGTTCCAAGACAAATACATTTCCAAAACTCACTCTGATCAGAGATTTATTTAAAACATTCAAAACTTTCCAATAGTTACAACAGTGCTAGAATCCGAAAAATAGTCAGAAAACAACCTAGGGCTGCGTGCCCAACTACAAGCATTCCGAGGAAAATAATACACAAAGAATCATAGACATAAACTCAGAGTTCGAACAACGAGTTTCCATGATCCATGACTCCTCCAAATGCATCCTATCTCGCACCATGGTTACCTGTGGAAACCACAAAATAAGGGTGAGTAACGAATTACTCAAGAAGAATCCCCAACCGGGTACAATACGATATTCATGGTCATCTAGCGAGAAGGTATGCAAGCTATGAATATAAACACAGAAGAGAGCACATAGCTTAAATCCACACATAAACTTCGGATGCCATCTCAGGGTCTTACTCCGGAATAATCCACCTCATGATACGATCCTATACGAGAAATAAGTCTCGATACGAAAGGTGCACTAGCTCAAGATCCCGAGGAGCTCTCCTGCCGCGTATTTGTGTGAGCGTGTGCGCGCCGCATGCTACTACAAACCATGGGGGTGCCGGTCTAGTGGCAAGCTGCCCGTGTCGATCCACGATGCCTAACTAAATCTCCGGATCGATGTCACCGACATAGGGTGTGAGACTGGACACGTGAACTATGTCGGCTGAACCACCGCACCTGAGGCTAAGGAACCGGTCGTGGTAGGCTTACACCAGGAAGCGGTCCTTGCCCTAACAGGTGGAAATCAAGGGCTACGGCCGAACACGCTGCGGACGTGCCGACTGCCTGTGACAAGGCAATGCCATGTCATCATCCCGACCGTTGGGGCATTTAACAGTCTGCCACCCTCACCCAAGATCGCAGGGCCTGCCGTTAGGGTTAGCTAAACCGTAACGGTGGATCAGGGATGGAGTACCGCCTCCTACGTCTCTGCCGTGGATGCAAGTTACGTTATGCATCCTGGCACGGATGATGCTACCTACCATATCTCAAACCTATAAACAAGCGATTCTGACAAACAATCCAATACGTGCTCAATGATATACAACGAACCTAGCATGATACTACGAAACAAGAACAGATAACGAGCATGCCAGAACGGAACAACCTAGCATGGACTAACATGAGAAACAACATAAGAAATCATGCTAGTCGGGAATTCAGAGCAAAGCACCTATCACTATACATGCTGATAAACACAAACAAGCATACAAACAGCAATCACATATAATATCGCAGGGCCCACACAACTCCGGTAAGAAATCCTTACCTGGTCGGAAGGAAACTACACACAAGAATCCTAAGCTGCGATCGATCCTGAGCTAGCTAATGAGAACCTAACAAGCACAATAATTATCACAATCCATACACCTAAATATAATAAAATAAACAGGGCTTAGCTCGGGAGCAACTCACACCAGCACGGTGGACGCGCGCGGACGGACAGTGCATGGTCGTGTTTCTTTGTTGCGCGCGCGTCGCGATGAGCCGGTTGGGAGCAGCAGCGTATTGGCGCGCGACAAGGGCTGACGGGAGAAGCAACGCGACACGGGGCGGTCATGTCATACTTGGCGCAGCGGCGAGCGACGGCACTGGGCTGCGACGGGTCGACGCGCTACTCGCTGGGGGCGGCTGCGACGCGATCTGGCTGCTGGGCGTCTGGGCTGCTCGGCTTGGCGATAGGGCTGATGGCTGGGGCTGCTAGCTCGATGGCAGGGCTGGTGCGGCACAGGAGCTACTGCTGGGCCACCTGCTGCTCGGCTGGGCTGCTGCTCGTGTGGGACGACGCTCGATGGAGCTTGGGAGGAAGAGCACGACAAGGGGGCTTGGGAGAGAAGCTTGGGCGGCTAGGAGGTTTTGGAGAAGAAGACACTCAAACCTAATTTCCTTTCTTTTACTCAAATGCACCAAAACCCCAAGGACTCAAGGCTAACCAAGACATGCTGCGGAAAGAGCAACAAGAACCTCCTGTGGCTCAACTGGCGACTCCACCCACCTAACTTCCTAGTATCCCGGGTTCAAATCCCAACAAACACACCTTTATTCCTCAATTTTTATTTTGCATCTCACCATGCCCAAACACATCCACAAAGCATCAAAATCCTATTTAAGTCCATCCAATAATTTTAACAACTGAAAAAGACATAAACGGCCCTGACGGCCCGACCAAATTACCAAAATACCCCTATGGCATACCTGGAAGAGCGGGATGAAAACTTGGGCTGTTACATGAGGCTAAGGAACCGGCGGTGGTAGACTTACACCAGGTGTAAGAACCCGACCCAAAATACGGTCCTAAACCTAGGTCCTCACTCAGCATGCAAGTTAAATATGTCAACAAGTGGTTTAGTGCTCATATTTAAAAACTTTACAAAACATTTGAGAACGGGGAACACTTAAAACACAACCAACAATTTCATTAAACAAAACCACAAAGTAAAAACAAGCATGGCCAGTATTTATAAAAACTATCAAAACAGTTTAAACAACTTTAACAACATTCCCCTAGGACTCCTGTCCATCTACATGCTGAACAAATAATGCAAATAATAAACGACAGAGTGCCGGCAGCTCCCATGATCAATCAGCTCCCTCCACTAGCCGTCCCGGTGCTGTCACAAGTTACCTGGTGGAAAAAACCACAGAAATAAGGGTGAGTATAAACATACTCAGCAAGAATCCCCAACCGGGGTACAATACGATACATCAGTCATCTAGCACCCTAGTATACATGCAAACGGTTACCAACACAGATCATAGCTCAACGAGCTTACAAGGCAAGATCTGGAATCCTCGGAAGTCTCCTACTTCCAGCCTAATGATTGGTTCTCATAACCAATCCTGAGACATCCTTGAGGGCTTTCTCCCTCAGCCAATTGATCAGCTCAAAAACCAATCCCAATGGATATCTGACACCCTCGACCATATAATCAGCTCAAAAACCAATCCCAATGGGTGTCCTCAAGGGTCTCTTACCCTCGCTAATAAATCTAGACTATCGGGAGAGTATCCGAAGTTTGGCCTAAACTGGAAGGAATTGGTGTACTCACGAACATTAGCCAGGGGGAGCTCTCCGAATCGGCGACTAACGTGTGTGCGCGCACACCGCATGCTGCTGTAACCGACGTAAATGTGGGGGCCTAAGTACAAACTACGCGGGCCAGGTATGCATTCCTAAAGACTCGAAAGCGGTGTCACTGATCACAGTAGTGCGAGGCCCTCGGCACTCATCTGTGCAGCCTGTACCACCGACCTGAAGCTAAGAACCGGCCAAGGCAGGCTTGCACCGTTGGCAGGGTTCCGCTCTAGCAGGCTACAAACTAGGCTTATGCGGATGTGGTAGCTAAATCCACATCGGCGGCCGGGTGGGAAGCAAGGTACGTTATGCTTCGCTCTACTCCCGACCGGTGGGGACAAAGTACGTTGTGTCCGCTCTCAGCCTCTGGATGATGACAAACCCTACTATACTAGCTAAGAGTATAGAGAAAATGATTCCTGGCTAACATACAATAATTACATCAATCACTCTTAGCCTAGCATGATACTACAAACTTAAAACATGAATCATTAGCATGTTGGAAGAACAAACCTAGGACGGCACTAACATGTACAATCAAACAAACATGCTAGCAAGAGATCAATCATAGCTGCCCTATCACTATCATGCTCATAACAGTCAACAAGCATACAAGGCACATCATGATAATATTGTAGGGTCCACACAACCACGGTAAGAAATCCTTACCTGGAAACAAGCAGAAACCACTAACACAAATCATCCAAGCGACCCTCAAGCTTCTAAGAAAACCCGAGCAACCTAAGCATTAAATATAAACAACCTAATCAATTAAACAGCAGCCAACAACTCATGACCAAAAGGAGAAAAGACTCGGGAATTACCATCTGAGAAGCCACAAGGCTCGGGCCACACCAACACAGCAGGGCAGGCTGTAGGCAGCAAGGAGGCTGGCTTGGCGCGCTGGCGCGAACAAGCGGGCGAGCGACGCAGAGCGGCTAGGCGCAACAGGGGCACGGCCGCGCTGAGGCTCGGAGTGGTGCGGCGCGGCTCGACACAGGGAAAGGCACGCGGCGACGCGACGAGCTACAGGGGAAGCGCGGGCTGGCACGACGAGCTACAGGGAACGCGCGATCTGGTGCGGAGCTGCCTGCTGGGAGGAGAGCTGGCGCTGGCGGGGGGCGGCTCGACACAGTGCGCGGCATGGGCGAGCAGGGGCTCTGGTCTAGGCGAGCTGGGCTCGGGCTCGGGCTTGGGCGAGCTGAGCGGCTAGGGCTGGGCTCGGGTTTGGTGAGAGGGAGAGAGAGAGAGAGAGAAAAGAAAAGGGGAAAAAATGGGATATTTCTCTTATTTTTCCATCCTTATCCAATTTTAAATAAGCCTTAAAGACCTAAAATCCCTATCCACGACTTCCTCCTTCGAGACTCGACTGAAGCAATCTTTTCCAATAAATAAAACTCACTTAAAATGAAACTCCCAAATCAACATTAAGGGCAAGGGCTCAAATCCCAAAGGAAGCACTCAAACAACAATAATTTTGCCAAAAAACCCAAATCACTACCAAACTTCCAAACGACTAGCCCAAACATCTTGGGTCTTGCAACCAACAACAATCAAGCCTCGACAAAGGCAGGAGCAACCCTGAAGTCCTGAAAATCCCCAAATCCTGCCCAGGGAGCAAAAGACCAAAATACCCCTAAGGGTTAAATAGCTCTAACTGCCTAACTGAACAACCAAATCTTGAACCGAAAGCACCTGGAAAATCGGAAAAGAAAACTGGGCCGTTACAATACTCCCTCCTTTTAAGACTTTCGCCCTCGAAAGTCCTATGACGAAATAGCTCTAGGAAATCTCCACTGATTCCAAACCAACTGAACTTCTCGGCTAAGACAACACTAGCCCTTCAACGAAAACTAAACCCTCTTGGGTTTCCAAAGGCTCAAAGCCACAATGCCATCCAGCCTGCCACAAACTATCTCAATCAAGACTGGGCATACACTAAACTCCGAAGAAATAGATGCGATAGAGCTAGACGAAAAACCCCATCCTCAACTCTCAAACGGTCTTAATAATCTTAGGGCTCACTTAACCCTACTAACCCAACTCGGAACCCCTCTCCACGGCGCTACTCTCAGCAAACTCGAGGACTGGTCACAAGCTCCAAAACTTTACGCCACGCACCGGCGTAACTTCTCTTAAAGCTCACAGCTGTTAACAAACAGCCTCAACCCTACACCATGCTGTCCAAACAACTGAACCTCCCAGGTTTCAGAAACTAAACGGCCTACTCTTACTTCACAAGAGACCAGCGAACCTCAATGTTTGCCTACAAGCCTTAACGAAATCAAATCGAACCATCAACTGTCGACTGATCCTAAAGGCAAACTTCTCCAACTAGAACGCGTCCACAACACTTAAGCAACCATCTTAAAGAGAAATCGTCGAACCAAAGACAAGGGGCACAATCTTGGTTCACCAAACGGCTAACATCACTCACACCAGCTGAAACTTCGGCTACGACCACCCCTAAAAGACAAGGTCCAGGCACAGGCTCCACTAGGCCAAACCAACAAACTGGAGCCCCTCAACGGCCGAACGCAAACTTTTCAATGCAAACCTACCAACAACTGGCCTAAGAGAACATTGCCAGACAAGGAAACAATCAACATTCCTCTCAAGGAAATCTCGGGTCGCAAGGACTAAAACATCATGCAGCTACTAGCAACACAACACCTTGAGGATAACAACTCAAGGGTTTTACCAACCAATGCCACGGCACCTTTGTGCCAACTCACTCAACTGAGGCTCAGCTATATTGCCAACTGCGAACGCACAACAACTAGGACAAAGCCCGAGAAGGGCTTGCTCTGCAGAAACTCAACCTAAACTTATAACGAGCAAAGCTCGCCTCCAAGCTACCACTCAACTCTTAAGTCCAACTGGCTACTCAAAGGACTTCCTCCTTTTAGCTTGGACCTAACTCATCTTCCAACCAGAAACTCCACACCCGGAACATCGCAAGGAATACAAATAATGACAACCATGATGCTGGCGAATCGCAGAAACACGAACTGTGAAGGCTACCTCAAAAGTCAATACTCGAAGCTGGCATCCACGGTGCAACTCAACCACCATAGAAACTAAGGGCTCTTCAAACCCCAAAGATCCAACAACTTTCCAGCAACAACTCAACTCTTAAACTGGCTGGCCTCCGCCCTTGCGGGGACAAACAACTTTTCGCTTGCTAAAACACAATGCAGGGACCCTCTCGCTGGGCTGACCGCTGCGCTACTCTGATCAACTACACAACTCAGGAGCTAAGCAGACTTCTTCTAAACGGAAATGATTCCCCAGCAAGCGAGCTTCCGCAAGACAACGAACCTCACACACACTAGCTGTCTTGCTCATCAAAGGCAACAACAACCAAATCTCTAGGAATCATCAACCGAGGAATCCCACAACCGATTGGACCACCAATCTAGAACTAGCAGTACTTACTCAATCTGTCGAGGGAGGGGTCAACTCCCAAAACAACCTGACTAGGAACAAGTCCACAGGGCAACGCCCGCTTGCTCGAACCGAGCTAGCTCTCGAACAACATGGGAACCATACTTGGTCCACACCAAGCACCACCTTGCTAAGAATCCCAAAAACCAACGTGTAGGTACTTAAAACAACACTAGCTTGTCAACCGACAAGTAACGAACCACTCGCCCCACGAGCAAAACTAACTGCTAGCAACTCAAAACCACACCTGAACCAATCCGGACTCTACTCCAAACAAACACTAGCTTGCTAGTCTACCAAATCTGCCAGCAACTCACCCGAGGAACACTGCCTGGGTCTAACTGAGCTCTAGCGAGGCTCTCCACAACCTAGGGTTCCTCCGATCATCCTCCGACACACACTGCCGCCAAACGGTCTAACAAACATCTGGCTACACGGGCACAACTCTCTCCAGCATTTCAACTATGCTGGCCAACTCCAACTCCTTGGAAACCAAGAGGACCCGAAACGCTACAGAATGCGTCATCCTCCTACTCAAGCATCGGCCACAACATAGCTTCTATCCAAGGTAAGGATCCGAACAACACTCTTAACCATGACGATCAGAAACTGCTCGGCTTCGCTACCACCGCTCTTGTTCAGTTCCAACTGAACTCTAACCATCGACCAAAAAGAAGTTCCTCTAACCAGGTTAAAGTCCAACTAGCGAAACTTGCTTTAACAACAACAATCCTGCTACGAGCACGGTATCCTTACAACCAAAGCTAGGGCACTTGTCAAGAACTAAAGCCTTGACACCTCAAGGGCTGAGCACTGGTTTCTCAACATAAACCTCTCGTGGATCTGTAAGGACCCGACCCAAAAGAAGCGGTCTCTAACCTAGATCCTTACTTAGCATGCATGCCTAGGAATGTAAAACGTCATTCAGAGTTTGAAATTTAAATCCTTGAAGTAAGTACATTAAAAACAAGTAAAATATAATTCCATTTAAAATAAACAGGTAGATGACTGATCAGTACTTTCTTAAAAACAAATCAAGGGAAACGGTACGAGAAACACAAAATAGGTTTTTGAGTACTTTTCCTAGGGACTCAAGTCCCACTACATGCTAAATCATAAGAAAACAATAAAAGAACATGCATCCCGGGCCAGGCTATCCATGATCATCCAAAGAACCTCCTCCTAGCCATCCCGCCGATGTCCCAAGTTACCCGTGGAAAACCACAGAAAAATAAGGGTGAGCAACGAGTTACTCAGTAAGAATCCCCAACCGGGGTACAATACGAAAACATATCATTTAGCACACGGACATGCAACCATGCAAAGACTCAGAGCAAACAGATGGGTTAACAGAACGTCACTCTTGGGGCTTGCCTATTCGAGGCTTACAGCTACCCACTACCCTAGGTTCCACACAGGTGTCCTTCGAGCCTTTCACAACCTAGGACTCGGTGTTGCCCATCGGGGACTTATACACCTAGGATGCCCATCGTGTCTTACACCTCCAACTCGGTGATGCCCATCGGGGACTTATACACCTAGGATGCCCATCGGGTCTTACACCTCCAACTCGGTGATGCCCATCGGTCTTATACACCTAGGATGCCCATCGGGTCTTACACCTCCAACTCGGTGATGCCCATCGGGTCTTATACACCTAGGATGCCCATCGGGTCTTACACCTCCAACTCGGTGATGCCCATCGGGTCTTATACACCTAGGATGCCCATCGGGTCTTACACCTCCGGATGTCCATCGGGTCTTACCCGAGCGAGACGCACTGGGATTACCACTACAATCTCTTACACTATACCAATTCCTAGCATGGCACTAACAGATAACGTGGTCACGGTTATGCCGAGACAATTTAACCCCTAGCATGAAACTAACAGATATATCGGAATCACAAGCGCAAAACCATCCAAAAACAAGAAAGAACAAGCAACCTATCCACTAGCGGTTTCATACATACACAACACATAGCATGCTATCAAAGTATTCGCAGGGTCCACACAACCCCGATAAGAAGTCCTTACCTGGAAGTGAATAGAATCAACGATCAACGGATGACTCTCGAGCTTCTAAGCGTACCCGACAACCTAGGCAAGTAATAAAATATCCTAATTAATAAACAAACATCTAAAATCGTGAAGTCCATAGGGTGGAGGCTCGGAATTTACCAACCGAGAAGGCACACGCCTCGCAGCAGCAGCGCGCGGACGGCGCCGCGCGGCAGGGGCGCGCGCTAAGCGCGCGCGCGCGCGCGGCGAGGCAAGCGACCACACGCCGGGCGGGCGCGCCGCCAAGGCGCTCGGATGGCGGCAGCAGCGGGCGACTGGGCGGCGAGGCCGGGCGCGCGAACGAGCGACACGGCTGGGGCGGCGCGCGGCGAAGCGACACGCTGGGACGGCGCGGGCGAGCGGAGCGACGCGATCTGGCGCTGGTGTTGCGTCGCAGGCGCGCCGACAGAGCGATGCGGTTAGTGCGCACAGGGTGCTCGTCGCAGGCGGCCGGACAGGCGATCTGGGTGGTGCATCGGGCGCACGGCGCGCGCGCGGCGGCGCTGGGCGCGGCGCGGCGACGGGGCGGGCTGGCTGGCCGGCGGCTTGGTGCGGCGCGACAGTGGCGTGCAGGGCGTGCGGCGTGGGTGTTGGGCGAGAAGGTTAGGGTTTTGCGAGAGAGAGAGTGTTTTCCTTTTTTTTTTTTTTTTTTTTCTTTCTTCCTCAAATTAAATAAGCTTGGAAATCTAAAATTCCCTTCCCAAGGCTTTCCTCCTTCAAACCCAAGTTGGCGCATTTATTTTCCTTAATTAATTCCAAACTCTCATCTCTCTTTGAGGCCGAGGGTTCGAGTCCTCCAAAATCATCCTTTAATCCCTATTTTAATTTAACTAAAATCCGGCCATTACAATACTCCCTCCTTGGAGGACTTCCGCCTCGGAAGTTGTTTGCACTAAAACAACCCCGGGTAGTTACTCCTCATCTCCCCTTCCAACTCCCAAGTAGCTTCCTCGACTCTCTGATTCCGCCACTGCACTTTCACTAAATCAATAGCTCGATTTCTCAAGACTTTCTTCTCAAATGCTAAGATCTTTATGGGCTTTTCCTCAAAGCTCAGGTCATGGTTTAGCCGCAAAGGCTCAAAATCTATGACATGCGAAGGTGCCGCCACATATCTTGGCGAGCATCGAAACATGGAACACACCATGCATCGCAGCCCAAGGTCAAGCGGCAAAGCTAACCGATAAGCTACGGCCCCGATCCTCTCGAGGATCTCGAATGGTCCGACAAACCTGGGGCTCAGCTTCCCCTTCCTACCAAACCTCAGAACTCCACGCATCGGAGCCACCTTAAGGAACACGTCTTTGGCCAATCTCAAACTCCAACCTCTACGCCCGACATCGGCGTAGCTCTTCTGCTGCTCATGCGATCAACATTCGAGCTCGATCTTACGGATGACCTCATTGGTCAAGCTGGAGCAACTCGACCCAATATCTCGCTGTCTCCAACCTCTTCCTGAATCTTGGGGATCTGCAGCGCTTACCATACAATGCTTCAAACGGTGCCATCCGAATGGTTGATCAAAACTATTGTTGTAGGCGAACTCCATCAAATACAAGTCTTGGTCCCAACCGCCGGGAAATCCAACACGCAAGCTCGCAACATATCCTCTAAGATCTGATTTACCCGCTCGGTCGGCCATCGATCCTGTGGGTGGAAGGTCAGGCTCTTTGTAGTTGCACTCTGTGCCTGCACACACTGCGGGGCCTTCCAAAACCGTGATGTAAACCGGGAATCCCGGTCGAGATAATTTTAAGCGGCACTCCGTGGTACCGCACTATCTCTTCAAGGAACAGTGTGTGCCTTTGCTCCACGGTGTAGTTTATCCTGCCTTAATGAAGTGGGCACACTTAGTCAACCTATCAACGACCACCCAAATCTGTGCATATCCTCTAGGGGTCTGGGGCAATCCCGAAATAAAATCCATGGTAATTTCCTCCCACTTCCACCGTGGCACCCGAGCGATCAGTAGCAACCACGCTAGTTTTCGCCTGGGCGCCTTCACTTGCCGACAAGTGAGACACCGATCCGACAAACCGGGCAATCTCTCTCTTCATCCCCATCCACCAAAAAGTCCGCTTAAGATCTTGGTACATCTTGTTACCCCACAGGTGCCATGCAAAAGGCGAGGTGTGAGCCTCGATCAACAATTCGAGCGAATACTGGGCATCGGGCCGGGACACATAGCCGACCCTTATATCTCAAGCCACCATCTGCAAATATCTCAAAATCAAAGTCACCATCCGCCTGGACCCTCTCGCACAACTTTTTCAACCTAGGATCATTCAATTGGCCGTCAATAATCCTTTGCCTTACCGAAGGCTGGATGGTCAACTGAGCTACCCTGGCGGTAACATCCCCTAACAACACTGCTATTTCCGCTCTCTCGAGGTCTTTCCTTATGATACTTTTGGGATTTGCCAACGTTGCTAGATGCGAGGTCTTCCTACTTAGTGCATCTGCCACAACATTTGCTTTTCCAGGGTGATACAATATCTCACAATCGTAATCCTTTACCAGCTCCAACCACCTCCTCTGCCTCATGTTCAGGTCCTTCTGAGTGAAGAAATACTTGAGGCTTTGGTGATCCGAGAAAATCTGAATCTTTTCCCCATACAAGTAGTGCCTCCAAATCTTAAGTGCAAAGACGACCGCTGCCAACTCCATATCATGAGTCGGGTAATTCTGCTCGTGCGGTTTCAACTGCCTGGAAGCGTATGCTATCACCTTACCGTGTTGCATCAAAACGCAACCCAAACCAAACTTGCTGGCATCATCAGACACCACGAAACCCCGATTCCCCTCGGAATCGCCAACATCGGCGGGACGTCAAACTGCTCTTTAGCTTAGCAAAACTCTCATCGCACTTCCTATCCCAAACGAAATCAACACCTTTCCTCGTCAATCAAGTAAGCGGGGCGGCTATTGTAACGACCCAGGTTTTTCTTCCCGGTCTTCCAGGTATGCCCTAGGGGTAATTTGGTAATTTGGTCGGGCCGTCATGGTCGTTTGTGTCTTTTCCAGCTACTAAAATTATTGGATGGTTTTTGTAGGTTTTTGGAGGGGTTTGTGGTTTGGTTTGAGCAAGGTTTGTCGCAAAAGTAAAAATAAAGGAAATTGTGCCACAGCCTGGTTTGAACCCGGGTCTCCTGGGAAGCTTGTAGAGAGGTGTGCCAATTGAGCCATTAGGTGCTCTTGTTGCTCTTTCTGCATCACATCTTAGTTAACCTTGGAGTTTGGAGTTTTGGTGCATTTGGTTAAATGAAATAGAATTAGGTTTTTCCATCTTATTCTCCAAAAGCACCTCTTGGCCGCCCAAGCTCTCCATCTCCATAGCCTTGCCGAGTTCTTCATCCTTGCATCTCCTTGGGTTCGATCATCATCATTCCGGGTAAGTCTTCGTCTTCTTCATCTCCTCATTTGGGTGTTTGTTGGCCGAATGTAAGAAAAAGGGGTTGTGTGTGTGTGTGTGTGTTGTGCGGCCCGGTAGGAGGAGCGACCATCATCCCCACACCAGGCTCCGCACGCCCAGATCGGTCGAGCCAGCCTGCCGCACGCCCGGATCGGTCGAGCGCCACCTGCCGCACGCCAGATCGGTCGAGCCACCACTGCCGCGACGCCCAGATCGGTCGAGCCACCTGCCGCCGCGCCGCGCTGGACTGTCCCAGCCCGCCTCGCGCCGTTCGCCCGCCAGCAGAATCGACGCCCGATCGCTCGACGCCAGAGGTCCTCGCCACGCCGCCAGCGCGTCCAGCCGATCGCTCGCCGACCCTCGCCGTGTCCGCTTGCCGAGCCGCTTGCCCGCGCGCCTTCGCTCGAGCGTTCGCCGCGCGCGCGCTGTCCTCGCTGAAGTTGCTCGCCGTGTCCGCATCGCCGCGCCCGGCGCGCCGCGCGCCGTCGACGCTCGCCGCGCGCGCGCGTCCACTGCTGCGCCGTGCCACAACGCAGCGGCCAGCGTGTCCGTCTGCGTGCGGTAGCGCCCAACAGCGCGTGTCCTGCCGTGCCAGTAGCAGCGCAGCGCCCAGACCTTGCCGAGCCAGCTTGCGAGCAGCGCCCCAAGCTCGTGTCGTCGCGCCGCGTGAGTTCCCGAGCCGAGCTTGTCGCTCTATTGTTGTTTAGATATTTTAGATGCTTGATTATTGTTGGTTTGCTAGGTTCCCGCCGCTAGCTCGGGATTGTTCCATGACTTAGGATTTGTGTGTAAAAGTCTTCCGACCAAGGTAAGGATTTCTTACCGGGGTTGTGTGGACCTCTGCGGTATATTTGTGATTGTTGTTTTGTATGCCTGTGTATGTTTACTAGCATGTTTAGCCTAGGTGCTCTGCTCTTACAATTCTGATGGCATGAACTCTTGTATTGTTTCTCATGTTAGCCCATGCTAGGTTGTTCTATTCTAGCATGTTCGATATCTGTTCTTGCTTCGTAGTATCATGCTAGGTTCTTTGTATCCGATGAGCACGTATTGGACCGCATTGATTGAATCGTTATTATTGTTAAGGTTTAGAATTGAGGTAGATAGAATCATCCGGGCCCGATGCATAAAGTATCTTGCATCTATGGCAAGGACGTTCGAGACGATTCTCCGTCCTTGGACCCCGTGAGGGATTAGCTATCCCAACCGGTAGGCCCCGCAATCTTGGGTGAGGGTGGCGGTCGTTAAATGCCCCAACGGTCGGGATGATGACTTGGCATTGCCTCGTCCCCGGCGATCGACACGTCCTCGGCGTGTTCGGCCGTAGCCCTTGATTGCCACTGTTAGGGCAAGGACCGCTTCGGTGTAAGCCTACCACGCCGGTTCCTTAGCCTCAAAGTGCGGTGGTACAGCCGACATAGTTCACGTGTCCGTGTCTCACACACCCTATGTCGCCGACACCGATCCGTAGATTTAGTTAGGCATGGTGGTCGAACACAGGCGGCTTGCCACTAGACCCGGCACCCCCGAGTTTGCGGTAGCATGCGGTGCGCGCGCTACGCTCATTACTGGCGCCGATGGAGAGCTCCTCGGGATCTTGAGCGATGCACCTTTCGTGTCGACGATGAGACAGTGGGCCGGGACTTGTTCCCGTATAGTGCGTTTAGTGTGTTGTGGTATTTTCCGGACTAAGACCACGAGATGGCATCCGAGGTCCAAGTGTGGACTTAGCTATGTGCTCCGCTCTGTGTTTGTACTCATAGCTTGCATACATTCTTCTAGATGATCATGTATATCGTATTGTACCCCTGCTGGGATTCTTCTTGGGTAATTCGTTACTCACCCTTATTCTGTGGTTTTCCACGGTAATCAAGGCGGAGACAGGATGGTGAAGGAGGAGCTATGATCATGGAACTCGCTTTGTCATCTCTGATTGTTTTATTTTAATTATCATGACTCTTCACTTTTTATTATTTCCCTGGATGCATGTAGACGGGCACAGAGCCCCGTGATGTTTTCTTACGTTTTATGGATTCCAAATATTGGTACTTGTGGATTGTTTTAATGGTTTAAATAAATCTCGATCAGTGTGCTTTTAGAAATGTATGTTTTGGTTGTTGAATGTTTCTGCTTTTACTTGGAATCAAAAATGTATTTTTCATAATGTCTTTTATTTTCACTACATGCATTGGGGTAAAGGCCCATTTAGAGCCCCTTTTGGGTCGGGTCTTTACTGATTGGTATCGAGCTCGAGTCATAGATTCTGTAGACCGACCTTTTGTTGTAGGTCGTTTTCCATGATCATCAAGACTCAACACCATCAGTACGCCTAGATTTATTGTTTTAGAAAGGAAAAGGGTTAAGAATTTACAATACCTATCATCTAGCGTATGCCTTGTTTGGTGTTGTGGAATGGTGACAGCGTGTTTTGATTCGTTGTTGGTTTGGATGTAGATCGCCAAAGATGCTACCACCCGTCTCGGAGAGGAGGTTCGAGAGCGTGTCGAGGTATCGAGATCGGATCGATCATCGCAGGGGACATCGTCCCAAGCCGACATCGATGGCATTCCACCAGCAGCTCCTCCTGTTACGCCTAGAGCGGGCGTTGAGGCGATCGAAGCGCCGTGAGATCGCTCCCGGAGCAGAGTTTGCTTTGAGTCTATGAGGGCTTTTATGGTCGCATGTTGAGTGACCAGAGGCGAGACCTGTGCCTTGTTGGCGTAGCGGCAATGGAAGAGTCCCGAGCCCAGATCGAGCAAAATGACTCGATTGGTTCAAAGAGAGCTCAAGTAGCACCTCCAGCTCCTCGAGAGCAAGTAGCCCCAGAGGCGGATATGGCGAGAGGGTGCCGAGGAATTGGGTAGGTGGTGAAAGATTTTGTGAAGTGGAAGCTCGAGAAGTTTGATGCCACCGGTGATGCGTTAGCGGCAGCCTGTGTGGATTGCCCATTTGGAGTACACCTTCCCGATCATGGTGTGCCCCGATATTCAGAGGCCGAGATGTGCGGCTCATGTGCCGGGAGGCACAAATGAGATGGTGGTGGGAGTCCACCTTGAGCGAGAGACCACCGGGTCTCCACCCGCTACTTGGGAGTTCTTCAAGGCCGAGTTCAAGGTAAAGTTCATCGGTGATGAGGCTCGGGAGAAGATGGTGGAGCTCTTCCGCAACCTCAAGCGGGGTTCTGATTCCATTGAGGAATATGAGCGCAAGTTCTCGGAGTATGGATATTTTGCTCCTCAATTGATTGCCACCCCGGTCAAGATTCGGAAGTTCATATCTGGTTTGAGGCGTGGTGTTTCCCGAGATGTCGTGGCTCGTGCCCCGACACTTATGCTAGGGTCATCCCAGCTTAGCCACGATCTATAATGGGAAGTATCCTGCTTGAGCGGGTTGTTGCCGCTCCTGCTCAGCCATCCGTCCCAGCAGCTGTGGGGCGTAAGAAGAGAAGTTTGACTTTCGGGAGGCGGCGGCGCGCCAAGGGCGATTCGAACAGAGATCACGGAGAGCTCCAAATCCGTTTCACTTCACCCAGACGAGGAGGACCCAGAGCGCTTTCCGCTTGTGCTACTTGTGGGAAAGTCCACGCCGAGCTTGTCACCGGACCTAGATTGTGCTACCGTTGTGGTAGAGAGGGGCACATGGCCCGTTTTTGTGATCACCAACTATGGCAAACAATTCAAATGCAAGAAAGCGAGGTCGAGTGTTTGCTACGACCCGTCAGAGGCCGAGCGTCACGGATGCCGGCTGTGGCGGTACGCTTCTTGTTTTAGATCACCGCGCATTTGTCTTGTTTGATTCTCGTTCCACGCATTCATTTGTATCTGTGTTGTTTGGTTGAGCATGCTAAGTTAAGACTAGAGCCTCTAGGTTTCGAGTTATCTGCTGCAACTCCTTCGGGAGTTAATATGTTGGCTAGAGATAAGATTAAGGATGGCCGGATCGAGATATCCGGAGAGTTGCTTGTGGCTACGCTCATAGTTCCGCCTATGAGCGGTTTTGATGTGATTCTTGGTATGGAGTGGTTAGTCACAACCACGCGCTTGATTGACCGCCACCGGAAGAAGTAGTGTTCAGGCCGCCAGTGTCGGCCTAGCTTTAAGTTTCGTGGAGTCCAAGGTGGAGTTTGCCCGCCGATGGTGTCACCGTGAAAGCTCGTCGGTTGCTAGCTCATGGAGCTTGGGGCTATCTAGCCAAGTTGTGCGGGAAGAGCCGCCTCGCTGTCTGCTGATCAAAGCCGGCCGTGCGTGCGGAGTTTGCGGACGTGTTTCCCCGAGGAGTTACCGGGTTGCCCCAAAGAGAGAGTTGACTTCATTATTGAGCTCGAGCCGGGGACCCTCCCTATCTCGAAGGCTCCGTGACGCATGGCGCCAGTGAGTTAAAGGAATCGAAGATTCGATTGCGGGAGATGTTAGACCGAGGGTTCATCCGTCCAAGTGTGTCCCCGTGGGGAGCACCATTCTGTTGTGAAAAAGAAGGATGGTTCTATGCGCTTATGTATTGATTACCGCGAGCTTAATAAGGTGACAAAGAAGAATAAGTATCCGCTGCCCCGTGATCGATGATTTGTTCGATCGGCTTCGTGGAGCTTCGTGTTCTCCAAGATAGATCCGAGATCCGGTTACCATCGATTGCGGATCGTGGATGCCGACATTCCTAAGACACTTTTCGTGTCCAGATATGGTCACTATGAGTTTGTGGTCATGTCGTTTAGATTGACCAATGCCCCAATTTGCGTTCATGGACATGATGGATAGGGTGTTCAAATCATTTTTGGACAACCGTCATCGTGTTCATTGACGATATTCGATTTATTCGAGGTCTAAAGAAGACCATGCGAGCATTTGAGACGAGTATTGGCGGCTTTGAGGGAAAACCAACTTTATGCGAAGTTTTCCAAATGTGATTCTGGTTGGAGCAGTGGCCTTCCTAGGCCACGTGGTTTCGAGAGATGGTATAGCCGTGGACCCCGCGAAGATTGAGGCCGTGAGTTCATGGGCCAAGCCGACTTCGATTGTTTAGAGATTCGCAGCTTTACGGTTTGGCGTTACTACCGTCGGTTCGTCAAGGACTTTTCGCTTTAGCCTCGCCCCTCACTCGTCGGACGAGGAAGGGTGTCGAGTTTGTTTGGGACAAAGAGTGTGATGAGAGCTTTGCCGTGCCTCAAGCGTAGTTTGACTTCAACACGACTGTTGGCAATCCCGAGGGGACAGTGGTTTCGTGGTCTACAAATGATGCTTCCAAGTTTGGTTTAGGTTGTGTGTTGATGCAAAGACGGGAAGGTCATTGCCTATGCTTCCCGTCACCAAGCCGTATGAGCGAGAACTACCCGACTCATGATATGGAGTTGGCGGCAGTGGTGTTTGCAATCAAGATTTGGAGGCATTACCCGTATGGTGAGCGGATTCGTGATGTTTACCGATCACCGAGCCTCAAGTATATGTTTACTCGTAAGGAGTTGAATATGAGGCGAGGAGATGGTTAGAGTTGGTAAAGGACTATGATCATGAGATTTTGTACCATCCGGTAAAGCCAATGTAGTGGCCGATGCTTTGAGCGAGAAAGACGTCGCACTCTGCGGCGTTGTTGAGTTCCCACCCAGTTTGAGAGAGAGTTCGAGCGGGCCGAGGTTGCGTGTTGTTGGGAGAGGTTACCGCCAAGGTAGCTCGATTGGATTTGCTCAAATCGATTCGGCAAATGGATTATAGACGGCCAGTTGGGTGACCCCGCACTTAAGAGATTGGTTGACAGAGTTAGTGCCGACGGTGACTTTGACTTTGTATATTCACGACATGTGGGTTGACTTATAGAGGCCGGTTGTGTGTTCCGGACATTGCGGTGTTTGCGAAAGCGAGTTGCTCTCTGAGGCCCACTGTTCCCCCTTTTGCTTGGCACCCCTGGGTACCAAGATGTATCGAGACCTTAAGCGCACCTTACGGTGGATGGGAATGAAGAGAGATGTGGCGAGTTTGTCGGTAGGTGTCTCACTTGTCGGCAAGTGAAGGCACCCGAGCAGAGGCCAACAGGTTTGTTGCAAACCATCGAGTGTACCCCCAAAGTGGAAATGGGAAGAGATCTCTATGGACTTTATATCCGGTTTGCCAAGGACTCCGAGGAAGTTCTCTCGATTTGGGTGATAGTCGACCGTTTGACCAAGAGCGCACACTTCATTCCCGGTAGGGACACTTATACCGTGGAACAAAGGCGCACTGTGCTTTGGAGCGAGATCATCCGTTATCATGGTGTGCCTGGTGAGGATTGTGTCGATCGTGACTCGCGGTTCACTTCTCGTTTCGGAGAGCGCCTGTATGGGTTTGGGCACAGAGTGCGCCAAAGACAGACTTTTCACCCTCGCATGCGGATGGTCGACCGAGAGAGTGAATCGATTCTCGAGGATATGTTGAGGGCTTGTGTGTTGGATTTCCCGAGCGCTTGGGACCAGATGATCAGTTTGATGGAGTTTGCCTATAACAATAGTTACGATCGACGATCTGGATGGCTCCATTCGAGGCATTGTATGGTAAGCGTTGTCGGTCCCCCACGTGTTCGGGAAGAGGTTGGTGATAGACGTGTTTTGGGTCCCGAGTTACCGCAGCTTGACCAATGGTGCAGTCTGTAAGATTAGAGCTCGTATGTTGACAAACTCGAGCGCAGCAGAAGAGTTACGCCGATGTTCGGCGTCGAGATTTGGAGTTTGAGGTTGGTCGGCATGTGTTCCTTAAGGTTGCTCCGATGCGAGGTGTTCTGAGGTTTGGTAGCGTGGGAAGTTGAGTCCCCGATTTGTTGGTCTGCTTTGAGATCCTAGAGAGGATTGGCAGAGTTGCTTACCTGTTAGCCCTACCTCCGTCACTATCAGGGTGCATAGTGTTTTTCATGTATCGATGTTGAGGCAAGATGCGTGCGGACCCGTCGCACATTGTGGACTTTGAGCCTTTGCGGTGAATGAGGATTTGAACTTCGAGGAGAAGCGGTGAGGATCCTTGCCTTTGAGACCAAGACGTTGCGTAATCGCGAGATTCGTTTTGGTAAAGGTTCGATGGAAGAATCGGGGTTCCGAGGAAGCCACTTGGGAGCGGGAAGACGAGATGAGGTTGCATTACCCCGAGCTGTTCTCGTCTTAAGGACTTTCGAGGACGAAAGTCATAAAAGGAGGGAATATTGTAACGACCAGTGTTTTTCTTCCCGGTCTTCCGGTATGCCCTAGGGGTAATTTGGTAATTTGGTCGGGCCGTCATGGTCGTTTGTGTGTTTTTCCAAACTACTAAAATTATTGGATGGTTTTGTAGGTTTTTGGAGGGGTTTGTGGTTTGGTTTGAGCAAGGTTTGTTGCAAAAGTAAAAATAAAGGAAATTGTCTTTGCAGTGGGGTTTGAACCTGGTCTCCCGGAAGCTTGTAGAGAGGTGTGCCAATTGAGCCATTAGGTGCTCTTGTTGCTCTTTCTCGCATCACATCTTAGTTAACCTTGGAGTTTGGAGTTTTGGTGCATTTGGTTAAATGAAATAGAATTAGGTTTTTCCATCTTATTCTCCAAAAGCACCTCTTGGCCGCCCAAGCTCTCCATCTCCATAGCCTTGCCGAGTTCTTCATCCTTGCATCTCCTTGGGTTCGATCATCATCATTCCGGTAAGTCTTCGTCTTCTTCATCTCCTCATTTGGGTGTTTGTTGGCCGAATGTAAGAAAAAGGGGTTGTGTGTGTGTGTGTGTGTGTTGTGCGGCACGGTAGGAGGAGCGATCATCATCCCAATTTCACTTCAGACGCCCAGATCGGTCGAGCCACCACTGTCGCACGCCCAGTCGGTCGGTCGAGCCACCACCGCGCCGACGCCCGGATCGGTCGAGCCACCTGCCGCGCCAGACTTGTCCCAAAGAGCTCGCTGCTCGCGCCCAGCGAGATCGCCGATCGCTCGCCGCGACGCCAGAGGTCTCGCCGCGCGCCGTAGCGTCCGGCCGATCGCTGCGACGCCCTCGCCGTGTCCGCTTGCCGAGCTGCTGCCCGCGCCTTCGCCGACGTTCGTTCTCCGCTGCGCGTCCTGCCGAGTTGCTCGCCGTGTCCGCGATCGCACGCCCCGCGCCGCGCGCGCCTTCCGTCGAGACGCTTCGCCAGCGCGCAGTGTCCTCGCTGCCGTGCCCGGTAGCGCAGCCAGTAGCGTGTCAGTCTGCGTGCCGGCCAGCGCAACCAACCAGCGTGTCCTCGCCGCGCGGTGTGCGCCAGCGCGGCCAGCGCCACCTTGCCGAGCCAGCTTGCTTGCGGCGACCCCAAGCTCGTGGTCGTCGCTGCGCGCGTGAGTTCCCTTTTGCCGAGCTTGTCGTTCTATTGTTGTTTAGATATTTTAGATGCTGATTATTGTTGGTTTGCTAGGTTCCCGCCGCTAGCTCGGGATTGTTCCGCAGCCTTAGGATTTGTGTGTAAAAGTCTTCCGACAAGGTAAGGATTTCTTACGGGGTTGTGTGGACCTCGCGTGATATATTTGTGATTGTTGTTTTGTATGCTGTGTATGTTTACTAGCATGTTTAGCCTAGGTGCTCGCTCAATTCTGATCGCATGAACTCTTGTATTGTTTCTCATGTTAGCCCATGCTAGGTTGTTCTATTCTAGCATGTTCGATATCCTGTTCTTGCTTCGTAGTATCATGCTAGGTTCTTTGTATCCGATGAGCACGTATTGGACCGCATTGATTGAATCGTTATTATTGTTAAGGTTTAGAATTGAGGTAGATAGAATCATCCGGGCCCGATGCATAAAGTATCTTGCATCTATGGCAAGGACGTTCGAGACAGTTCTCGTCCTTGGACCCCGTGAGGGATTAGCTATCCCAACCGGTAGGCCCCGCAATCTTGGGTGAGGGTGGCATGTTAAATGCCCCAACGGTCGGGATGATGACTTGGCATTGCCTCGCCCCTCCCGGCGATCGACACGCCCTCGCCGTGTTCGCCGTAGCCCTTGATTGCCACTGTTAGGGCAAGGACCGCTTCTGGTGTAAGCCTACCACGACCGGTTCCTTAGCCTCGTGTGCGGTGGTACAGTGACATAGTTCACGTGTCCGTGTCTCACACCCCTATGTCGCTGACACCGATCCGTAGATTTAGTTAGGCATGGTGATCGAACTCGGGCGCTTGCCACTAGACCCGGCACTTCGAGTTTGCGGTAGCATGCGGTGCGCGCTTACGCTCATTACAGCGCCGATCGAGAGCTCCTCGGGATCTTGAGCGAGTGCACCTTTCGTGACGACGAGAGATGGCCGAGGCCGGACTTGTTCCCGTATAGTGCGTTTAGTGTGTTGTGGTATTTTCCGGACTAAGACCACGAGATGGCATCCGAGGTCCAAGTGTGGACTTAGCTATGTGCTCCGCTCTGTGTTTGTACTCATAGCTTGCATACATTCTTCTAGATGATCATGTATATCGTATTGTACCCGGTTGGGGATTCTTACTGGGTAATTCGTTACTCACCCTTATTCTCGTGGTTTTCCACAGTAATCAAGGCGGAGACAGGATGGTGAAGGAGGAGCTATGATCATGGAACCTCTTTGTCATCTCTCGATTGTTTTATTTTAATTATCATGACTCTTCACTTTTTATTATTTCCCCTGGATGCATGTAGACGGGCACAGAGCCCCGTGGATGTTTTCTTACGCTTTATGGATTCCAAAGATATTGGTACTTGTGGATTGTTTTAATGGTTTAAATAAATCTCTCGATCAGTGTGCTTTTAGAAATGTATGTTTTGGTTGTTGAATGTTTCGCTTTTTACTTGGAATCAAAATGTATTTTTCATAATGTCTTTTATTTTCACTACATGCATTGGGGTAAAGGCCCATTTAGAGCCCCTTTTGGGTCGGGTCTTTACAAACTATAGCGGAAAAATTTTGAACGGCGCGTCGGTAATATCCAAATGCACCTACGAAGCTACGAATCTCCGACACGATCGTCGGTCCGCCCACGAACTAACGGCCTCTACCTTCGAAGGGTCCACAGCCACTCCCTCCTTAGACACAACGTGTCCCAGAAAAGCTACCTCCTCGAGCCAAAAGTCACACTTTGAGAACTTCGCATAGAGCTTGTTCTCGCGCAAGGCTGCCAAAATCTGTCTTAGGTGCGAGGCATGGTCCTCCTTAGACTTGGAGTACACAAGAATGTCGTCTATGAACACGATGACAAAGCGGTCCAAGAACGCCTTGAACACTCTGCCCATCATGTCCATGAATGCAATGGGGCGTTCGTCGATCCGAAAGACATGACTACGAACTCATAATGCCCATACCTCGACCTGAACGCTGTCTTGGGAATATCTGCATCCCGAATTCTCAACTGGTGGTAGCCCGACCTCAAGTCAATCTTCGAAAACACACAAGCTCCCTGGAGCTGGTCAAACAGGTCATCGATACGAGGCAACGGATACTTGTTCTTAATGGTTACCTTGTTCAGTTCCCTTTAATCGATGCATAGACGCATCGAGCCATCCTTTTTCTTAACAAACAAGGACGGGTGCTCCCCACGAGGACACACTTGGCCGAATAAATCCTCTGTCCCGAAAGAACTCCTGCACTGTTCTTTTAACTCTTTCGATTCGCCGCGCCATACGATAAGGAGCTTTCGAGATAGGCCGAGTCCCCGCCAAGCTCTATTGAGAAATCCACCTCTCTCTTGGCGGCAGCCGTGCAACTCTTCGGAAAAACATCCGCAAACTCTTGCACTATGGGCACTGCCGACAGATAATCGGTCACGGTTCTCGCCGGTCAACTTAGCTAAGAAACCCCAAGCTCCTCGAGCTAACAAACGGTGAGCTTTAATCGCCGAATCACCGCGGACACACCCCACTCGGGTGCCCCGAAATTTAAAGCTAGGCCTACCGGCGCGGCCCGAACACCACCTCCTTACAACGACAGTCAATCATAGCGTGGTTATCGCCTAACCAATCCATGCCGAGGATCACATCAAAACCGCTCATAGCTAACACTATGAGGGTAACTCTGCAGAGTCCGTGACACCATGTCCGACCATCCCTTACCTTCTCAAGCTAGCCAATACTAGTTCCCGAGGGAGTAGCGATCGATAACTCAAAACCTAGAGGCTCTAAATTCATGTAAGCACGCTCAAAGAAAAAAACAATGAAACAAAAGAATGGGTGGAACCCGAATCAAACAACACAAAGGCGAGGTGATCAAGAACTAGGAGCGTGCACGCCATCTGCGTCCCGGCTCTCTCGGCCTCTGGCGAGTCGTAGCATATACTCTTCCTCGTTTCTTGAGCTGGCCGTGTGCCACCACCGCTTCTCGTTGCAATGTCGGGCCCGATGTCCTCCTTACCACGCTTATAGCAAGCTCTAGGGTTACCACCACAAGGCCCCCAATGCCGCTTACCACGGGGTCTACAATACGGTGGCGGCCTCCCTACGCCTCGTTGGCGAGGCCGATCGCGCTATTCACGATCCTGGCCGGGTCGCCATGATAAGTATTCGACGACGGCCACCGCCTCCATGTCCATTACCACTGCGTCAAACTTACGCTTCGACCCGAGTACACTGGGTCTTCTCGCACTACACAGACTAACAACTCGCTCTGGAGGATACTTCCCATCATAAATAGTTGCCAATCGCACCGCCTTGGCAAAAGTCTCTAGGGCTCATGCCCCTAACATCCTGAGACACTCCTTGCCTCACTCATAAAAAACTTCCCGATCTTCACTCGGGGTAGCAATCAATCTGCGTGCGAAGTACCCATACTCCGAAAACTTCCTCTCATACACCTCGATTGGGTCGGACCCGCTTAAGGTTCAAAAATAGCTCAATCATCTTTTCTTGGGCTTCTTCACCGATAAATTTTGCCTTGAACTCACTTTTGAAGAATTCCCGGTGGCGGGGGAGACCCAGTAGGTCTCTCACTCAAGGTGGAATCCCACCACCACTTAGTCTGCTCCAAATAACGCATGAGCCGCACATCGAGCTCGGCTGCACCTCGTGACAAGCCATTACCATAAAAGTATACTCTAGCTCGGCAAATCCACCGGCCGCCACCAAAGGTTCTCCAGGGCACTAAACTTCTCCGGCTTCCATTTGACGAAATCTTTTAGCCACTTGCCCAAATCCTCGGCACCTTCCGCCACAACGGCCTCGTTCACAATTGGCTCCTCGCCGAGTCGGGCGATCTTGGTGGCACGGCGGTCCTCTCACAACTAACTCGGTCACCGCTCTATCTCAATCCGAGACTCCTCCTGCAGGCGGCTAACAGAGCTCGCGTCTCGACCCTCTGCTCGGCCCTCCGGTCGACAAAGAACCCAACCATAAGAGCCCTCATGGACTCCACAAAAGCAACTCCCGTCAAAGCCTCCCGAGGCCGAAGTTGCCTCCACGCCCTCACCGGGCAACACAGCAGGCGGGCTCAGAGGCGGCCTAACATCGGCGATCGCTTGGGACGACGTCCCTCCCGTGTCGGAATCAATACGAATGCCCCGGGCTGGTCGGCCTCGAGCCTCCTCGCCTCTACGAGTGATCGCATAACGACAATCTACACTCAAACGAACAATGAGTCGAACCGGTTTTCCTCGCTCCTCAACAACAAGTCATATACATGCAAGGTGCAAATGGTATTGTAATTCTTAACCCTTAACCTTAAACTTTCGGACATACCGATGGTCAAGCGGAGCGCTAATGATCATGGAAAACAACCTACAACTGCAGTCGCTCACGTAACCTATAACTCGGGGCTTTGATACCAACCGTAAGGACCCGACCCAAAAGAAGCGGTCTCTAACCTAGATCCTTACTTAGCATGCATGCCTAGGAATGTAAAACGTCATTCGAGTTTGAAATTTAAATCCTTGAAGTAAGTACATTAAAAACAAGTAAAATATAATTCCATTTAAAATAAATGGTAGATGACTGATCAAGTACTTTCTTAAAAACAAATCAAGGGAAACGGTACGAGAAAACACAAAATAGGTTTTGAGTACTTTTCCTAGGGACTCAAGTCCCACTACATGCTAAATCATAAGAAAACAATAAAAGAACATGCATCCCAGTGGGGCGGCTATCCATGATCATCCAAAGACCTCTCCTCCTAGCCATCCCGCCGATGTCCCAAGTTACCCGTGGAAAACCACAGAAAATAAGGGTGAGCAACGAGTTACTCAAGAAGAATCCCCAACCGGGTACAATACGAAAACATATCATTTAGCACACGGACATGCAACCATGCAAAGACTCGAGAGCAAACAGATGGGTTAACAGAACGTCACTCTTGGGGCTTGCCTATTCGAGGCTTACATGACTACCACCTACCCTAGGTTCCACACCGGGTGTCCTTCGAGCCTTTCACAACCTAGGACTCGAGTGTTGCCCATCGGGGACTTATACACCTAGGATGCCCATCGTGGTCTTACACCTCCAACTCGGTGATGCCCATCGGGGACTTATACACCTAGGATGCCCATCGGGTCTTACACCTCCAACTCGGTGATGCCCATCGGGTCTTATACACCTAGGATGCCCATCGGGTCTTACACCTCCAACTCGGTGATGCCCATCGGGTCTTATACACCTAGGATGCCCATCGGGGTCTTACACCTCCAACTCGGTGATGCCCATCGGGGTCTTATACACCTAGGATGCCCATCGGGTCTTACACCTCCAACTCACCGATGCCCATCGGGTCTTATACACCTAGGATGCCCATCGGGTCTTACACCTCCAACTCACCGATGCCCATCGGGGTCTTATACACCTAGGATGCCCATCGGGTCTTACACCTCCAACTCGGTGATGCCCATCGGGGTCTTATACACCTAGGATGCCCATCGGGTCTTACACCTCCAACTCGGTGATGCCCATCGGGGTCTTATACACCTAGGATGCCCATCGGGGTCTTACACCTTCAACTCAGTGATGCCCATCGGGGTCTTATACACCTAGGATGCCCATCGGGGTCTTACACCTCCAACTCAGTGATGCCCATCGGGGTCTTATACACCTAGGATGCCCATCGGGGTCTTACACTGTAAAGACCCGACCCAAAAAGGGGTTCTAAATGGCCTTTACCCCAATGCATGTATTGAAAATAGAAGACATTATGAAAAACACATTTCGGATTCCAAGTAAAAACAGAAAACATTCAACAACCAAAAGAAACATTTCTAAAAGCATACTCTGATCAGAGATTATTTAAAACATTAAAACATTCCACAAGTACAAATATGCTGGAATCCATAAAACGTAAGAAAACATCCTGGGGCTCTGTGCCCGTCTACATGCATTCAGGGGAAACAACAAAAGTCAAGAGTCATAATAAATAAAATGAAATAATCGTGAGATGACAAAGCAGGATTCCATGATCACAGCTCCTCCTTCAGTCATCCATCCCGCCTCGCGCCATGGTTACCTCGAAAGATAAGTAAGGGTGAGTAACGAATTACTCAAGAAGAATCCCCAACCGGGGTACAATACGATACACATGGTCATCTAGATGAGTGTATGCAAGTCAGAACATAAACACATAATAGAGCACATAGCTTAAGTCCACACTTGGACCTCGGATGCCAACTCGTGGTCTTAGTCCTAATAATCCACACCACACAATACGCCCCCTATACGAGAACCAAGTCTCGGCCTCACCGTCTCATCGCCGATACACGAAAGGTACACTAGCTCAAGATCCCGAGGAGCTCTCCGGCCGGCGCCAGAATGAGCGTAAGCATGCACCGCGTGCTCTGCGCAGACTCACGGGGGTGCCGGGTCTAGTGGCAAGCCGCCTGTGTTCACCACACCATGCCTAACTAAATCTCTCGGATCGGTGTCACCGACATAGGGGTGTGAGACTGACACGTGAACTATGTCACCTGTACCACACCGCACTTTGAGGCTAAGGAACCGGGTCGTGGTAGGCTTACACCGAGAAGCGGTCCTTGCCCTAACAGTGGCAATCAAGGGCTACGGCCGAACACGCCGAGGACGTGTCGATCGCCGGACGAGGCAATGCCAAGTCATCATCCCGACCGTTGGGGCATTTAACACCGCCACCCTCACCCAAGATTGCGGGGGCCTACCGGTTGGGATAGCTAATCCCTCACGGGTCCAAGGACGGAGAAACTGTCTCGAACGTCCTTGCCATAGATGCAAGATACTTTATGCATCGGGCCGGATGATTCTATCTACCTCAATTCTAAACCTTAACAATAATAACGATTCAATCAATGCGGTCCAATACGTGCTCATCGATACAAAGAACCTAGCATGATACTACGAAGCAAGAATAGATATCGAACATGCTAGAATAGAACAACCTAGCATGGGCTAACATGAGAAACAATACAAGAGTTCATGCCATCGAGAATTGAACAGAGCACCTAGGCTAAACATGCTAGTAATCATACACAGCATACAAAACAACAATCACAAATATACCAGCAGGTCCACACAACCTCGGTAAGAGATCCTTACCTTGGCCGGGAGGCAACTACACACAAAATCCCTACGCTGCGATCGATCCCGAGCTAGCTAACGGGAACCTAACAAACACAATAGAAATCACCATCATAGCCCTAAAATATAATAAAACAAGCGTGCTCGGCTCGGGCACTCACACGGCACGACGACACAGTGGCCGAGTGCCGCTGCAGGCCGGTAGCTGGGTGGCTGGCTGGCGCTGGCAAAGCGCTGCGGCGCGGGCGCGGCTGACACGGCAGGGCAGGCTGGCGCGCTGCCGCGCTGCACGGTGACGCAGCACGGCGTTGACGGCAGGACGGCAGGACGCGCGCGCGGCGAAGCGCTCGGGCGAAGGCGCGCGCGGCGCGCGGCGCGCGACAGCGACGCGACGCGACGCGCGCTGGCGCGCGCGGCGCGCGCGCGGCGGGGCGCGCGCGCGGCGCTGGCGACTCGCTGCTGCGCGAATCGTGCGACGGCGAACTGCGCGCGCGAATCGGGCGTCGCGATGGATGGATCGGGCGGCTGGCTGTGTGCGACGGCGCGAGCTGGCTGACCGACGCTCGGGCGTGTTTGCCGCAGATCCGGATCTGCTGGCGCGCGCGACCGGCTGGCCGGTGAGATCTGGGCGTCTTTGCCAGCGGTCTGGCCGGCTGGTGGGCAGATCTGGCGCCTGGGCAGACCTGCAACAACACACACACACACACATGGGCACCTCCTCTTACCTTCGGCCAAAGAAACAACCTATCGAGAAGATGAAGAAGATGAATACCTACCGAATGATGATGATGATCGAACCCAAGGAGATGCAAGGATGAAGAATCAGCAAGGCTATGGAGATGGAGAGCTTGGGCGGCCAAGAGGTGTTTTGGAGAAGAAGATGGAATAACCTAATTCTATTTCATTTAACCAAATGCACCAAAACTCCAAAATCCAAGGTTAACTAAGATGTGATGCAGAAGAGCAACAAGAGCTCTCAATAGCTCAACCGCCACACCACCCACCCGACTTCTCGGACCACCCGGGTTCAAACCCACCAAACACACTTTAACACACAATTTTCCTTTTGCATCTCCCCATGCCCAAACACATCCACAAAGCCTCAAAAACTTACATAAATCCATCCAATAATTTTAGCAACTGAAAAAGATATAAACGGCCCCGACGGCCCGACCAAATTACCAAAATACCCCCAGGGCATACCTCAAGACCGGGATGAAAACTCGGTCGTTACAATATTCCTCCTTTTTATGACTTTCGTCCTCGAAAGTCCTTAAGACTCAAACAAAGACAGATACTGCAATCTCATCCCGCCTTCCCGCTCAAGCGGCCTCCTCTGAACTCGACTCCTCCACCGAACTTTCACCAAACGGATCCCACGATTATGCAACGCCTACGCCTCAAAGACCAGAATACTCACAGGCTTCCCCTTGAAGTTCAAACCTCAATCACCGCAAAGGCTCAAAGTCCGTAATGAACAATGGGTCCGCACATGCCGCCCCAACATCGATACATAAAAACACAGTGCACACGGTGTCAACAAACAAACTCAACCCTACAACAAATCAAGCCAAACAACCGAACCTTCCAGATTCCAAAACTAAACGGCCTACTCTTACTTCACAAAAGACCAACAAACCTCAAACCTTGACTACAAATTTTAAACGAGATACAAACGAACCACCAATCGGCGATCGATCCAAAAAAAAGACAAACTTCTCCAACTAGAACACGACCACAACACTTAAGCAACCATCTTAAGGAGAAAATCGCCAGGCAGGAACATCCAACATTCCTCTCAAGGAAAACTCGGGAAGCAAGGACTAAACCATCACGCAGCTATCTGCGACACAACACCTTGAGGAAAACAGCTCAACGACTTACCAACCAATGCCACGGCACCTCTGTGCCAAACTCACTCAAACGCGCTCTACTAACGCCAACCGGGAACTCACAACAATTAGGAACAAAGCCCGAGAAGGGCTTGCTCAAAGCAGAAACTCAACCCAAACTTATAACGAGCAACGCCGCCTCCAAGCTACTACTCAACTCTTAAAATTCAACCGCTACTCAAAGGACTTCCCTTTAAGCCTAAGCCTAACTCATCTTCCAACCGTAAGCTCCACTCCCAAAACCTCACAAGGAAAACGGATAACGACAACCTCAAAGCTTACGGATCCTCGGGCCACACGAATCCGCAAGACTACCTCGCAAGCTATCACTCGAGGCCGGCATCCAATGAGCAACTCAACCACCACAGAGGCTAGAGGGAAAGGAAATCTTCAATCCCCAAAGAACCAACAACTTGCCGTAACAACTCAACTCTTACTGGTGGCCTCCGCTTCTTGCGGAACAAACAACTCTTGCTTGCTAACAACACAAAGCAGGACCCTCTCATTTGGGCTGACACTGCGCTACTCGATCGACTACACAACTCAGGAGCTAAGCCGACTCCTGCCAAACGGAAACGACTTCCCAAAGAAGCAAACCTGTATGGGCAAATGAACTCCACACACGCTCGCCGACTTGCTCAAACCCAAGGCAACAAGAAGAACCAACTCTCTTGGAAGCAACACCCAAGAGAAAACTCAACCAATCGGACCACCAAAATCAAACAAACAAAGACTTGCTCAATCACGAGGAGGGGTCAACTCCCAAAACTTATCGACTAGGAACAAGGCCTCGTATAACGCCCTCCACTAGAACCGAACTAGCTCTCGAAACAACAAACGAACCAAATCTTGGCCAAACACTCACAAGAGGCGAGAACAACCTTTATCGCACCTCTAGAACACCATCCAAGAATCCGCTTAATCGACAAACGACTACTTCCAAGCAACCAACAAACTTTTCCTTCAAGCTAGCGCTTCCACCATTAACTTCAAGACCAAGGGAGTAACGACAACTCCCCAAGGAAACGGCTCTTACAAGCGCACAACCAACGGACAGAGAACTCCACATACGCCACCGCCTTGCTCCACCAGAGCAACAACATCTAATCTCACGGGGCGTAACAAGGGTCCATCTCGGATCAACCTCCAAATGCCAAACGGGGCAACTCAACATCCCGGAAACATGAAAAACAGCCAACATGGTACAAACCACTCGATCCCACGAGCAAAACTAAACTCTAACAACTCCATTCCACACCTTGGTCAACACCAAGCATCAACTTGCCACCACACCGAAACCACTCCGGACTTTACTCCAAACAAACACTAGCTTGCTAGTCTACCAAGATCAAGTAGCAACTCCACCGAGGCTACAAACTACACGCCCCAGCTAGCCAACCGAAACTCACTAGCCGGGGCTGACCGAGCTCGGAGAGGCTCTCCACAACCTAGGGTTCTTCGGCAACCCTCGACACACACACTTCTTGCCGACATACGATCTAACATGATAACCGCTCAACAAACAACTCCAATTTCCAAAGATCCCAACCATGCCGGCCAACTCCAACTCCTTGGGAACCTAGAGGACTCGGCGCGCTATGCACGCGTCATCCTCCTACTCAAAACATCGGCCACAACATAACTTCTACCCAAGGAAGGATCCGAACAACTCTCTTAGCCATGACGATCGTAAACCACGCGGCTTAGCTACCACCGCTCTTGTTCGGTTTCCAACTAAACTCCAACCAACGATCAACAAGAAGATCCGCCAACCAAGCTTAGGCCTAACTTAACAAATCTTGCCTAAGCAACAACTTGATACCACGAGCACGGTATCCTTACCACCTCAACCAAAGCCTTACAACAACCACCGAGTCCAACTTCTCAAGGAACCGAGCACGAGATCTCCAAAGCAAACCCTACATGGATCTCAAACTCTCGCCACGGAACGAACCACACAAAACACACTTGTGTGCACAACTCCCAACCTTCCTTTAGAGATCCAAGACTAACAAGCGCTTTTCCACAAAGCAACGATAACTCCCGGCAATGATACAAACAATCCAAGGAACACCAAAAGTTCCATCTCTACACGATACTCTGCCGAGGCAACCTTGCTCTACCAAAGCATAATCATGCCAAACCAAACTTACTTTGTACCAAGCCTCTACCAAGGGTGCTTACCCCTAAGGCATCCAAAACCTCTCGCAAGGTATCTGCTCATCTTGCCTCAAAAGCATCCAACTCGCCTCATAAGCATCCAACTCATCTCGAGAGCATCCAACTCATCTCACGGGCATCCAACTCATGGTTCCCCTGCTGGACCGAACTCGCATCTACAATGCTCACTCAACTCAGGTTTAGGCACCCGAAGGTAGTGGACCGCACTACCAACCACAAAGATCTCTTGGCCTTAGCACTAGCGTGAGACTCACACGCACTAACACTTGCCAGCCGCCAACCTGCTGACTTACTCGACCTCCAGAAACACTGGGAAGAGGCTCCGGCTCCTCTCGAGCATCCTTTCGCTTGTAGTCCATTGACTACCACTGAACTAGCCCTCTGGCACGACCTAAACGGGTGCAACTGCCATAAACAGATCCAAGGCTAAAGGAGTACGCTGAACTCCGAACGGCATAGAACCATCTGCTATGCCTAAGCGAAACTCAAGCTCGAACTGACTTAGTGCCAAAGTGGCACACCAACCAATGCACCTCAAGTGCTACTACTACCAAATCCGCATCTCGAGGAAGTCTGGGTCATTAAACAACAAAGGCTCGCAAGGGGGCAAAGATGACCCTTCATCCGCCTCCACCACTAACACGGCAACTTGCCAAACAATCGGGCGACTCGTGGAGACTCGCTAGTCCACCTCTCACAAGGGACTTCCACCACCATCCGATGAACCAAATAAAGACAGAACGGCACACACCTCGGCCTCTGAATGCAGGGCATCCCACACACGGATGCTAAACTCAAACTCGCCAACTACTTTACTACTAGCGAGTGGGACTTACTAAAACATCGAGCTCTACAGCATCCATTTGCCAACCCGGGCGTCTCCATCAACGCCAACAAACCGATCTGAATAAACTCTGCTGATCATGCCCTCCCGAAACCTCCGGCTACAAGAGCTACTGGGGAAAAAATGCTGAAAACAAACTCTCACACCGGGCTATTTGTGCCCGGACTCCTCACTACGCACTACAAATCGCGTGCTGGGTCTCCGCTCTCTGATAGCTAAAGACTCGCCATCAAATCTCTCACGGCCGGAGCACACTCGCTCAAGGAGTCTCACTATGAGGCGCCGCTAGCCTCTACCCCCTCCTCTAGGCAACTCAATCGCCGGGGCCAAATCGCATGCGGGCCTAACAACCCCGGACGCGGCTTCAACATCAACACGATCGGTCCAACTCCTCGGTCGGACATGCCAAGCGTCCCGCTTCTCTGCAGGTGCGATCAACATACTAGCGATCCGCACAAAGCACCTCCACCCTCTCACTAGGGGAAAGCGACAATTGGGCCACAAATGGCCAATGGGAGACTAAGCTCGCCTCCCTGGGGACGATGTCCTGTGGGCATCCGAATCTATCTGGATACCTCAACAAGCCGCTAAACAAACCGCTCACCAAGATCATGAAAGTTGGCATGATGGCTCACTAAGCCCAAACCAACAACGAGTCGAACTCCTTCGCTCTCGCTCCACAACACTACACAAGGCATACACAAGATGACAGGTATTGTAAATTCTTAACCCTTTTTCAACAACAAATAGTAAACCTAGGCGTACCTGATGACTGTCGGAGTGCTGATGATCATGGAAAAACGACCTACAACAAAAGGTCAGTCTACAGAATCTATGACTCGAGCTCGATACCAATCAGAAGACCCGACCCAAAAAGGGTTCTAAATGGCCTTTACCCCAATGCATGTATTGAAAATAGAAGACATTATGAAAAACACATTTCTGATTCCAAGTAAAAAGAAAAACATTCAACAACCAAAAGAAACATTTCTAAAAGCATACTCTGATCAGAGATTATTTAAAACATTAAAACATTCCACAAGTACAAATATGCTGGAATCCATAAAACGTAAGAAAACATCCTGGGGCTCTGTGCCCGTCTACATGCATTCAGGGGAAACAACAAAAGTCAAGAGTCATAATAAATAAAATGAAATAATCGTGAGATGACAAAGCAGATTCCATGATCACAGCTCCTCCTTCAGTCATCCTGCCTCGCGCCATGGTTACCTGAAAGATAAGTAAGGGTGAGTAACGAATTACTCAGTAAGAATCCCCAACCGGGGTACAATACGATACACATGGTCATCTAGATGAGTGTATGCAAGCTGTGAACATAAACACATAATAGAGCACATAGCTTAAGTCCACACTTGGACCTCGGATGCCAACTCGTGGTCTTAGTCCTAATAATCCACACCACACAATACGCCCTATACGAGAACCAAGTCTCGGCCTCACTGCTCTCATCGCCGATACGAAAGGTACACTAGCTCAAGATCCCGAGGAGCTCTCCGGTCGGCGTACTTGTAATGAGCGTAAGCATGCACCGCGTGCTACCGCAGAACTCTGGGGTGCCGGTCTAGTGGCAAGCCGCCCGTGTTCATCACCATGCCTAACTAAATCTCCGGATCGGTGTCACCGACATAGGGGTGTGAGACTGAGACACGTGAACTATGTCACTGTACCACCGCACTTTGAGGCTAAGGAACCGGCCGTGGTAGGCTTACACCAGAAGCGGTCCTTGCCCTAACAGTGGCAATCAAGGGCTACGGCCGAACACGCCGAGGACGTGTCGATCGCCGGGGGCGAGGCAATGCCAAGTCATCATCCCGACCGTTGGGGCATTTAACGATCCGCCACCCTCACCCAAGATTGCGGGGCCTACCGGTTGGGATAGCTAATCCCTCACGGGGTCAAGGACGGAGAACTGTCTCGAACGTCCTTGCCATAGATGCAAGATACTTTATGCATCGGGCGGATGATTCTATCTACCTCAATTCTAAACCTTAACAATAATAACGATTCAATCAATGCACCCAATACGTGCTCATCGATACAAAGAACCTAGCATGATACTACGAAGCAAGAATGATATCGAACATGCTAGAATAGAACAACCTAGCATGGGCTAACATGAGAAACAATACAAGAGTTCATGCCACCAGAATTGAGCAGAGCACCTAGGCTAAACATGCTAGTAATCATACACAGCATACAAAACAACAATCACAAATATACCGCAGGTCCACACAACCTCGGTAAGAGATCCTTACCTTGGCCGGGAGGCAACTACACACAAAATCCTACGCTGCGATCGATCCCGAGCTAGCTAACGGAAACCTAACAAACACAATAGAAATCACCATCATAGCCCTAAAATATAATAAAACAAGCGAGCTCGGCTCGGGCACTCACACGCACGACGACGACACGTGGCCGAGTGCCGCTTTGGCAGGCTGGTGCGGCTGGGTCGGGCGCTGGCAGCGCTGGGCGCGCGCTGCATGCGTGCGCGACACGGCAGTGGCTGGCGCTGGCCGCGCATTGCACGGCACGGCGACGGCAGACGGCACGGCAGGACGCACGCGCGCGGCGAGCGCGCGCGGGCGGCGCGCGCGCGGCGCTGGCGGCGTGCGACAGCGACGCGACGCGGACGCGGCGCGGGCGCGCGGCGAGCAGGCAGGGCGGCGCGCTGCGCGCTGCGCGTCGATTCTGCTGCGCGGCGAATCGCGTGCGACGGCGGGCTCGCGCGAAATCGGGCGTCGCGGATGGATCGGTTCGGGGCCGCTTTGGTGTGCGACGGCGATGTGGCCGACCGACGCGCTTTCGGCGTTGCTGCCGGGCAGATCCGGACTTCTGCTGGCGCGCGACCGCTCAGGCCGGTGAGATCTGGGCGTCTTTGCCAGCGGTCTGCCGGCCGTGCGGGCGATCTCGCGCTCGGCGCACTCAACAACAACACACACACACACATGGGCACCTCCTCTTACCTTCGGCCAAAGAAACAACCTATCGAGAAGATGAAGAAGATGAATACCTACCGGAATGATGATGATCGAACCCAAGGAGATGCAAGGATGAAGAATCGGCAAGGCTATGGAGATGGAGAGCTTGGGCGGCCAAGAGGTGTTTTGGAGAAGAAGATGGAATAACCTAATTCTATTTCATTTAACCAAATGCACCAAAACTCCAAAATCCAAGGTTAACTAAGATGTGATGCGAGAAAGAGCAACAAGAGCTCTCAATAGCTCAACTCGCCACACCACCCACCGACTTCTCGCACCACCGGGTTCAAAACCCACCAAACACACTTTAACACACAATTTTCCTTTGCATCTCCCCATGCCCAAACACATCCACAAAGCCTCAAAACTTACATAAATCCATCCAATAATTTTAGCAACCGAAAGATATAAACGGCCCGACGGCCCACCAAATTACCAAAATACCCCCGGGGGCATACCTCGAAGACCGGGATGAAAACTCGGTCGTTACAACACCTCCAACTCGGTGATGCCCATCGGGGTCTTATACACCTAGGATGCCCATCGGGTCTTACACCTCCAACTCGGTGATGCCCATCGGGTCTTATACACCTAGGATGCCCATCGGGTCTTACACCTCCAACTCGTTGATGCCCATCGGGTCTTATACACCTAGGATGCCCATCGGGGTCTTACACCTCCAACTCGGTGATGCCCATCGGGTCTTATACACCTAGGATGCCCATCGGGTCTTACACCTCCAACTCGGTGATGCCCATCGGGTCTTATACACCTAGGATGCCCATCGGGTCTTACACCTCCGGATGTCCATCGGGTCTTACCCGAGCGGGACGCACTCCGCTTACCCCTACAATCTCTTACACTATACCAATTCCTAGCATGGCACTAACAGATAACGTGGTCATGGTTATGCCGAGACAATTTAACCCCTAGCATGAAACTAACAGATATATCAGAATCACAAGCTCAAAACCATCCAAAACAAGAAAGAACAAGCAACCTATCCACTAGCGCTTTCATACATACACAACACATAGCATGCTATCAAAGTATTCGCAGGTCCACACAACCCCTGTAAGAAGTCCTTACCGGAAGTGAATAGAATCAACGATCAACGGATGACTCTCGAGCTTCTAAGCGCACCCCGACAACCTAGGCAAGTAATAAAATATCCTAATTAATAAACAAAGATCTAAAATCGTGAAGTCCATAGGGTGGAGGCTCGGGAATTTACCAACCGCTGAAGGCACACGCCTCGGCAGCAGCAGCAAGAGCGACGGAGCGCCGCTGGCGCAGGGCGCTGGATAGCCGCGCGCGCGCGGCAGCAGGCAAGCCGACACGCCGGGCGGGCGCGCTGCCAAGGGCGTCGGATGGCGGCAGCGCAGCGCGCGACTCGGGCGGCGAGGCCGGGCGCGCGAACGAGCGACACGCCGGGACGGCGCGCGGCGAGCGAGCGCGAGCGACGCAGGCTGCTGCGCTGCTGCTGCTGCAGGCGGCGCGCGACAGCGATGCGCGGTTGGTGCGCTGGGTCTTGCGTGCAGGGCGCGGCCGACAGGGCGATGCGGGTGGTGCACTGCAGCGCACGGTCGCGCGGCGGCGCTGGGGCACACGGCGGCGACGGCGGCGCTGGGCGCACGGCAGTGCGGCGGCGGCTGGTGGCCGCGGCTTGGTGCGGCGCGCGCGGTGGCGTCACGAGGCGTCGCGGCGTGGGTGTTGGGCGAGAGGGTTAGGGTTTGCGAGAGAGAGAGTTTTTCCTTTTTTTTTTTTTTTTTCTTCTTCTTCCTCAATTAAATAAGCTTGGAAATCTAAAATTCCCTTCCCAAGGCTTTCCTCCTTCAAACCCAAGTTGGCGCATTTATTTTCTTTAATTAATTCCAAACTCCCATCTCTCTTTGAGGCCGAGGGTTCGAGTCCTCCAAAATCATCCTTTAATCCTTATTTTAATTTAACTAAAATCCGGGCTGTTACAGGATCCCAAACACATACACCACGGAACGAGCTACACAAAAGTACACCGGCGTGTAATGCTCCAACTTGATTCCTTAAGATCCAATGCCAACAAGAACTCTCACACAAGGCAGATTTTGCCTCTCAATAGAGCCACAACTAGAAAGGGAGCAACAAGAGTTCAAACCCACTCGGGGTCAACTCACCACGGAAAACCACATTGGTCAACTCACTCTTGCAAGAACATATCCACACCAAGCTGACATACCTCAAACCAATGTGCCCACTAAATGAGCTTCGCTCAACCATCCAACTTATGGCTCTAACACTGGATCAACCACGCATTCATCGATGCCAACACTATCCATACTAGGGTAACTCAAAGGGTAGTCGAATCATGCTACCATCAAACTGGCTCACAACACAGGCGCGAGAACTCGAACGCGCTAGCTCTTAACAACCTACAACATCCTTTGTACCCAACTCTCGGTGACCCTGAAATGCTCCTACTTTCCCTCGAATGACCTCAAACTTGTAGTTCTCTGACTACCACCGAGCTAGATTTCTTATGCAACCCAAACAGGTGCAACCTCAAGAAACGGGTACAAGACTAGTGGGGATGCTATACTTTGGGCGGGTCATGGAACTGTAACGACCCGACCCGAAACGGGTTCTAAAATAGGCCGTTACCTCAATGCATGCATTCAAATCTACCGAAAATTTGCAAAATGGTGTTTGGATTCTAAGTAAAAACTAAAACATAAAACATCCATTTAGAAAGTTAACATAATTTCTTGAAACCTGTCCCTGTTTCCAAGCACCTGTTCCAAGACAAATACATTTCCAAAACTTACTCTGATCAGAGATTTATTTAAAACATACAAGCTTTGCAATAGTTACAACAATGCTAGAATCCAGAAATACATTAAGAAAACACCCTAGGGCTCCGTGCCCAACTACATTCATTCAGAGGACATTTAATGTAAAGACCCGACCCAAAAAGGGGTTCTAAATGGCCTTTACCCCAATGCATGTATTGAAAATAGAAGACATTATGAAAAACACATTTCGGATTCCAAGTAAAAACAGAAAACATTCAACAACCAAAAGAAACATTTCTAAAAGCATACTCACGATCGAGAGATTATTTAAAACATTAAAACATTCCACAAGTACAAATATGCTTTGGAATCCATAAAACGTAAGAAAACATCCCGGGCTCTGTGCCCGCCTACATGCATTCGGGGGAACAACAAAAGTCAAGAGTCATAATAAATAAAATGAAATAATCGTGAGATGACAAAGGATTCCATGATCACAGCTCCTCCTTCACCATCCCGCCTCGCGCCATGGTTACCCGAAAGATAAGTAAGGGTGAGTAACGAATTACTCAAGTAAGAATCCCCAACCGGGTACAATACGATATACATGATCATCTAGAGGATTGTATGCAAGCTATGAGTACAAACACGTAAGCAGCACATAGCTTAAGTCCACACTTGGACCTCGGATGCCATCTCGTGGTCTTAGTCCGGAAAAATACCACAACACACTATACGCGCTATACGGAACGAGTCCCGCCTCGGCTGCCTGTCTCATCGCCGATACGATAGGTGCACTAGCTCAAGATCCCGAGGAGCTCTCGGCCGGCCGCTGTAATGAGCGTAAGCGCGCACCGCATGCTACCGCAAACTCGGGGTGCCGGGTCTAGTGGCAAGCCGCCTGTGTTCGACCACCATGCCTAACTAAATCTCTCGGATCGGTGTCACCGACATAGGGGTGTGAGACTCGGACACGTGAACTATGTCACTGTACCACCGCACCCGAGGCTAAGGAACCGGCCGTGGTAGGCTTACACCAGAAGCGGTCCTTGCCCTAACAGTGGCAATCAAGGGCTACGGCCGAACACGCCGAGGACGTGTCGATCGCCGGGGGCGAGGCAATGCCAAGTCATCATCCCGACCGCTGGGGCATTTAATATCGCCACCCTCACCCAAGATTGCGGTGGTCATAACGACCCGTGTTTTTCTTCCCGGTCTTCCAGTGTGTGCCTAGGGGTAATTTGGTAATTTGGTCGGGCCGTCATGGTCGTTGTGTCTTTTCCAAAATTTACTAAAATTATTGGATGGTTTTTGTAGGTTTTTGGAGGGGTTTGTGGTTTGGTTTGAGCAAGGTTTGTTGCAAAAGTAAAAATAAAGGAAATTGTGTTGCAAATGGGGTTTGAACCCTGGTCTCCCGGGAAGCTTGTAGAGAGGTGTGCCAATTGAGCCATTAGGTGCTCTTGTTGCTCTTTCATGCATCACATCTTAGTTAACCTTGGAGTTTGGAGTTTTGGTGCATTTGGTTAAATGAAATAGAATTAGGTTTTTCCATCTTATTCTCCAAAAGCACCTCTTGGCCGCCCAAGCTCTCCATCTCCATAGCCTTGCCGAGTTCTTCATTCTTGCATCTCCTTGGGTTCGATCATCATCATTCCGGTAAGTCTTCGCGTCTTCTTCATCTTCTCATTTGGGTGTTTGTTGGCCGAATGTAAGAAAAAGGGGTTGTGTGTGTGTGTGTGTTGTGCAACAAATGAGAGGAGCAAACCATCATCCCTAGCCCACCTCGCCAGACGCCGAGATCGGTCGAGCCCGCCACTGCCGCGACGCCCAGATCGGTCGAGCCAGACCCTCGCCGACGCCCAGATCGGTCGAGCCACCCTGCCGCGACGCCCGGACGGTCGAGCCAGCCTGCCGCGCGCCGCACTGTCCCCAAGCCTCGCTGTCGCCCAAAGAAGAGATCGCCCGATCGCTCGCCGCGCCAGAGGTCTCGCCAGCGCCGGCGCGCCCACCCCGATCGCTTCGCAGACGCCCTCGCCGTGTCCGCTTGCCGAGCTGCTTGCCCGCGCGCCCGCTCGAGCGCTGCCCGCGCGCCGCCCGCCGCCAGACGCCGCGCGCCTGCCCCTTCGCGCGAGCTGCCAGCGCGCGCGCTTTCGTCGAGACGCTTCGCCGCGCGCGCGCGCGTGTCCTCGCTTGCCGTGCGTACAGCGCCAGCAGCAGCGTGTCCGTCCGTGCCAGCGCAAGCGCAACAAATACAGCGTGTCCTGCCGCCAGCTGGCCAGCAGCGGCAGCCCACTCCAGCGCCAGCCTTGCTTGAGCACGCTGCCAGCAGCCACCCCAAGCTCGTGGTCGTCGTCGCGCGCGCGTGAGTTCCCTTTGAGCCGAGCTTGTCATTTCTATTGTTGTTTAGATATTTTAGATGCTGATTATTGTTGGTTTGCTAGGTTCCCGCCGCTAGCTCGGGATTGTTCCGCAGCCTTAGGATTTGTGTGTAAAAGTCTTCCACCAAGGTAAGGATTTCTTACCGAGGTTGTGTGGACCTCTATGCGTATATTTGTGATTGTTGTTTTGTATGCCTGTGTATGATTACTAGCATGTTTAGCCTAGGTGCTCTGCTCAATTCTCGATCGGCATGAACTCTTGTATTGTTTCTCATGTTAGCCCATGCTAGGTTGTTCTATTCTAGCATGTTCGATATCTGCTTCTTGCTTCGTAGTATCATGCTAGGTTCTTTGTATCCGATGAGCACGTATTGGACCGCATTGATTGAATCGTTATTATTGTTAAGGTTTAGAATTGAGGTAGATAGAATCATCCGCCCGATGCATAAAGTATCTTGCATCTATGGCAAGGACGTTCGAGACGATTCTCCGCCCTTGGACCCCCGTGAGGGATTAGCTATCCCAACCGGTAGGCCCCGCAATCTTGGGTGAGGGTGGCGATCGTTAAATGCCCCAACGGTCGGGATGATGACTTGGCGTTGCCTCGCCCCGGCGATGACACGCCCTCGGCGTGTTCGGCCGTAGCCCCTGATTGCCACTGTTAGGGCAAGGACCGCTTCTCGGTGCAAGCCTACCACGACCGGTTCCTTAGCCACAAAAGTGTGGTACAGCCGACATAGTTCACGTGTCCAGTCTCACACCCTATGTCGACACACCGATCCGTAGATTTAGTTAGGCATGGTGGATCGAACTCGGCGACTTGCCACTAGACCCGGCACTTCCCGAGTTTGCGTGAGCATGCGGTGCGCGCTTACGCCATTACAAATACGATCGAGAGCTCCTCGGGATCTTGAGCCGATGCACCTTTCGTGACGATGCAGAGAGACAGCCGAGGCCGGACTTGTTCCCGTATAGTGCGTTTAGTGTGTTGTGGTTTTTCCGGACTAAGACCCCGAGATGGCATCCGAGGTCCAAGTGTGGACTTAGCTATGTGCTCCGCTCTGTGTTTGTTCTCATAGCTTGCATACATTCTTCTAGATGATCATGTATATCGTATTGTACCCCTGCTTGGGGATTCTTACTGGGTAATTCGTTACTCACCCTTATTCTGTGGTTTTCCACGGTAATCAAGGCGGGAGACAGGATGGTCAAGGAGGAGCTATGATCATGGAACTCGCTGTCATCTCTCGATTGTTTTATTTTAATTATCATGACTCTTCACTTTTTATTATTTCCCCGAATGCATGTAGACGACACAGAGCCCCGTGATGTTTTCTTACGCTTTATGGATTCCAAAGATATTGGTACTTGTGGATTGTTTTAATGGTTTAAATAAATCTCTGATCGTGAGTGTGCTTTTAGAAATGTATGTTTTGGTTGTAGAATGTTTCTGCTTTTTACTTGGAATCAAAATGTATTTTTCATAATGTCTTTTATTTTCACTACATGCATTGGGGTAGAGGCCATTTAGAGCCCCTTTTGGGTCGGGTCTTTACTGCTTGGTATCGAGCTCGAGTCATAGATTCTCAGAGACTCGACCTTTGTTGAAGGTCGTTTTCCATGATCATCAAGACTGGCAGACCATCAGTACGCCTAGATTTATTGTTTTAGAAAGGAAAAGGGTTAAGAATTTACAATACCTATCATCTAGCGTATGCCTTGTTTGGTGTTGTGGAATGGTGACAGCGTGTTTTGATTCGTTGTTGGTTTGGATGTAGATCGCCAAAGATGCTACCACCCGCATCGAGAGGAGGTTCGAGAGCGTGTCGAGGTATCGTGGATCGGATTCGAGCATCGCAGGACATCGTCCCAAGCCGACACCGATGGCATTCCACCAGCAGCCTCCCGTTACGCCTAGAGCGGGCATTGAGGCGATCGAAGCGCCGTGGAGATCGCTCTCCCGAGCAGAGTTTGCCGAGTCTATGAGGGCTTTTATGGTCGCATGTTGAGTGACCAGAGGGCGAGACCTGTGCCTTGTTGGCGCTGCGCAGCGGGAAGAGTCCCGAGCCCAGATCGAGCAAATGACTCGATTGGTTCAAAGAGAGCTCAAGAGCACCTCCAGCCCCACAGAGCAAGTAGCCCTGAGGCGCGATATGGCGGCAGGGTGCCGAGGAATTGGGTAGGTGGTCAAGGATTTTGTGAAGTGGAAGCTCGAGAAGTTTGATGCCACCGGTGATGCGTTAGCGGCAGCCAGTGTGGATTGCCCATTTGGAGTACACCTTCCCGATCATGGTGTGCCCCGATATTCAGAGGCCGAGATGTGCGGCTCATGTGCTAGGAGGCACAAATGAGATGGTGGTGGAGTCCACCTTGAGCGAGAGACCACCGGGTCTCCACCCGCTACTTGGGAGTTCTTCAAGGCCGAGTTCAAGGTAAAGTTCATCGCTGATGAGGCTCAGGAGAAGATGGTGGAGCTCTTCCGGAACCTCAAGCAGGGTTCCGATTCCATTGAGGAATATGAGCGCAAGTTCTCGAGAGTATGGATATTTTGCTCCTCGCTTGATTGCCACCCCTGAGTCAAGATTCTGTTCATATCCGGATTGAGGCGGTGTTTCCCGTGATGTCGTGGCTCGTGCCCCGACACTTATGCTAGGGTCATCCATTAGCTAGCCACGATCTATAATGGGAAGTATCTGCTTTGAGCGGGTTGTTGCCACTCCTGTTCAAATGGCCCCGTCCCAAAGAAATGGGCGTAAGAGGAAGTTTGACTTTCGGGAGGCGGCCAGCGCCGCCAAGGGCGCTTCGAACAGAGATCACGGAGAGCTCCACCGCTTTCCACCCCGACAGCGGAGGACCCAGCGCTTTCCGCTTGTGCTACTTGTGGGAAAGTCCACGCTGGAGCTTGTCACCGACCTAGATTGTGCTACCGTTGTGGTAGAGAGGGGCACATGGCCCATTTTTGTGATCACCAGCTATGGCAAAATCAAATGAATGCAGCAGCAGCGAGGTCGAGTGTTTGCTACGACCGTCAGAGGCCGAGCGTCACGGATGCCGCTGTGGCGGTGTACGCTTCTTGTTTTAGATCACCGCGCATTTGTCTTGTTTGATTCTCGTTCCCACGATTCATTTGTATCTGTGTTGTTTGGTCGAGCATGCTAAGTTGAGACTAGAGCCTCTAGGTTTTGAGTTATCTGTTGCAACTCCTTCGGGAGTTAGTATGTTGGCTAGAGATAAGATTAGGGATGGCCGGATCGAGATATCCGAGAGAGTTGCTTGGGCTACGCTCATAGTTCCGCCTATGAGCGGTTTTGATGTGATTCTTGGTATGGAGTGGTTAGTCGCTAACCACGCTGCTGATTGACCGCCACCGGAAAGAAGTAGTGTTCAGCCGCCGTGTCGGCCCACTTTTTAAGTTTCGTGGAGTCCAGGTGGAGTTTGCCCGCCGATGGTGTCACCGTGAAAGCTCGTCATTTGCTAGCTCATGAAGCTTGGGGCTATCTAGCCAAGTTGTGCGGGAAGAGCGCCCCTCGCTGTCTGCCGATCAGTACCGGCCGTGCAGGAGTTTGCGGACGTGTTTCCCGAGGAGTTACCGGGTTGCCCCAAAGAGAGAGGTTGACTTCAATATTGAGCTCGAGCCGTGACCCTCCCTATCTCGAAGGCTCCGTGACGCATGGCGCCAGCGAGTTAAAGGAACCAAGATTCATTTGCGGAGATGTTAGACCGAGGGTTCATCCGCCCAAGTGTGTCCCCGTGGGAGCACCGGGCCTGCTTGTGAAAAAGAAGGATGGTTCTATGCGCTTATGTATTGATTACCGCGAGCTTAATAAGGTGACATGAAGAATAAGTATCCGCTGCCCCGTATCGATGATTTGTTCGATCACTTCAGTGGAGCTTCGTGTTCTCCAAGATAGATCCGAGATCCGGTTACCATCGCCATGCGGATCGTGGATGCCGACATTCCTAAGACAAATTTTCGTGTCTAGATATGGTCACTATGAGTTTGTGGTCATGTCGTTTAGATTGACCAATGCCCCACCAAGTTCATGGACATGATGGATAGGGTGTTCAAATCATTTTTGGACAAACTTTCGTCATCGTGTTCATTGACGATATTCTGATTTATTCGAGGTCTAAAGAAGACCATGCAGAGCATTTGAGACGAGTATTGGCGGCTTTGAGGGAAAACCACTTTATGCGAAGTTTTCCAAATGTGATTTCTGGTTGGAGCAGTGGCCTTCCTAGGCCACGTGGTTTCGAGAGATGGTATAGCCGTGGACCCCGCGAAGATTGAGGCCGTGAGTTCATGGGCCAAGCCGACTTCGATTGCCGAGATTCGCAGCTTTTCTGGTTTTGGCGAAGTTACTACCGCCGGTTCACAAGGACTTTTCGCTTTAGCCTCGCCCCTCACTCGTCCGACGAGGAAGGGTGTCGAGTTTGTTTGGGACAAAGAGTGTGATGAGAGCTTTGCCGTGCTCAAGCGTAGTTTGACTTCAAAGACTGATGTTGGCAAATCCCGGAGGGGACAGTGGTTTCGTGGTCTACAAAGTGATGCTTCCAAGTTTGGTTTAGGTTGTGTGTTGATGCAAAGACGGAAGGTCATTGCCTATGCTTCCCGTCACCGGCCGTATGAGCGTAACTACCCGACTCATGATATGGAGTTGGCGCAGCAGTGGTGTTTGCAATCAAGATTTGGAGGCATTACCCGTATGGTGAGCGGATTCGATGTTTACCGATCACCGAGCCTCAAGTATCTGCTTACTCGTAAGGAGTTGAATATGAGGCAGAGGAGATGGTTAGAGTTGGTAAAGGATTATGATCATGAGATTTTGTACCATCCGGTAAAGCCAATGTAGTGGCCGATGCTTTGAGCGAAAAGACGTCGCACTCAAGGCGTTGTTGAGTTCCCACCCAGTTTGCGCAGAGAGTTCGAGCGGGCCGAGGTTGCAGTGTTGTTGGGAGAGGTTACCGCCAGTGGTAGCTCGATTGATCTGCTCACCGTCCGATTCGGCAAAATGGATTATAGATGGCCAGTTGGGTGACCCCGCACTTAAGAGATTGGTTGACAGAGTTAGTGCTTGACATGACTTTGACTTTGTATATTCACCGATGTGGGGTTGACTTATAGAGGCCGGTTGTGTGTTCCGGACATTGCGCGTGTTTGCGAGCGAGTTGCTCTCTGAGGCCCACTGTTCCCTTTTGCTTGGCACCCCTGGGGTACCAAGATGTATCAGACCTTAAGCGCACCTTCCGTGGATGGGAATGAAGAGAGATGTGGCAGAGTTTGTCACCGGTGTCTCACTTGTCGCCAAGTGAAGGCACCCGTGCAGAGGCCAAAGAGGTTTGTTGCAAATGCACCGAGTGTACCCCAAAGGAAATGGGAAGAGATCTCTATGGACTTTATATCCGGTTTGCCAAGGACTCCGAGGAAGTTCTCTCGATTTGGGTGATAGTCGACCGCTTGATCAAGAGCGCACACTTCATTCCCTGTGAGAGACACTTATACCGTGGAACAAAGGGCGCACTGCTTTTGGAGCAGATCATCCGTTATCATGGTGTGCCGGTGAGGATTGTGTCGATCGTGACTCGCGGTTCACTTCTCGCTTCGAGAGCGCCCGTATGGGTTTGGGCACAGAGTGCGCCAAAGACACAACTTTTCACCCTCGACGGATGGTCGACCGAGAGAGTGAATCGATTCTCGAGGATATGTTGAGGGCTTGTGTGTTGGATTTCCTGTGCAGCTTGGGACCATGATCAGATTTCTTGATGGAGTTTGCCTATAACAATAGTTACCAATGATTTATCTGTCGGATGGCTCCATTCGAGGCATTGTATGGTAAGCGTTGTCGGTCCCCCGTGTTCGGGAAGAGGTTGGTGATAGATGTGTTTTGTCCCGAAAGTCATCGCAGCTTGACCAATGGTGCAAAGCAGAAAGATTAGAGCTCGTATGTTGACAAAATTTCGTGAGCAGTAGAAGAGTTACGCCGATGTTCGGCGCCGAGATTTGGAGTTTGAGGTTGGTCGGCATGTGTTCCTTAAGGTTGCTCCGATGCGAGGTGTTCTGAGGGTTTGTAAGCGTGGGAAGTTGAGTCCCCGCTTTGTTGGTCCATTTGAGATCCTAGAGAGGATTGGCAGAGTTGCTTACCTGTTAGCCCTACCTCCGTCACTATCAAGCAGCGGCATAGTGTTTTCCATGTATCGATGCCGAGGCAAGATGTGCCGGACCCGTCGCACATTGTGGACTTTGAGCCTTTGCAAATGAATGAGGATTTGAACTTCGAGGAGAAGCCGGTGAGGATCCTTGCCTTTGAGACCAAGACGCTGCGTAATCGCGAGATTCGTTTGGTAAAGGTTCGATGGAAGAATCGGGTTCTCGAGGAAGCCACTTGGGAGCGGAAGACGAGATGAGGTTGCATTACCCTCGAGCTGTTTTTACATCTTAAGGACTTTCGAGGACGAAAGTCATAAAAGGAGGGAATATTGTAACGACCCGAGTTTTTCTTCCCGGTCTTCCGTGTGCCCTAGGGGTAATTTGGTAATTTGGTCGGGCCGTCATGGTCGCTTTGTGTCTTTTCAACTACTAAAATTATTGGATGGTTTTTGTAGGTTTTGGAGGGGTTTGTGGTTTGGTTTGAGCAAGGTTTGTTGCAAAAGTAAAAATAAAGGAAATTGTGTTGCAGTCGGGGTTTGAACCCGGGTCTCCTGGGAAGCTTGTAGAGAGGTGTGCCAATTGAGCCATTAGGTGCTCTTGTTGCTCTTTCTCGCATCACATCTTAGTTAACCTTGGAGTTTGGAGTTTTGGTGCATTTGGTTAAATGAAATAGAATTAGGTTTTTCCATCTTATTCTCCAAAAGCACCTCTTGGCCGCCCAAGCTCTCCATCTCCATAGCCTTGCCGAGTTCTTCATCCTTGCATCTCCTTGGGTTCGATCATCATCATTCCGGTAAGTCTTCGTCTTCTTCATCTTCTCATTTGGGTGTTTGTTGGCCGAATGTAAGAAAAAGGGGTTGTGTGTGTGTGTGTGTTGTGCAACACCGGTAGAGGAGCAAACATCATCCCCACCCACTTCGCCACGACGCCCAGATCGGTCGAGCCAGCCCGCAGACGCCCCAGATCGGTCGAGCCAGCCGCCGCGACGCCCAGATCGGTCGAGCCACCCGCCGCGACGCCCGGATCGGTCGAGCCACCTCCGCCGCACGCCCGCACTCTGTCCCAAAGAGCCTCGCCGTCGCCCCAAAGAAAGAGATCGCCCGATCGCCGCGACGCCAGAGGTCCTCGCCACGCCGCCGGCCGTCCGCTGATCGCTCGCCGCGCCGCTCGCCCGTGTCCGCTTGCCGAGCCGCTTGCTTCGCGCGCGCGCCTTCGCCGCGCGCTTCGCGCGCCGCTTCGACGCTGCCGCGCGCACGCCGCCGCCAGACGCTGCCATACGCGCGCTCGTCGTCAGACGCTGCTCGCCAGCAGCTACATGTGTCCGCTGCTGTTGCAAAGCGGCAGCAAGCGGCCAATACAGTGTGCGTGTCCGTGCGTGTGCAATACAAGAATCAACAGCACGTGTCCTCGCTGAGCCAATACAAGCACCCACCGCCTCACGCCTTGCCGAGCTACTTGCCAAAGACCCAAGCTCGTGGTCGTCGCGCGCGTGAGTTCCCTGAGCGAGCTTGGCTGTTCTATTGTTGTTTAGATATTTTAGATGCCGATTATTGTTGGTTTGCTAGGTTCCCGCCGCTAGCTCGGGATTGTTCCGCAGCCTAGGATTTGTGTGTAAAAGTCTTCCGACCAAGGTAAGGATTTCTTACCGAGGTTGTGTGGACCTCGCGATATTTGTGATTGTTGTTTTGTATGCCCGTGTATGATTACTAGCATGTTTAGCCTAGGTGCTCGCTCAATTCTCGATCGCATGAACTCTTGTATTGTTTCTCATGTTAGCCCATGCTAGGTTGTTCTATTCTAGCATGTTCGATATCCTGCTCTTGCTTCGTAGTATCATGCTAGGTTCTTTGTATCCGATGAGCACGTATTGGATCGCATTGATTGAATCGTTATTATTGTTAAGGTTTAGAATTGAGGTAGATAGAATCATCCGCCCGATGCATAAAGTATCTTGCATCTATGGCAAGGACGTTCGAGACGCTTCTCCGCCCTTGGACCGTGAGGGATTAGCTATCCCAACCGTAGGCCCCGCAATCTTGGGTGAGGGTGGCGATCGTTAAATGCCCCAACGGTCGGGATGATGACTTGGCGTTGCCTCGCCCTCCGGCAGATCGACACGCCCTCGGCGTGTTCGGCCGTAGCCCTTGATTGCCACCGTTAGGGCAAGGACCGCTTCTCGGTGCAAGCCTACCACGACCGGTTCCTTAGCCTCAAAGCGTGGTACAGCCGACATAGTTCACGTGTCCGTGTCTCACACCCTATGTCGCTGACACCGATCCGCAGATTTAGTTAGGCATGGTGATCCGAACTCGGGCGGCTTGCCACTAGACCCGGCACTTCTAGAGTTTGCAGTGAGCATGCGGTGCGCGCTTACGCCATTACAAATACGCCGATCGAGAGCTCCTCGGGATCTTGAGCCATGCACCTTTCGTGATCGATGATGATGAGCCGAGGCCGGACTTGTTCCCGTATAGTGCGTTTAGTGTGTTGTGGTTTTTCCCGACTAAGACCCCGAGATGGCATCCGAGGTCCAAGTGTGGACTTAGCTATGTGCTCCGCTCTGTGTTTGTTCTCATAGCTTGCATACATTCTTCTAGATGATCATGTATATCGTATTGTACCCTGGTTGGGGATTCTTACTGGGTAATTCGTTACTCACCCTTATTCTGTGGTTTTCCACTGTAATCAAGGCGAGACAGGATGGTCAAGGAGGAGCTATGATCATGGAACCTCGCTGTCATCTCTCGATTGTTTTATTTTAATTATCATGACTCTTCACTTTTTATTATTTCCCCGAATGCATGTAGACGGGCACAGAGCCCCGGATGTTTTCTTACGCTTTATGGATTCCAAAGATATTGGTACTTGTGGATTGTTTTAATGGTTTAAATAAATCTCTCGATCAGAGTGTGCTTTTAGAAATGTATGTTTTGGTTGTAGAATGTTTCGCTTTTACTTGGAATCCGAAATGTATTTTTCATAATGTCTTTTATTTTCACTACATGCATTGGGGTAGAGGCCCATTTAGAGCCCCTTTTGGGTCTGGTCTTTACAAGGGCCTACCGGTTGGGATAGCTAATCCCTCACGGGTCCAAGGACGAGAACTGTCTCGAACGCCCTTGCCATAGATGCAAGATACTTTATGCATCGGGCCCTGATGATTCTATCTACCTCAATTCTAAACCTTAACAATAATAACGATTCAATCAATGCACCCAATACGTGCTCATCGGATACAAAGAACCTAGCATGATACTACGAAGCAAGAATGAGATATCGAACATGCTAGAATAGAACAACCTAGCATGGGCTAACATGAGAAACAATACAAGAGTTCATGCCACCAGAATTTGACAGAGCACCTAGGCTAAACATGCTAGTAATCATACACAGCATACAAAACAACAATCACAAATATACCGCGAGGTCCACACAACCTCGGTAAGAGATCCTTACCTTGGCCGGAGGCAACTACACACAAAATCCTACGCGCGATCGATCCCGAGCTAGCTAACGGAACCTAACAAACACAATAGAAATCACCATCATAGCCCTAAAATATAATAAAACAAGCAGTGCTCGGCTCGGGCACTCACACGCACGACGACACATTACATCTGTCGAGTGCCGCTGGCAGCCGGTGCGTCAGCTGGCCGGGCGCTGGGCAGTGGCAGGCGCGCGCACGCTGCGCGACACGGCAGGGCTGGCGCCGGCCGCTACACGCACGGCACGGCAGCGCACGGCAGGGGCAGGCAGAGGGCGCGGCGAGCGCGCTCGGGCGAAGGGCGCTGCGGGCGCTGCGGCGCGGCGATGCGCGACGCGACGCTGGCGGGCGCGCGGCGAGCAGCTTGGCGAAGGCGCGCGCGCATCGGGCGATCTGCTGCCGCGCGCGAATCGTGCGCGACGCGCGCTCGCGCGAATCGGGGCGTCGCGATGGATGGGTTCGGGCGGCTTTGTGTGCGACGGCGATGGGGCTGACCGACGCGTTCGGCGTGTTGCTCGGGGCAGATCCGATCTTACTGGGCGCGCGACCGCCTCACTGTGAGATCTGGGGCGTGCTACTCAGCGGTCCGGCCGGTGGTGGGCGATTCGGCGCTGGCGCACTCGCAACAACACACACACACACATGGGCACCTCCTCTTACCTTCGGCCAAAGAAAACAACCTATCGAGAAGATGAAGAAGATGAATACCTACCGGAATGATGATGATCGAACCCAAGGAGATGCAAGGATGAAGAATCAAAGCAAGGCTATGGAGATGGAGAGCTTGGGCGGCCAAGAGGTGTTTTGGAGAAGAAGATGGAATAACCTAATTCTATTTCATTTAACCAAATGCACCAAAACTCCAAAATCCAAGGTTAACTAAGATGTGATGCGAAAGAGCAACAAGAGCTCTCAATAGCTCAACCGCCACACCACCCACCGACTTCTCGGACTCACCACAGGTTCAAACCCACCAAACACACTTTAACACACAATTTTCCTTTTGCATCTCCCCATGCCCAAACACATCCACAAAGCCTCAAAACTTACATAAATCCATCCAATAATTTTAGCAACTCGAAAAAGATATAAACGGGTCCCGACGGCCCGACCAAATTACTAAAATACCCCTAGGGCATACCTGGAAGACCGGGATGAAAACTGGTCGTTACAATATTCCTCCTTTTTATGACTTTCGTCCTCGAAAGTCCTTAAGACTCAAACAACACAGATATCGCAATCTCATCCCGTCCTTCCCGCCACGGCGCGCCTCCTCCGAACTCGGACTCCTTCACTAAACTTTTACCAACGGATCTCACTTCTACGCAACGCCTTCGACTCAAGACCAGAATACTCATAGGCTTCTCCTCGAAGCCCTAAACCCTCAATCACCGCAAGGGCTCAAAGTCCACAATGAGCAATGGGTCCGGCACATGCCGCCCCAACATCGATACATAAAAACACAGTGCACACATTGTCAACAAACAAACTCAACCCTACAACAAATCAAGCCAAACAACTGAACCTTCCAGATTCCAAAACTAAACGGCCTACTCTTACTTCACAAAAGACCAACAAACCTCAAACCTTGACTACAAACTTTAACGAGATACAAACGAACCACCAATCAAGCGATCGATCCAAAAAGACAAACTTCTCCAACTAGAACACGACCACAACACTTAAGCAACCATCTTAAGGAGAAAATCGCCAGCAAGGAACATCCAACATTCCTCTCAAGGAAAACTCGGGAAGCAAGGACTAAACCATCACGCAGCCTATCTCATGACACAACACCTTGAGGAAAACAAATTCAACAACTTACCAACCAATGCCACGGCACCTCTCGTACAACTCACTCAAACGCGCTCTCTACTAACGCCAACCGGGAACTCACAACAATTAGGAACAAAGCCCGAGAAGGGCTTGCTCGTGAGAACTCAACCCAAACTTATAACGAGCAACGCTGCCTCCAAGCTACTACTCAACTCTTAAAATCCAACCGGCTACTCAAAGGACTTCCCTTTAAGCCTAAGCCTAACTCATCTTCCAAACGTAAGCTCCACTCCCAAAACCTCACAAGGAAAACGATAACGACAACCTCAAAGCTTACGGATCCCGAGAGCCACACGAATTCGCAAGACTACCTCGCAAGCTATCACTCGAGGTCGGCCTCCAAGGAGCAACTCAACCACCACAGAGGCTAGAGGGAAAGGAAATCTTCAATCCCCAAAGAACCAACAACTTGCCGTAACAACTCAACTCTTACTGGTGGCCTCCGCCCTGCGGGAACAAACAACTCTTGCTTGCTAACAACACAGCAGAACCCTCTCATTGGGTGATCGCGCGCTTACTCGATCGACTACACAACTCGGGAGCTAAGTTTCGACTCCGCCAAACGGGAAACGACTTCCCAGCAAGCAAACTCGGAAGGGCAAAACTCTCCACACACGCCGCATTGTCTTGCTCAACCCAAGGCAACAAGAACCAACTCTCTTGGAAGCAACACCCAAGAGAAAACTCAACCAATCGGACCACCAAATCAAAACAAACAAAGACTTGCTCAATCACGAGGGAGGGGTCAACTCCCAAAACTTACCGACTAGGAACAAGACCTTAGGGCAACGCCCACGGCTAGAACCGAACTAGCTCTCAAAACAACAAACGAACCAAATCTTGGCCAAACACTCACAAGAGGCGAACAACCTTTATGCAGCCTCTAGAACACCATCCAAGAATCCGCTTAATCGACAAACGACTACTTCCAAGCGACCAACAAACTTTTCCTTCAAGCTAGCGCTTCCACCATTAACTTCAAGACCAAGGGAGTAACGACAACTCCCCAAGGGAACGGCTCTTACAAGCGGACAACCAACGGACAGAGAACTACTCATACGCTCACCGCCTTGCTCCACCGTGAGCAACAACATCTAATCTCACGAGGCGCAACAAGGGTCCATTTCAGATCGAACCTCCAAATGCCAAACGGGGCAACTCAACATCCCGAAACAGAAAAACAACCAACATGGTACAAACCACTCGCCCCACGAGCAAAACTAAACTCTAACAACTCCAATCCACACCTTGGTCAACACCAAGCATCAACTTGCCACCACACCAAAACCACTCCGGACTTTACTCCAAACAAACACTAGCTTGCTAGTCTACCAAGATCAAGTAGCAACTCCACCGAGGCTACAAACTACGCCTCCAAATTTAGCCAACCGAAACTCACTAGCCGGGCTCGACCGAGCTCTGGAGAGGCTCTCCACAACCTAGGGTTCTTCGGCAACCCTCGACTCACACTGCTTGTCGGCATACGATCTATCGGATAACCGCTCAACAATCAACTCCAATTTCAAAGATCCCAACCATGTCGCCAACTCCAACTCCTTGGGAACCTAGAGGACCCAAAACGCTACAGATGCGTCATCCTCCTACTCAAAACATCGGCCACAACATAACTTCTACTCAAGGAAGGATCCGAACAACTCTCTTAGCCATGACGATCGAAACCACGCGGCTTAGCTACCACCGCTCTTGTTCGGTTTCCAATCGAACTCCAACCAACGATCAACAAGAAGATCCGCCAAACCAAGCTTAGGCCTAACTTAACAAATCTTGCCTAAGCAACAACTTGATACCACGAGCACGGTATCCTTACCACCTCAACCAAAGCCTTACAACAACCACACGAGTCCAACTTCTCAAGGAACCGAGCACGAGATCTCCAAAGCAAACCCTACATGGATCTCAAACTCTCGCCACTTTAACGAACCACACAAAACACACTTGTGTGCACAACTCCCAACCTTCCATTAGAGATCCAAGACTAACAAGCGCTTTTCCACAAAGCAACGATAACTCCCGGCAATGATACAAACAATCCAAGGAACACCAAAAGTTCCATCTCTACACGATACTCAAGCCGAGGCAACCTTGCTCTACCAAAATATAATCATGCCAAACAAAACTTACTTTGTACCAAGCCTCTACCAAGGGTGCTTACCCCTAAGGCATCCAAAACCTCTCGCAAGGCATCACTCATCTCGCCTCAAAAGCATCCAACTCGCCTCATAGGCATCCAAACTCATCGATAAGCATCCAACTCATGGTCCCTCACCGGACCGAACTCGCATCTACAATGCTCAACTCTCCTCAGATTTAGGCACTCGAAGGTCGTTGGACCGCACTACCAACCCCAAGGAAAATCTCTTGGCCTTAACACTAGCGCGAGACTCACACGCACCAATATTTACCAACCGCAACCCGCTGACTTACTCAACCTCCGTAAACACTGGAAGAGGCTCCGCCTCCTCTCGAGCATCCTTTCGCTTGTAGTCCATTGACTACCACCGAACTAGCCCTCTCGCACACGACCTAAACGGGTGCAATCGCCATAAACAGATCCAAGGCTAAAGGAGTACGCTGAACTCCGAACGGCATAGAACCATCTGCTATGCCCAAGCCAAACTCAAGCTCGAACTGCACTTAGTGCCAAAGTGGCACACCAACCAATGCACCTCAAGTGCTACTACTACCAAATCCAGCATCTCGAGGAAGTCGGGTCATTAAACAACAAAGAGGCTCGCAAGGGGGCAAAGATGACCCTTCATCTGCCTCCAGCCACTAACACGGCAACTTGCCTAACAATCGGGCGACTCGTGGAGACTCTGCTAGTCCACCTCTCACAAGGGACTTCCACCACCATCCGATGAACCAAACAAAGACAGAACGGCACACCTCGGCCTCTCGAGCAGGGGCATCCCACACACGGATGCTAAACTCAAACTCGCCAACTACTTTACTACTAGCAAGTAGGGACTTACTAAAACATCGAGCTCAACAGCATCCATTTGCCAACCCGGGCGTCTCCATCAACGCCAACAAACCGATCCGAATAAACTCGCTGATCATGCCCTCCCGAACCTCCGGCTACAAGAGCTACCGGGGAAAATGCTTGAAACAAACTCATCACCGGGCTATCTCGTGCCGGGACTCCTCACTACGCACTACAAATCTGCGTGCGGGTCTCCTCTCGATAGCTAAAGACCTCGCCATCAAATCTCTCACTATGAGGCGCCGCTAGCCTCTACCCCCTCCTCTAGGCAACTCAATCGCCGGGCAAATCGCATGCGGGCCTAACAACCTCGGACGCGGCTTCAACATCAACACGATCGGTCCAACTCCTCGGTCGGACGGACATGCCAAGCGTCCCCGCTTCTGCGGGTGCGATCAACATACTAGCGATCCGCACAAAGCACCTCCACCCTCTCACTAGGGGAAAAGCGACAATTGGGCCACAAATGGCCAATGGGAGACTAAGCTCGCCTCCCTCGGGGGCGATGTCCCGGGGCATCCGAATCTATCTGGATACCTCAACAAGTCGCTAAACAAACCGCTGCAGATCATGCGAAAGTTGGCATGATGGCTCACTAAGCCCAAACCAACAACGAGTAAGAACACCTTTCGTCTCGCTCCACAACACTACACAAGGCATACACAAGATGACAGTGTATTGTAAATTCTTAACCCTTTTTCAACAACAAATAGTAAACCTAGGCGTGCTGATGACTGTCAGAGAGTCTTGATGATCATGGAAAAACGACCTACAACAAAAGGTCGATCTTGGCGAATCTATGACTCGAGCTCGATACCAACTCAGAAAGACCCGACCCAAAAAGGGGTTCTAAATGGCCTTTACCCCAATGCATGTATTGAAAATAGAAGACATTATGAAAAACACATTTCGATTCCAAGTAAAAATGAAAAACATTCAACAACCAAAAGAAACATTTCTAAAAGCATACTGATCGAGAGATTATTTAAAACATTAAAACATTCCACAAGTACAAATATGCTGGAATCCATAAAACGTAAGAAAACATCCTGGGGGCTCTGTGCCCGCCTACATGCATTCGGGGAAACAACAAAAGTCAAGAGTCATAATAAATAAAATGAAATAATCGTGAGATGATGACAGCAGATTCCATGATCACAGCTCTCCTTGATCATCCCGCCTCGCGCCATGGTTACTGAAAGATAAGTAAGGGTGAGTAACGAATTACTCAAAGAAGAATCCCCAACCGGGTACAATACGATATACATGATCATCTAGAGGATTGTATGCAAGCTATGAGTACAAACACGTAATGAGCACATAGCTTAAGTCCACACTTGGACCTCGGATGCCATCTCGTGGTCTTAGTCCGGAAAAATACCACAACACACTATACGCGCTATATACGGGAACGAGTCCCGGCCTCGGCTGTCTCACGCCGATCACGATAGGTGCACTAGCTCAAGATCCCGAGGAGCTCTCCGAATGGCGCCAGAATGAGCGTAAGCGCGCACCGCATGCTACCGCAAACTCGGGGGTGCCGGGTCTAGTGGCAAGCCGCCTGTGTTCGATCACCATGCCTAACTAAATCTCTGGATCGGTGTCACCGACATAGGGTGTGAGACTCGACACGTGAACTATGTCACCGTACCACCGCACTTTGAGGCTAAGGAACCGGTCGTGGTAGGCTTACACCGAAGCGGTCCTTGCCCTAACAGTGGCAATCAAGGGCTACTGGCCGAACACGCCGAGGACGTGTCGATCGCCGGGACGAGGCAATGCCAAGTCATCATCCCGACCGTTGGGGCATTTAACGATCGCCACCCTCACCCAAGATTGCGGGGCCTACCGGTTGGGATAGCTAATCCCTCACGGGGTCCAAGGATCGGAGAATCTGTCTCGAACGTCCTTGCCATAGATGCAAGATACTTTATGCATCGGGCCTGATGATTCTATCTACCTCAATTCTAAACCTTAACAATAATAACGATTCAATCAATGCACCCAATACGTGCTCATCGGATACAAAGAACCTAGCATGATACTACGAAGCAAGAACAGATATCGAACATGCTAGAATAGAACAACCTAGCATGGGCTAACATGAGAAACAATACAAGAGTTCATGCCACCAGAATTGAATGAAGAGCACCTAGGCTAAACATGCTAGTAATCATACACAGCATACAAAACAACAATCACAAATATACCGCAGGTCCACACAACCTCGGTAAGAGATCCTTACCTTGGCCGGGAGGCAACTACACACAAAATCCTACGCTGCGATCGATCCCGAGCTAGCTAACGGGAACCTAACAAACACAATAGAAATCACCATCATAGCCCTAAAATATAATAAAACAAGCGAGCTCGGCTCGGGGCACTCACACACACGACGACACACGAAATCTTCTTTGCCGAAAAGTCTGCCGCAGCCGCAGTGGTGCGGGCACTGGGCGCTGGCGCGCTGGGCGCGAATGTGCGCTGCACGACACGGCAGTGGCTGGCGCTGGCCGCGCACCGCAACACGCACGGCAGGCGACGGCAGGAGCGAGCGCGCGGCGAAGCGTCAAGGCGGCGCGCTGGCGGCGCGCGCAAGACGACGCGACGCGGCTGGCGCTGGGCGGCGCGCGCAGCTGGGCGGCGGCGCGCGCGCGCTGGCGATCTCTTCTGCTGCGAATGGCCGTGCGGCGGCGGGCTCGCGCGAAATCTGGGCGTCGCGATGGATCGGTTCTGGCGGCTGCTTTGCGGTGTCGCGGCGAGCGGCGGGCTGACCGACGCGTTCGGGCGTCTTTGGTCGGGCAGATCCGGATTGCTGCTTCTTGCGCGCGCGCCAAGCTGGCCCCGTGAGATCTGGGCGTGCTACTCAGGCGGTCTGGCCGGCTGGTGGGCAGATCTGGCGCCTGGGCAGACCTGCAACAACACACACACACACATGGGCACCTCCTCTTACCTTCGGCCAAAGAAAACAACCTATCGAGAAGATGAAGAAGATGAATACCTACCTGGAATGATGATGATCGAACCCAAGGAGATGCAAGGATGAAGAATCAGCAAGGCTATGGAGATGGAGAGCTTGGGCGGCCAAGAGGTGTTTTGGAGAAGAAGATGGAATAACCTAATTCTATTTCATTTAACCAAATGCACCAAAACTCCAAAATCCAAGGTTAACTAAGATGTGATGCGAAAGAGCAACAAGAGCTCTCAATAGCTCAACCGCCACACCACCCACGACTTCTCGGACCACACAGGTTCAAACCCACCAAACACACTTTAACACACAATTTTCCTTTTGCATCTCCCCATGCCCAAACACATCCACAAAGCCTAAAAAACTTACATAAATCCATCCAATAATTTTAGCAACTGGAAAAAGACATAAACGGTCCTGACGGCCCGACCAAATTACTAAAATACCCCTAGGGCATACCTGGAAGACCGGGATGAAAACCTGGGTCGTTACATTTAAATCATAAAACATAAACAAGACTCAGAGTTGAACAACGGGTTTTCCATGATCACAGCTCCTCCTCCAGCCATCCTGTCGCGCACCATGGTTACCTGTGGAAAAACCACAAAAATAAGGGTGAGTAACGAATTACTCAGTAAGAATCCCCAACCGGGGTACAATACTATATAATCAGTCATCTAGTACCCAAGCATGCAAGCAAACAGCTACCAACACAGATCATAGCTCAACGAGCTTACAAGGAAAGATCTGGAATCATCGGAAGTCTCCTACTTCCGGCCTAATGATTGTAACCAATCCTGGGACATCACCGAGGTCTCTTTCACTCGGCAAATTGATCAGCTCAAGAACTGATCCCAAGGATGTCCTCAAGGGCCTCTTTACCCTTGCTAATAATCTGGACTATCGGGAGAGTACTCGAAGTCTGGCTCTAAACTGGAAGGAATGGTGTACTCACGACATTAGCCCGGGAGAGCTCTCCGAACTGGCAACTAACGCGTGTGCGCGCACACCGCATGCTGCTGCAACCGGCGTAAATGTGGGGGCCTAAGGACAAACTACGCGGGCCAGGTATGCATGCCTAAGACTCGGAAGCGGTGTCACTGATCACAGTAGCGCGAGGCCCTCGGCGCTCATCTGTGCAGCCTGAACCACCGACCTAAAGCTAAGAACCGGCCAAGGTAGGCTTACACCGTTGGCAGGGTTCCGCTCTAGCAGGCTACAAACTAGGTTTATGCCGATGTGGGTAGCTAAATCCACATCGACGGTCGGGGGGGGGAAGCAATGTACGTTATGCTGCGCGCACTTTACTCCCGACCAGTGGGGACAAAGTACGTTATGTCCGCTCTCAGCCTCTAGATGATGACAAACCCTACAACTCTATCTAAGAGTACAGAGTAAAATAAATGATTCATGGCTAGCAAACAATAACTGACATCAATGACAATTACCTAGCATGATACTACGAACTTAAGCAGGAATCATAAGCATGCTGGAAGAACAATCCTAGCATGGCACTAACATGTAAAATAAGGCAAACATGCTAGCAAGAAATCAATCAAAGCTGCCGTATCACTATCATGCTCATAACAGTCAACAAGCATACAAGGCACATCATGAAAATATCGCAGGGCCCACACAACTTCGGTAAGAAATCCTTACCTGGTCAGAAGGCAACAACACACAATAAAAGTAAGCTGCGATCGAACCCGAGCAACCTAAAGCGAACCAAACAAACACATCAATAATCACAAAATAGGCCTAAATATAATAAAATAAACAGGGCTCGGCTCAGGAGTAACTCACTAGGCGCAGCGGACACGCGAACGAGCCGGCTGTACGGGTGAGGCAGCTGTGTGGAGATGCAAGTGTAGGCCGTGAGCCTTCGGTTGATGAGATGCCATAGGCATAGTTGTTTGAGTTGAGCCCTTGTATGCCTAGCAAGAGTTCTAGTCACTTGAGGTTGTGACCTTGCTGGCCCCATTTGTAGTAAGTTGTGGATTTGGTAGTAGTGGCACTTGAGGTGCATTAGTTGGTGTGCCACTTTGGCACTAAGTCTGGTTCAGGCTTGAGTTTGGCATGGGCATAGTAGATGGTTCTATGCCGTCCGGAGTTCAGCGCACTCCTTTAGCCTTGGATCCGTTAATGGCAGTTACACCTGTTTTGGTCGTGCAAGAGGGCTAGTTCAGTGGTAGTTGATGGACTACAAGAGAAAGGATGTTCGAGAGGAGCAGGAGCCTCTTCCCAGTGTTTTTGGAGGTTGAGTAAGTCAGCATGTAAGAACCAGACCCAAAACATGGTCCTAAACCTGGGATCTTACTCAGCATGCAAGTTAAATATGATAACAAGCGGTTTAGAGCTTATATTTAAAAACCTTTCAAAACATATGAGAAGGGGGAGCCCTTAAAACAGAACCAACAACTTTCAGTTTAAACAATCCAACAAAGTAAAACAACTCGGCCAATGTTTAATAAAATGTACAATACAATTTAAGCAACGTTTTAAACAAGGTTCCCCTAGGACTCTGTCCCATCTACATCTTTGAATAAACAATGCAATAATAAAAGACAGAGTGCCACGGTTCCCATGATCAATCACTCCTCTCCGCTAGCCCTCCCGGTGTTGTCCCAAGTTACCCGAAAGATAAATAAGGGTGAGTATAAACATACTCAAGAAGAATCCCAACCGGGTACAATACGATACATCAGTCATCTAGCACCTCAATATGCAAGCAAACAAATATCAACAACAGATCATAGCTCAACGAGCTCATAACACAAGATCTGGAAACATCGGAAGTCTCTTACTTCCAGAATCATCTAAGTCTCCTACTTCCGGCCTAATGATTGGTTCTCATAACCAATCCGGGACATCTCCGAGGTCTTTCTCCCTCGGCCAATTGATCACTCAAAACCGATCCCAAGTGTCCGACACCCTCGAGGGTCTTTCTCCCTCGACCAATTGATTAGCTCAAAAGCCAATCCCAATAGGTGTCCTCAAGGGCCTCTTCATCAGAACGACCTGTGTTTTCTTCCCGGTCTTCCGTGTGTGCTAGGGGTAATTTGGTAATTTGGTCGGGCCGTCATGGTCGTTTGTGTCTTTTTCCAGCTACTAAAATTATTGGATGGTTTTTGTAGGTTTTGGAGGGGTTTGTGGTTTGGTTTGAGCAAGGTTTGTTGCAAAAGTAAAAATAAAGGAAATTGTGTTGCAGTGGGGTTTGAACCCGGTCTCCGGGAAGCTTGTAGAGAGGTGTGCCAATTGAGCCATTAGGTGCTCTTGTTGCTCTTTCTGCATCACATCTTAGTTAACCTTGGAGTTTGGAGTTTTGGTGCATTTGGTTAAATGAAATAGAATTAGGTTTTTCCATCTTATTCTCCAAAAGCACCTCTTGGCCGCCCAAGCTCTCCATCTCCATAGCCTTGCCGAGTTCTTCATCCTTGCATCTCCTTGGGTTCGATCATCATCATTCCGGTAAGTCTTCGTCTTCTTCATCTTCTCATTTGGGTGTTTGTTGGCGAATGTAAGAAAAAGGGGTGTGTGTGTGTGTGTTGTGCGTGCGGCCACCGGAGGGAGCGACCATCATCCCACTCTCCAGACGCCGCCCGGATCGGTCGAGCGGCCACATCGCCACGCCCGGATCGGTCGAGCCACTGCCACATCGCCCCGGACGGTCGAGCGCCTCTCGTCGCGACGCCCAGATCGGTCGAGCGACCCGCCCGCGACGCCGAGACTGTCCCCGCCGAATCGCGCCGTTCGCCAAAGCCGAATCGCCGTCGCTCGCCGCGCGCCAGAGGTCCTCGCCGCGCGCCAGCGCGTCCGGCCGATCGCTCGCCGCGCCTCGCCGTGTCCGCTTGCCGAAGCTGCTTGCCGCGCGCCGCGCCGCTCGCGCTTCGCCGCGCGCGCCGCCGCCAGACGCCGCGCCCGCGCGCGCGCAGACCGTCGAGACGCTCGCGCCCGCGCAGCGCGTGTCCCCGCTGCTGCCGTGCGGTAGCGCCAGCCAATAGCGCGTCCGTCTGCCGTGCGGTAGCGCGCAACCCGCCAGCGTGTCCGCCGCCGAGCCAATAGCGCGGCCGCGCCCGACCCTTGCCGAGCCGGCTGCGCGGCGACCCCAAGCTCGTGTCGTCGTCGCGCGTGAGTTCCCGAGCCGAGCTTGCTTGTCGTTCTATTGTTGTTTAGATATTTTAGATGCTGATTATTGTTGGTTTGCTAGGTTCCCGCTCGCTAGCTCGGGATTGTTCCGCAGACTTAGGATTTGTGTGTAAAAGTCTTCCGACCAAGGTAAGGATTTCTTACCGAGGTTGTGTGGACCTGCGGTATATTTGTGATTGTTGTTTTGTATGCTGTGTATGATTACTAGCATGTTTAGCCTAGGTGCTCTGTTGCAATTCTGATCGGCATGAACTCTTGTATTGTTTCTCATGTTAGCCCATGCTAGGTTGTTCTATTCTAGCATGTTCGATATCTGTTCTTGCTTCGTAGTATCATGCTAGGTTCTTTGTATCCGATGAGCACGTATTGGACCGCATTGATTGAATCGTTATTATTGTTAAGGTTTAGAATTGAGGTAGATAGAATCATCCGCCCGATGCATAAAGTATCTTGCATCTATGGCAAGGACGTTCGAGACGCTTCTCCGCCCTTGGACCCCGTGAGGGATTAGCTATCCCAACCGGTAGGCCCCGCAATCTTGGGTGAGGGTGGCGATCGTTAAATGCCCCAACGGTCGGGATGATGACTTGGCGTTGCCTCGTCCCGGCGATCGACACGCGTCCTCGGCGTGTTCGGCCGTAGCCCTTGATTGCCACTGTTAGGGCAAGGACCGCTTCTGGTGCAAGCCTACCACGACCGGTTCCTTAGCCTCAAAGTGCGGTGGTACAGCCGACATAGTTCACGTGTCGGTCTCACACCCCTATGTCGCTGACACCGATCCGTAGATTTAGTTAGGCATGGTGATCGACTCGGGCGGCTTGCCACTAGACCCGCACCCCGAGTTTGCGCATGGCATGCGGTGCGCGCTTACGCTCATTACAAAGCGCCGATCGAGAGCTCCTCGGGATCTTGAGCGATGCACCTTTCGTGTATCGACGATGAGACAGCCGAGGCCGGGACTTGTTCCCGTATAGTGCGTTTAGTGTGTTGTGGTTTTTCCGACTAAGACCACGAGATGGCATCCGAGGTCCAAGTGTGGACTTAGCTATGTGCTCCGCTCTGTGTTTGTTCTCATAGCTTGCATACATTCTTCTAGATGATCATGTATATCGTATTGTACCCGGTTGGGGATTCTTCTTGGGTAATTCGTTACTCACCCTTATTCTGTGGTTTTCCACGGTAATCAAGGCGGGAGACAGGGATGGTGAAGGAGGAGCTATGATCATGGAACCTCTTTGTCATCTCGATTGTTTTATTTTAATTATCATGACTCTTCACTTTTTATTATTTCCCTGAATGCATGTAGACGGGCACAGAGCCCCGGATGTTTTCTTACGTTTTATGGATTCCAAAGATATTGGTACTTGTGGATTGTTTTAATGGTTTAAATAAATCTCGATCAGTGTGCTTTTAGAAATGTATGTTTTGGTTGTAGAATGTTTCTGCTTTTACTTGGAATCCGAAATGTATTTTTCATAATGTCTTTTATTTTCACTACATGCATTGGGGTAGAGGCCCATTTAGAGCCCCTTTTTGGTCTGGGTCTTTACTGATTGGTATCGAGCTCGAGTCATAGATTCTGTAGACCGACCTTTTGTTGAAGGTCGTTTTCCATGATCATCGACACTCAACGACCATCAGTGCGCGCTAGATTTATTGTTTTAGAAAGGAAAAGGGTTAAGAATTTACAATACCTATCATCTAGCGTATGCCTTGTTTGGTGTTGTGGAATGGTGACAGACGAGTTTTGATTCGTTGTTGGTTTGGATGTAGATCGCCAAAGATGCGATCACCACGTCATCGAGAGAGGAGGTTCGAGAGCGGTCGAGGTATCGGGATCGGATCGATCTCGCAGGGACATCGTCCCAAGCCGACAACGATGGCATTCCACCAAAGGCTCCTCCTGTTTACGCCTAGAGCGGGCGTTGAGGCGATCGAGCGCCGTGAGATCGCTCCTGGAGCGAGTTTGCTTTGAGTCTATGAGGGCTTTTATGGTCGCATGTTGAGTGACCAGAGGCGAGACCAGTGCCTTGTTGGCGTGCCAGCAATGGAAGAGTCCCGAGCCCGGATCGAGCGGTGACTCGATTGGTTCAAAGAGAGCTCGTAGCACCTCCACTCCACGAGAGCAAGTAGCCCCAGAGGCGAGATATGGCGAGGGTGCCGAGGAATTGGGTAGGTGGTCAAGGATTTTGTGAAGTGGAAGCTCGAGAAGTTTGATGCCACCGGTGATGCGTTAGCGGCGGCCAGTGGATTGCCCATTTGGAGTACACCTTCCCGATCATGGTGTGCCCCGATATTCGAGAGGCGAGATGTGCGGCTCATGTGCTAGGAGGCACAAAGAGATGGTGGTGGGAGTCCACCTTGAGCGCGAGAGACCACCGGGTCTCCACCCGCTACTTGGGAGTTCTTCAAGGCCGAGTTCAAGGTAAAGTTCATCGGTGATGAGGCTCGGGAGAAGATGGTGGAGCTCTTCCAAACACAAGCGGGGTTACGATTCCATTGAGGAATATGAGCGCAAGTTCTCGGAGTATGGATATTTTGCTCCTCGATTGATTGCCACCCCTGAGTGAAGATTCGAAGTTCATATCCGGATTGAGGCGGGGTGTTTCCCAGAGATGTCGTGGCTCGGGCCCCGACACTTATGCTAGGGTCATCCCGATTAGCCACGATCTATAATGGGAAGTATCCTGCCGAGCGGGTTGTTGCCGCTCTGTTTCAGCGTCTGTCCCAGCCAAAGGTGTGGGGCGAGAAGAGGAAGTTTGACTTTCGGGAGGCGGCGCGCCGCCAAAGGCGATTCGAAGCAGAGAGATCGAGAGCTCCACCGCTTTCAGCCCCGACAAAGCGGGAGGACCCGAGCGATTTCCGCTTGTGCTACTTGTGGGAAAGTCCACGCCGAGCTTGTCGGCTGGACCTAGATTGTGCTACCGTTGTGGTAGAGAGGGCACATGGCCCGTTTTTGTGATCACCCGGCTATGGCAATCGGCCATACAGCAGCGGCGAGTCGAGTGTTTGCTACGACCCGTCAGAGGCCGAGCGTGCGGATGCCGCCGTGGCGAGTGCGCTTCTTGTTTTAGATCACTTTGCATTTGTCTTGTTTGATTACTGTTCTACGCATTCATTTGTATCTGTGTTGTTTCTTTGAGCATGCTAAGTTGAGACTAGAGCCTCTAGGTTTTGAGTTATCTGTTGCAACTCCTTCGGGGAGTTAGTATGTTGGCTAGAGATAAGATTAGGGATGGCCGGATCGAGATATCCGGAGAGTTGCTTGTGGCTACGCTCATAGTTCCGCCTATGAGCGGTTTTGATGTGATTCTTGGTATGGAGTGGTTAGTCGCTAACCACGCGTTGATTGACCGCCACCGGAAGAAGTAGTGTGTTCGGGCCGCCGTGTCGGCCCAACTTTAAGTTTCGTGGAGTCCAGGGGTGGAGTTTGCCCGCCGATGGTGTCACCGTGAAAGCTCGTCGTTTGCTAGCTCATGGAGCTTGGGGCTATCTAGCCAAGTTGTGCGGGAAGAGCCGCCCTCTCATTGTCTGTCGATCGGTACCGGTCGTGCGAGAGTTTGCGGACGTGTTTCTGAGGAGTTACTGGGGTTGCCCCAAAGAGAGAGGTTGACTTCAATATTGAGCTCGAGCCGGACCCTCCCTATCTCGAAGGCTCCGTGACGCATGGCGCCAGTGAGTTAAAGGAACTCAAGATTCACGGCAGGAGATGTTAGACCGAGGGTTCATCCGTCCAAGTGTGTCCCCGTGGGGAGCACCGATTCTGTTTGTGAAAAGAAGGATGGTTCTATGCGCTTATGTATTGATTACCGCGAGCTTAATAAGGTGACAAAGATGAAGAATAAGTATCCGTTGCCCCGTGATCGATGATTTGTTCGATCGGCCTTCAGGAGCTTCGTGTTCTCCAAGATAGATCTCGAGATCCGGTTACCATCGATTGCGGATCGGGGATGCCGACATTCCTAAGACGACTTTTCGAGTCTAGATATGGTCACTATGAGTTTGTGGTCATGTCGTTTGGATTGACCAATGCCCCACCATTTGCGTTCATGGACATGATGGATAGGGTGTTCAAATCATTTTTGGACGGCTTCGTCATCGTGTTCATTGACGATATTCCGATTTATTCGAGGTCTAAAGAAGACCATGCGAGCATTTGAGACGAGTATTGGCGGCTTTGAGGAAAACCACTTTATGCGAAGTTTTCCAAATGTGATTTCTCTGTTGGAGCGGTGGCCTTCCTAGGCCACGTGGTTTCGAGAGATGGTATAGCCGTGGACCCCGCGAAGATTGAGGCCGTGAGTTCATGGGCCAAGCCGACTTCGATTGCCGAGATTCGCACTTTCTCAGGTTTGGCGAGTTACTACCGTCGGTTCGTCAAGGACTTTTTCGCTTTAGCCTCGCCTCTCACTCGTCGGCGAGGAAGGGTGTCGAGTTTGTTTGGGACAAAGAGTGTGATGAGAGCTTTGCGAGCTCAAGCGTAGTTTGACTTCAAAGACTGATGTTGGCGATCCCGGAGGGGACAGTGGTTTCGTGGTCTCTGATGATGCTTCCAAGTTTGGTTTAGGTTGTGTGTTGATGCAAAGACACGGGAAGGTCATTGCCTATGCTTCCGTCACCAAGCCGTATGAGCGAACTACCCGACTCATGATATGGAGTTAGCGGCGGTGGTGTTTGCACCGAAGATTTGGAGGCATTACCGTATGGTGAGCGGATTCGGATGTTTACCGATCACGAGCCTCAAGTATCTGCTTTACTCGAAAGGAGTTGAATATGAGGCGAGAGGAGATGGTTAGAGTTGGTAAAGGATTATGATCATGAGATTTTGTACCATCCGGGTAAAGCCAATGTAGTGGCCGATGCTTTGAGCGAGAAAGACGTCGCACTCTGCGGCGTTGTTGAGTTCCCAGCCAGTTTGCGAGAGAGTTCGAGCGGGCGAGGTTGCGATGTTGTTGGGAGAGGTTACCGCCAGGTAGCTCGATTGGATTTATTCACCGTCGATTCGGCGCGGATTATAGACGGCCAGTTAGGTGACCCCGCACTTAAGAGATTGGTTGTGAGAGTTAGTGCCGACGGTGACTTTGACTTTGTATATTCACGGACGAAGGGGTTGACTTATAGAGGCCGGTTGTGTGTTCCGGACATTGCGGTGTTTGCGAGCGAGTTGCTCTCGGAGGCCCACTGTTCCCCTTTGCTTGGCACCCCGGGGTACCAAGATGTATCAGACCTTAGCGCACCTTCCGGTGGATGGGAATGAAGAGAGATGTGGCGAGTTTGTCACCCGGTGTCTCACTTGTCGCAAGTGAAGGCACCAGCAGCAGCCAGCCAGAGTTTGTTGCGACCATCGAGTGTACCCGAGTGGAAATGGGAAGAGATCTCTATGGACTTTATATCTGGTTTGCCAAGGACTCAGGAAGTTCTCTCATTTGGGTGATAGTCGACCGTTTGATTCAAGAGCGCACACTTCATTCCCGGTAGAGACACTTATACCGTGGGAACAGCGTGGCGCAATTGCTTTTGGAGCGAGATCATCCGTTATCATGGTGTGCCGGTGAGGATTGTGTCGATCGTGACTCGCGGTTCACTTCTCGTTTCGAGAGCGCTCGAATGGGTTTGGGCACGAGTGCGATTTCAAAGATGCTTTTCACCCTCGAGACGGATGGTCGACCGAGAGAGTGAATCGATTCTCGAGGATATGTTGAGGGCTTGTGTGTTGGATTTCCCAGCAGATTGGGACCGATATCTCATACTTGATGGAGTTTGCCTATAACAATAGTTACCATCGATTTATTCGAATGGCTCCATTCGAGGCATTGTATGGTAAGCGTTATCGGTCCCCGTGTTCGGGAAGAGGTTGGTGATAGATGAGTTTTGGGTCCCGAGTTACCGCAGCTTGACCAATGGTGCGGTCTGTAAGATTAGAGCTCGTATGTTGTGTGCTTCGAGAGCGGCGAGAGAGTTACGCCGATGTTCGGCGTCGAGATTTGGAGTTTGAGGTTGGTCAACATGTGTTCCTTAAGGTTGCTCCGATGCGAGGTGTTCTCGAGGTTTGGTAAGCGTGGGAAGTTGAGTCCCCGTTTTGTTGGTCCATTTGAGATCCTAGAGAGGATTGGCGAGTTGCTTACCTGCTTAGCCCTACCTCCGTCACTATCGCAGCAGCATAGTGTTTTCCATGTATCGATCTTTGAGGCAAGATGTGCCGGACCGTCGCACATTGTGGACTTTGAGCCTTTGCGGTGAATGAGGATTTGAACTTCGAGGAGAAGCCGTGAGGATCCTTACCTTTGAGACCAAGGCGTTGCGTGTCGCGAGATTCGTTTAGTAAAGGTTCGATGGAAGAATCGGGGTTCGAGGAAGCCACTTGGGAGCGGGAAGACGAGATGAGGTTGCATTACCCCGAGCTGTTGTTTACGTCTTAGGACTTTCGAGGACGAAAGTCATAAAAAGGAGGGAATATTGTAACGACCCAGGTTTTTCTTCCCGGTCTTCCAGGTGTGCCCTAGGGGTAATTTGGTATTTTGGTCGGGCCGTCATGGTCGTTTGTGTCTTTTCAAGCTACTAAAATTATTGGATGGTTTTTGTAGGTTTTTGGAGGGGTTTGTGGTTTGGTTTGAGCAAGGTTTGTTGCAAAAGTAAAAATAAAGGAAATTGTGTTGCAAATGGGGTTTGAACCCGGTCTCTGGGAAGCTTGTAGAGAGGTGTGCCAATTGAGCCATTAGGTGCTCTTGTTGCTCTTTCTGCATCACATCTTAGTTAACCTTGGAGTTTGGAGTTTTGGTGCATTTGGTTAAATGAAATAGAATTAGGTTTTTCCATCTTATTCTCCAAAAGCACCTCTTGGCCGCCCAAGCTCTCCATCTCCATAGCCTTGCCGAGTTCTTCATCCTTGCATCTCCTTGGGTTCGATCATCATCATTCCGGGTAAGTCTTCGTCTTCTTCATCTTCTCATTTGGGTGTTTGTTGGCGAATGTAAGAAAAAGGGTTGTGTGTGTGTGTGTGTTGTGCGCAACCGGTAGAGAGGAGCGACCATCATCCCGGCCACCTCGCCGCGACGCCCAGATCGGTCGAGCCACCATCGCGCGCCCGGATCGGTCGAGCCAGCCACCTGCCGCACGCCCGGATCGGTCGAGCCAGCCCTGTCGCCGCGCGCCCGGATCGGTCGAGCCGCCCTGCCGCGACGCCCGCACTGTCCCCGGCCTCGCGCCGTTCGCCAGCGAAGAATCGCCCGATCGCTCGCCGACGCCAGAGGTCCTCCCGCCAGCCCAGCGCGTCCAGCCGTCGATCGCCGCGCGCTCGCCGTGTCCGCTTGCCGAAGCTTGCCCGAAGCCGCGCGCGCGCTTCGCTCGAGCCGCTTCGCCAGCGCGCGCCGCCCGCCGACGCCAGCGCGCCGCGCGCGCGCCGTCGAGCGCTCGCGCGCTGCGCGCGCGTCCACCGCTTGCTTGCTGCCGTCGCGCGCGCAGCCAGCGCGTGTCCGTCCGCGTGCCCGCGCTAGCAACAACCAATAGCGTGTCCTGCCGAGCCAATAGCGCGCCGGCGCCCAAATTTGCGCCGAGCGACTTGCCGCGGCCCCAAGCTCGTGTCGTCGCGCGCGCGTGAGTTCCCGAGAGCCGAGCTTGCTTGTTCTATTGTTGTTTAGATATTTTAGATGCTGATTATTGTTGGTTTGCTAGGTTCCCGCTCGCTAGCTCGGGGATTGTTCCGCAGACTTAGGATTTGTGTGTAAAAGTCTTCCGACCAAGGTAAGGATTTCTTACCGAGGTTGTGTGGACCTCTGCGGTATATTTGTGATTGTTGTTTTGTATGCACATGTATGATTACTAGCATGTTTAGCCTAGGTGCTCGCTGTGCAATTCTGATGGCATGAACTCTTGTATTGTTTCTCATGTTAGCCCATGCTAGGTTGTTCTATTCTAGCATGTTCGATATCTGTTCTTGCTTCGTAGTATCATGCTAGGTTCTTTGTATCCGATGAGCACGTATTGGACCGCATTGATTGAATCGTTATTATTGTTAAGGTTTAGAATTGAGGTAGATAGAATCATCCGGGCCCGATGCATAAAGTATCTTGCATCTATGGCAAGGACGTTCGAGACAGTTCTCCGTCCTTGGACCCCGTGAGGGATTAGCTATCCCAACCGTGGGCCCCGCAATCTTGGGTGAGGGTGGCGGTCGTTAAATGCCCCAACGGTCGGGATGATGACTTGGCGTTGCCTCGTCCCGGCGATCGACACGTCCTCGGCGTGTTGGCCGTAGCCCTTGATTGCCACTGTTAGGGGCAAGGACCGCTTCTGGTGCAAGCCTACCACGACCGGTTCCTTAGCCTCAAAGCGGTGGTACAGTGACATAGTTCACGTGTCCGTGTCTCACACCCTATGTCGGTGACACCGATCCGAGATTTAGTTAGGCATGGTGGTCGAACACAGGCGGCTGCCACTAGACCCGGCACCCCGAGTTTGCGGTGAGCATGCGGTGCGCGCTTACGCTCATTACGAGCGCCGATCGAGAGCTCCTCGGGATCTTGAGCGAGTGCACCTTTCGTATCGATGCGAGACAGGCAGTGAGGCCGGACTTGTTCCCGTATAGTGCGTTTAGTGTGTTGTGGTTTTTCCGGACTAAGACCACGAGATGGCATCCGAGGTCCAAGTGTGGACTTAGCTATGTGCTCCGCTCTCAGTGTTTGTTCTCATAGCTTGCATACATTCTTCTAGATGATCATGTATATCGTATTGTACCCCGGTTGGGGATTCTTCTTGGGTAATTCGTTACTCACCCTTATTCTGTGGTTTTCCACGGGTAATCAAGCGGGAGACAGGATGGATGAAGGAGGAGCTATGATCATGGAACTCTTTGTCATCTCTCGATTGTTTTATTTTAATTATCATGACTCTTCACTTTTTATTATTTCCCACGAATGCATGTAGGCGGGCACAGAGCCCCGGGATGTTTTCTTACGTTTATGGATTCCAAAGATATTGGTACTTGTGGATTGTTTTAATGGTTTAAATAAATCTCGATCAGAGTGTGCTTTTAGAAATGTATGTTTTGGTTGTAGAATGTTTCTGCTTTTACTTGGAATCCGAAATGTATTTTCATATAATGTCTTTTATTTTCACTACATGCATTGGGGTAGAGGCCCATTTAGAGCCCCTTTTGGGTCGGGTCTTTACACTTACCCTCGCTAAAAATCTGGACTATCGGGAGAGTACCGCAGATCGGCTCTAAACCGGAAGGAACTGTGTACTCACGAACATTAGCCCGGGAGCTCTCCGAACCGGCTACTAACGCGTGTCTTGCGCACACCGCATGCTCTTCTTCGCAACCGGCGTAAATGCGGGGGCCTAAGGGCAAACTACGCGGGCAGTACGCATGCCTAAGACTCGGAAACGGTGTCACCGAACACGATGGTGCGAGGCCCTCGGCACTCATCTGTGCGGCTGTACCACCACCGACACGAAGCTAAGAACCGCCAAGGCGGGGCTTACACCGCTGGCGGGGTTCCGCTCTAGCAGCTACAAACTAGGCTTATGCCGATGTGGTAGCTACATCCACATCGGTTCGCCGGGGAAGCAATGTACGTTATGCTTCGCTCTACTCCCGACCGGTGGGGACAAAGTGCGTTATGTCCGCTCACTGGATGATGACAAACCCTACTACTCTATCCAAGAATACCGAGTAAATCAATGATTCCCGGCTAGCAAGCAATGACCGACATCAATCACGTTTACCTAGCATGATACTACAACTTAAACAGAATCACAAGCATCTTTGGAAGAACAAACCTAGCATGGCACTAACATGTAAAATCAACAAACATGCTAGCAAGAGATCAAGTAAAGCTGCCTATCACTATCATGCTCATAACAATCAAGAAACATACAAGGCACAATCGAGACATATCGCAGAGGTCCTCACAACCACGGTAAGAAATCCTTACAGGACAAGCGAAAAAATAATCATAACTCAACCAAGCGATCCTCGAGCCTCTAATCGAACCCAAACAACCTAAACATAAAATAAAGCACCCAAATCAAATCCCTAAACAAAGACCAACAAAATCGGGGCCCAACGGAGAAAAGACTCGGGAAAATAGCATCCGAGAAGCCACAAGGCTCGGGCCAACCAAAGACACAACAGCAAGCTGGGCGCAGAAGAGCAGCCGGCCGGCCGCCGGGCACAAAGGCGCGCCGGGCATAGGGGCGCAGGCGTGGCAGCGCGGCGCAGCGCGCGCGCAGGCGCGCGCGCGCGCGCGCGCGCAGCACGGGCGCGCGCTGGCAAAGCAAAGCGCGCGCGCGAGCTCGAGCTCGGGGGCGGCGACGGCGCGGCTTGCAGAGGACGAGAGAGCGCGCGCAGCGCGGCGCGCGCGCGCGCGCGACGACGCGACGGCGCTCGGGCGCTCGGAAGGCACGACGACCGACCTCTGAGGGCGAGCGACTTCGGCACGAGGCGGCACAGGCGATCGATGCGTCCGATCTGGGCTCGGCGCGACCAAGGCGACACGAAGATGGCCTGGGCGATGCAGATCTGGACTCGGCGCGACCAAGGCGACACGAAGATGGCCTGGGCGATGCAGATCTGGGCTCGGCGCGACTAGGGCGAGCGCGGCGACGCGCGCGGGCGCAGGGTGGCTCGGCACGGCGCGCGGCATGGGTGACTGGGCGGCTGGAGAGAGGCGCGCGCTAGGGGACGATGCAACGCATCTGGCGCACCTGGGCCGGGCGATGCGGCGTCACAGTGCGGCGTGGTGGGCGGGGCTATCTTGGCCGAGCGGTCTGATGCGGCCAGGGAGTGGTGCGGCTAGGGCATGGCTGGGTGGCTAGGGGAGAGAGAGAGAGAGAGAGAGAGAGATTGCAAAACAAGGGGAAAGGGACTTTCTTGATTTTTCTTCCCTTTTTCCTAATTTAAACAAGCCTTAAAGTCCTTAAATCCCATTTCCCGGCTTCCTCCTTCGAGACCCGGCTGAAGCAACCTTTTCCAAACAATAACTCTCACTTAAACAAACTCCCAAATCATCTCTAAGGGCCTGGGCTTGAATCCCAAAGGAAACACCCAAACAACGATCACTTTGCCCAAAACCCAAATCACAACCGAACTCCCAAACGAGTACCCCAAACATCTCGGGACTCGCAGCCACCAACATACAAGCCTCAATAAAGGCAAGAGCTGCCTCGAAGCCCTGAAAATCCACAAATCCTGCCCGGGGAGCAAAAAGACCAAAATACCCCTAAGGGTCAAAACAGCTCTAACGGCCCAACCGAACCACTGAATCTGAACCGGAAGCACCTCGAGAACTGGAATAGAAAACTGGGCCGTTACACAGCAGGTTGTCGGTTGGTAAGTGTTAGCGTGCGTGAGTCTCGCGCTAGTGTTAAGGCCAAGAGATCCTTGTGGTTGGTAGTGCGGTCAACTACCTTCGAGTGCCTATATCTGAGGAGAGTTGAGCATCGTAGATGCGAGTTTGGTCCAACAGAGGGACCCTGAGTTGGATGCTCATGAGCCGGCTCTCTCAACATGCAGCAGCTAGCCCTACTCTAGGGGCTCACCAAAAGGAGAGTGCTCAACTCTACCAAACAACTGAGGAATCCACCAACGGATCCAGTCCGAAGGGAACACTGCTCACTGCACCCTTAACCACAGGGTTCCGGCTTACTGGCTGCAAACAACAACACTTTAAAGGAGCACAAAGATGCCTCAACAATCTCCTCGAAGGCTACCAACTCTGCAGCCACGCTCTGGGCAATCAAACAATCTGCTAAGGCTCAAGATCAACACTTGAGCTACCCAAGCTAGTCCACACGGGGACCTGCTCCACAAGCATCCACATAAGCGTAGCCATAGCTAACTCCTCTCTTGGAGTGGCACTCCAAGGCAAAGCACCTCCACCCTCTCACTAGGGGAAAACCAACAACTGGGCCACAAGTGGCCTACGGGAGTCAAAGCTCTGGCTCCCTCTGGAACGATGTCCTAGGGGCATCCGAATCTATCTGGATACCTCAACAAGTTGCTATCAAACTGCTCACACAGCGGGAAGTTGGCATGATGGCGCTCTAAGCCCAAACCAACAACGAGTCAGAACCTGCTCGTCTCCGCTCCACAACTCTACACAAGGCAAACACTAGATGAAAAGTATTGTAAATTCTTAACCCTTTTCTTTAAAGCGGTAAACTTAGGCGTACCTGATGACTGTCGGAGTGCTGATGATCATGGAAAAACGACCTACAACAAAAGGTCAGTCTGCAGAATCTAAGACTCTGAGCTCTGATACCAACTGTAACGACCCGACCCGAAAGGGGTTCTAAAATAGGTCGTTACCTCAATGCATGCATTCAAATCTACCGAAAATTTGCAAAATGGTGTTCGGATTCTAAGTAAAAACAAAACATAAAACATCCATTTAGAAAGTTAACATAATTTCCTTAAACCTGCCCCTGTTTCCAAGCACCTGTTCCAAGACAAATACATTTCCAAAACTTACTCTGATCAGAGATTTATTTAAAACATACAAGCTTTGCAATAGTTACAACAATGCTAGAATCCGGAAATACATTCAGAAAACACCCTAGGGCTCCGTGCCCAACTACATGCATTCAGAGGACATTTAAATCATAAAACATAAACAAGACTCAGAGTTGAACAACAGGTTTTTCATGATCACAGCTCCTTCTCCAGCCATCCTGTCTCGCACCATGGTTACCTGTGGAAAAACCACAAAAATAAGGGTGAGTAACGAATTACTCAGTAAGAATCCCAAACCAGGGTACAATACGATATAATCAGTCATCTAGTACCCAAGCATGCAAGCAAACAGCTACCAACACAGATCATAGCTCAACGAGCTTACAAGGAAAGATCTGGAATCATCGGAAGTCTCCTACTTCCGGCCTAATGATTGGTTATCCTAACCAATCCTGGGACATCACCGAGGTCTCTTTCACTCGGCAAATTGATCAGCTCAAGAACTGATCCCAAGGATGTCCTCAAGGGCCTCTTTACCCTTTCTAATAATCTGGACTATCGGGAGAGTACCCGAAGTTTGGCTATAAACTGGAAGGAATGGTGTACTCACAACATTAGCCCGGGGGAGCTCTCCGAAACGACAACTAACTCGTGTGCGCGCACACCGCATGCTCTTCTGCAACCGGCGTAAATGTGGGGGCCTAAGGACAAACTACGTGGGCCAGGTATGCATGCCTAAGACTCGGAAGCGGTGTCACTGATCACAGTAGCGGGAGGCCCTCGGCGCTCATCTGTGCAGCCTGAACCACCGACCTGAAGCTAAGAACCGGCCAAGGTAGGCTTACACCGTTGGCAGGGTTCCGCTCTAGAAGGCTACAAACTAGGATTATGCCGATGTGGGTAGCTAAATCCACATCGGCGGTCGAGGGGGGAAGCAATGTACGTTATGCTGCGCGCACTTTACTCCCGATCAGTGGGGACATACTACGTTATGTCCGCTCTCAGCCTCTGGATCATGACAAACCCTACAACTCTATCTAAGAGTGTAAAGACCCGACCCAAAAGGGGCTCTAAATGGGCCTTTACCCCAATGCATGTATTCAAAATAAAAGACATTATGAAAAATAATGTTTCGGAACCCAAGTAAAAACAGAAACATTCAACAATCAAAACAATTTACTCTAAAACTGTCCCTCATTGCCAAGCACTGCTTTGAGGATAAATACATTTCTAAAAGCATACTCGATCGAGATTTATTTAAACCATTTAAACATTCCACAAGTACAAATATGCTGGAATCCATAAAACATAAGAAAACATCCTAGGGCTCCGTGCCCGTCTACATGCATTCAGGGGAAATAACAAAAGTCAAGAGTCATGATATAATAAAATGGTTAGAGATGACAGCAGGATTCCATGATCACAGCTCCTCCTTCAGCCATCCTGTCTCGCGCCTTGGTTACCTGTGGAAAACAACAAAATAAGGGTGAGTAACGAATTACTCAGTAAGAATCCCCAACCGGGGTACAATACGATATACATGATCATCTAGAAGAATGTATGCAAGCTATGAGTATAAACACGAGAGCGGAGCACATAGCTAAGTCCACACTTGGACCTCGGATGCCAACTCGGGGTCTTAGTCCGGAAATACCACAACACACTATACGCCCTATACGGAAACAAGTCCCGGCCTCGGCTGCTCTCATCGCCGATCGAAAAGTGCACTCGGCTCAAGATCCCGAGGAGCTCTCCGGTCGGCGCTGTAATGAGCGTAAGCGCGCACCGCATGCTCACCGCAAACTCGGGGTGTCTTTGGTCTAGTGGCAAGCCGCCTAGGTTCGATCCACCATGCCTAACTAAATCTCTGGATCGGTGTCACCGACATAGGGTGTGAGACACTGGACATGTGAACTATGTCACTGTACCACCGCACTTGAGGCTAAGGAACCGGTCGTGGTAGGCTTACACCGAAGCGGTCCTTGCCCTAACAGTGGCAATCAAGGGCTACTGGCCGAACACGCCGAGGACGTGCCGATCGCCGGGGCGAGGAAATGCCAAGTCATCATCCCGACCGTTGGGGAATTTAACGATCTGCCACCCTCACCCAAGATTGCGGGGCGGTAGTTAGAGTTAGCTAAACCCTAACGGGATCGGGGACGAGTACCATCTCGTCACGTCCGTCTGCCGGGGATGCAAGTTACGTTATGCATCCGGCCGATGATGCTACCTACGAACTCTAAACCATAGCAATAATAACAATTCATTCAATGCACCCAATACGTGCTCAATGAGATACAAGGAACCTAGCATGATACTACGAAGCAAGAACAGATATCGAACATGCGAGAATGGAACAACCTAGCATGGGATAACATGAGAAACAAGAGTTCATGCTAGTCGTGAATTCGAATGCAGCACCTAGGGCTAAACATGCTAATAATCATACACAGGGCATACAAAACAACAATCACAAATATACCGCAGGCCCACACAACTCGTAAGAATTCCTTACCTTGGTGGGAGGCTTCTACACCCAAATCCTAAGTCATGGAACAATCCCGAGCTAGCGGCGGGAACCTAGCAAACCAATAATAATCGGCATCTAAAACGTCTAAAAACAATAGAACGACAAGCTCGGCTCGGGGCACTCACGCGCGGCGCGCGACACGAACTTGGAGTTGTTGGCGGTATCGCCACGGCAGGCTGGCGCTGGCCGCGAGCCGCACGCTGCCGGCGCATGCTGCATGGCGGATGGGCGCTGGGCGCGGCGTCGCGCGCAGACGACGGAACTCGGCAGCGGCGGCACGCACGGCACGCGCGCGCGTCGCGATCAGATCACGGCGAGCCGCTTTCAGCGAGGACCTTGCGCGGCGAACGTCTGGCGCGTTGAGCGCGAGCGGCTCGGCAAGCGACACGAAGAAAAGCGCGCGCGTCGAGCGTCTTCTGCGCGCACCGGCGTGACGTCGGCCGGGCGATGGCCGGCGGAGCGGGCTGGGCCGTTCTTTGTCGCGAGATCTGGCGCGCGGCGGCAGGCCGTGGCACGGCAAAGCGATCTGTGCGACGGCAGGGTCGATTGGGCTTCTTGGCGCGCGATCGGCGTCGCGTGGCGGCCGCCGACGGACGTCGCGACGATGGCTGCTGGGTGAGGGCTTCTCTCGGTGGCCGCAATCAACACAAACACACACAACACTCTTCTATTCACTTGGCCAAACAAAGACACCAAAGCGGATGAGAAGAAGAAGAGGAAGATCGATACCTACCCGGAATGATGAAGAACGATCCAAGGGAGCTGCAAGGATGAAGAATTCGGCAAGGCAATGGAGGGAAAAGCTTGGGCGGCCACACACTTTGGAGAAGAAGATGGAACAAACCTAATTTCTATTTCATTTAACCAAATGCACCAAACACCAAAGATCCAAGGTTAACTAAGATGTGATGCAGAAAGAGCAATAAGAGCACCTAATGGCTCAATTGGCACACAACCCCACAAGCTTTCCAGGAGACCCGGGTTCAAACTCAAATGCAAAGACAATTTCCTTTATTTTTACTTTTGCATCAAACCTTGCTCAAACCAAACCACAAATCCTTCCAAAAACGTACATAAATCCATCCAATAATTTTAGTAACTGGAAAAGACACAAACGGCCCTGACGGCCCGACCAAATTACCAAATTACCCCTAGGGCATACCTGGAAGACCGGGATGAAAAACCTGGGTCGTTACAAAGAGTACAGAGTAAAATAAATGATTCCTGGCTAGCAAACAATAACCAACATCAATGACAATTACCTAGCATGATACTACGAACTTAAGCAGGAATCATAAGCAAGCTGGAAGAACAATCCTAGCATGGCACTAACATGTAAAATCAGGCAAACATGCTAGCAAGAAATCAATCAAAGCTGCCCTATCACTATCATGCTCATAACAGTCAACAAGCATACAAGGCACATCATGAAAATATCGCAGGGCCCACACAACTTCGGTAAGAAATCCTTACCTGGTCGGAAGCCAACAACACACAATAAAAGTCAGCTGCGATCGAACCCGAGCAACCTAAAGCGAACCAAACAAACACATCAATAATCACAAAATAGGCCTAAATATAATAAAATAAATAGGGTTTGGCTCGGGAGCAACTCACGAGGCGTGGCAGACACGCGAACGAGCTGGCTGCACTGGCGAGGCAGCTGCTGGGCGCTGCGCTGCGCGCGGACGAGCGCCGGGGTGACACTAAGCGCGCAGGCGCGGGTGCGAGCTGGGCTGGAGGATGGCACGCGACGCGGCTCGGCACAGGGAACGGCGCGAGGGCACGAGCTTGGCGAGCTACGAGCGCGCGATCGCACGCAGGCGCTCGGACACAGGCGATCTGCGCGACGAGAGGCGGCGAGGCGAGGATGGGCGGCTTCGCATCGCGCGCAGCTAGAGGGGGCCGGGCGACGCGACATTGCGGGCGGTGTGCTCGAGCGACGCGACACTAGGCGAGCGAGGCTCGGGCTCGCGACGCGAGCCGGGCGCTAGGGGCCGGGTGACGCGACTTAATTTGGCGGGGCTCGGGCCGGCGATCTGGGTCGGGCGGCCGGGAGAGCGAGCTCAGTCGGGCGACTGGGCAACCTGGGGCTCGGGCTGGGCTTGGCTGGGCGACCAGGGGGCTGGCTCGGGCTGGAGGAGAGAGAGAGAGAGAGAGAGAGAGAGAAAAGGGAAAATTGGGAAATAAAAGGAAAAATGGGATTCTTAATCCTTTTTTCCATCCTTATCCATTTAAAATTCTTAAAATCCTTAAAATCCCATTTCCCGGCTTCCTCCTTCGAGACCCGACTGAAGCGACCTTTTCCAATAAATAAAACTCACTTAAATCCAACTCCCAAATCAACACTAAGGGCCAGGGCTCGAATCCCAAAGGAAGCACACAACCAACCATCACTTTGCCAAAAACCCAAACCACAGCTGAACTTCCAAACGACTAGCCCAAACATCTCGGGACTCGCAACCAACAACAAACAAGCCTCAACAAAGGCAAGAGAGTCCTCGAAGCCATGAAAAACCACAAATCCTGCCCGGGGAGCCAAAAAAACAAAATAGCCCCAAGGGTCAAAACCGCTCTAACGACCCAACCAAACAACCGAATCTTGACCCGAAGGCACCTCGAAAACTGGAATAGAAAATTGGGCTGTTACAGGAACCACCTGCACCAAAGTGCCAACTGGCCTGAATCTAGGCCTCCTCTCAAAGCTTGGTGCCAACAGGCACTACATCCTTTACAACACAAATCAGCCCTATACGAGCTTTATGCTCCTCTGAGGGTAGGGAAGGTCATACTCCAAGTGACGGGGAAATGGCACTCAGCACAAGAGTCCCAACACTCGAGCAGTCTACTCTCTGGCAGCTCGTCTAACAGACATGACACGGCCTACTCTTGCATCCCACTCGATGCTCAACAAAAGCTCAAGCCAACTCCTGCATCCCACTCGATGCTCAACAACAACTCAGGACAACTCTTGCATCCCACTCGATGCCCAACAAAAGCTCTGGACAACTCCTCGGGTGGCAACAACTAGTTCTTGTAACGACCCAGGTTTTTCTTCCCGGTCTTCCAGGTATGCCCTAGGGGTAATTTGGTAATTTGGTCGGGCCGTCAGGGTCGTTTGTGTCTTTTCCAGTTACTAAAATTATTGGATGGTTTTATGTAGGTTTTTGGAGGAGTTTGAGGTTTGGTTTGAGCAAGGTTTGATGCAAAAGTAAAAATAAAGGAAATTGTCTTTGCAGTAGGGGTTTGAACCCGGTCTCTTGGGAAGCTTGTAGAGATGTGTGCCAATTGAGCCATTAGGTGCTCTTGTTGCTCTTTCTGCATCACATCTTAGTTAACCTTGGATTTTGGAGTTTTGGTGCATTTGGTTAAATGGAATAGAATTAGGTTTATTCCATCTTCTTCTCCAAATCCCCTCTTGGCCGCCCAAGCTCTCCCTCTCCATAGCCTTGCCGATTCTTCATCCTTGCATCTCCTTGGGTTCGATCATCATCATTCCGGGTAAGTCTTCATCCTCTTCATCTCCTCATTTGTTTTTTTGATGCTGGCCGAAGGTAAGATGTAGAGTGTGTGTGTGTTTGTGTTGGTTGCGACCCGGTAGGAGGAGCAGCCTTCATCATCGCACGCCGGATCGCGTCGGCTCGCGACGCCCGACACTCGGCGCGCGTCCAGTACCGGTCGAATCGCCGCGCCAGATCTGTCCTAGCAGCCTTGCCGTTCGTCCAGCAGCACAGATCGCCCGATAGCTCGCACGCCAGATCTGTCCTAGCAGCCTTGCCGTTCGTCCAAAGAAGACAGAATCGCCGATAGCTCGCGCGCGCCAGCGCCGCGCGCCGCCGCCGCGCTGCTCGCCCGCGCGCGCCGCCGCCCGACGTTCGCCGCGCGCGTCCCTCGCTGCCGAGCGCTCGCCGTGTCCGCATCCACGCCAGCGCCGCCGCGCTTTCGCCCGAGACGCTTCGCCGCGCGTCGCGTGTCCGCCGTCTGCCGTGCAGTGCAGCGCCACCTTGCCGGTGCAGCGCGCGCGCCAGCGCCCCGACCTTGCCGTGCCGGCTTGCGGCGGCCCCCAAGCTCGTGTCGTCGTGCCGCGCGTGAGTTCCCGAGCCGAGCTTGCTGTTTCTATTGTTGTTTAGACATTTTAGATGCTGATTATTGTTGGTTTGCTAGGTTCCCGCTCGCTAGCTCGGGATTGTTCCGCAGCTTAGGATTTGTGTGTAGAAGTCTTCCGACCAAGGTAAGGATTTCTTCACCGGGGTTGTGTGGACCTGCAGTATATTTGTGATTGTTGTTTTATATGCCTGTGTATGATTACTAGCATGTTTAGCCCTAGGTGCTCTGCTCAATTCTCGATCGGCATGAACTCTTGTATTGTTTCTCATGTTAGCCCATGCTAGGTTGTTCTATTCTAGCATGTTCGATATCTTTTCTTGCTTCGTAGTATCATGCTAGGTTCCTTGTATCTGTTGAGCACGTATTGGACCGCATTGATTGAATTGTTATTATTGTTAAGGTTTAGAATTCGGTAGATAGCATCATCCGGCCCGATGCATAAAGTATCTTGCATCTATGGCAAGGACGTTCGAGACGATTCTCGTCCTTGGACCCCGTGAGGGATTAGCTATCCCAACCGGTAGGCCCCGCAATCTTGGGTGAGGGTGGCGGTCGTTAAATGCCCCAACGGTCGGGATGATGACTTGGCATTGCCTCGTCCCGTGAGTCGGCACGTCCTCGGCGTGTTCGGCCGTAGCCCTTGATTGCCACTGTTAGGGCAAGGACCGCTTCTGGTGAAAGCCTACCACGACCCGGTTCCTTAGCCTCAAAGCGGTGGTTCAGTGACATAGTTCACGTGTCCGTGTCTCACACCCCTATGTCGGTGACACCGATCCGGAGATTTAGTTAGGCATGGTGGTCGAACTCGGGCGACTTGCCACTAGACCCGGCACCCCGAGTTTGCGGTAGCATGCGGTGCGCGCTTACGCTCATTACAACGCAAAACCGGAGAGCTCCTCGGGATCTTGAGCTAGTGCACCTTTCGTGTCGACGATGAGAGACAGTGAGGCGGCCGACTTGTTCCCGTATAGCGCGTTTAGTGTGTTGTGGTATTTTCCGGACTAAGACCACGAGTTGGCATCCGAGGTCCAAGTGTGGACTTAGCTATGTGCTCCGCTCTGTGTTTGTACTCATAGCTTGCATACATTCTTCTAGATGATCATGTATATCGTATTGTACCCGGTTGGGGATTCTTCTTGGTAATTCGTTACTCACCCTTATTCTGTGGTTTTCCACGGGTAATCAAGCGGGAGACAGGATGGTCAAGGAGGAGCCGTGATCATGGAATCCTGCTGTCATCTCTGATTATTCTATTTTATTTATCATGACTCTTGACTTTTGTTATTTCCCACGAATGCATATAGACGGGCACAGAGTCCCGGATGTTTTCTTACGTTTTATGGATTCCAAAGATATTTGTACTTGTGGATTGTTTTAATGGTTTAAATAAATCTCTGATCGTAGTATGCTTTTAGAAATGTATGTTTTGGTTGTTGAATGTTTCTGCTTTTACTTGGGATCCAAATGTATTTTTCATAATGTCTTTTATTTTCACTACATGCATTGGGGTAAAGGCCCATTTAGAGCCCCTTTTGGGTCGGGTCTTTACTGATTGGTATCGAGCTCGAGTCATAGATTACGTAGAGACCGACCTTTTGTTGTAGGTCGTTTTTCCATGATCACCAAAGACTCAAGCGGTCATCAGTGCGCCTAGATTTATTGTTTTAGAAAGGAAAAGGGTTAAGAATTTACAATACCTATCATCTAGTGTATGCCTTGTTTGGTGTTGTGGAATGGTGACAGTGTGTTTTGATTCGTTGTTGGTTTGGATGTAGATCGCCAAAGATGCTACCACCCGTCTCGGGAGAGGAGGTTCGAGAGCGGTCGAGGTATCGGGATCGGATCGATCTCGCGAGGACATCGTCCCAAGCGACACATCGATGGCATTCCACCAGCGAGCCTCTCCTCTTACGCCTAGAGCGGGCGTTGAGGCGATCGAGCGCCCGTGAGATCGCTCTGGAGCGAGGTTTGCTTGAGTTTATGAGGGCTTTTATGGTCGCATGTTGAGTGACCAGAGGGCGAGACCCGAGCCTTGTTGCGCGCGCAATGGAAGAGTCCCGAGCCCAGATCGAGCGGTGACTCGATTGGTTCAAAGAGCTCGGTAGCTCCTCCACTCCACAGAGAGCAAGTAGCCCCAGAGGCGATATATGCGCAGAGGTGCCGAGGAATTGGGTAGGTGGTGAAGGATTTTGTGAAGTGGAAGCTTTGAGAAGTTTGATGCCACCGGTGATGCGTTAGCGGCGGCCAGTGGATTGCCCATTTAGAGTACACCTTCCTCGATCATGGTGTGCCCCGATATTCGAGGCCGAGATGTGCGGCTCATGTGATGGGAGGCACAAATGAGATGGTGGTGGGAGTCCACCTTGAGCGAGAGACCACCGGGTCTCCACCCGCTACCCGGGAGTTCTTCAAGGCCGAGTTCAAGGTAAAGTTCATCGGTGATGAGGCTCAAGAGAAGATGGTGGAGCTCTTCCGAACACAAGCGAGGTTACGATTCCATTGAGGAATATGAGCGCAAGTTCTCGTGAGTATGGATATTTTGCTCCTCGATTGATTGCCACCCCGGAGTGAAGATTCGGAAGTTCATATCCGGATTGAGGCGTGTGTTTCCCGAGATGTCGAGGCTCGGGCCCCCGACACTTATGCTAGGGTCATCCCGTTAGCCACGATCTATAATGGGAAGTATCGTCTTTGGCGGGTTGTTGCCGCTCTGTTCAGTCATCTGTCCCAGCAGAAACTGTGGGGCGAAGAGGAAGTTTGACTTTTCGGGGCGGCGGCGCCGCCAAGGGCGCTTCGAAGCAGATCATCGAGAGCTCGGTCCGTTTCAGCCCCGCAAAGGCGGGAGGACCCGAGCGATTTCCGCTTGTGCTACTTGTGGGAAAGTCCACGCCGAGCTTGTCACCTGGACCTAGATTGTGCTTCCGTTGTGGTAGAGAGGGTCACATGGCCCGTTTTTGTGATCGGCCCGGCTATGGCGGCTCGGCCAACGCAGCGGCGAGTCGAGTGTTTGCTACGACCGTCAGAGGCCGAGCGTCACGGATGCACCGTGGCGGTGCGCTTCTTGTTTTAGATCATCTGCGCATTTGTCTTGTTTGATTCTCGTTCCACGCATTCATTTGTATCTGTGTTGTTTGGCCGAGCATGCTAAGTTAAGACTAGAGCCTCTAGGTTTCGAGTTATCTGTTGCAACTCCTTCGGGAGTTAATATGTTGGCTAGAGATAAGATTAAGGATGGCCGGATCGAGATATCCGGAGAGTTGCTTGTGGCTACGCTCATAGTTACGCCTATGAGCGGTTTTGATGTGATTCTTGGTATGGAGTGGCTAGTTTGCTAACCACGCGTTGATTGACCGCCACCGAAAGAAGTAGTGTTCGAGCCGCCGTGTCGGCCCACTTTTAAGTTTCGTGGAGTCCGAGGTGGAGTTTGCCCGCCGATGGTGTCACCGTGAAAGCTCGTCGTTTGCTAGCTCATGGAGCTTGGGGCTATCTAGCCAAGTTGTGCGGAAAGAGCCGCCCCTCGCCCTGGTCGATCAGTGCCGGTCGTGCGAGGAGTTCGCGGATGTGTTTCTGAGGAGTTCACGGGTTGCCCCCAAAGAGAGAGTTGACTTCATTATTGAGCTCGAGCCGGGACCCTCCCTATCTCGAAGGCTCCGTATCGTATGGCGCCAGTGAGTTAAAGGAACTAAAGATTGATTGCGGGGAGATGTTAGATCGAGGGTTCATCCGTCCGAGTGTGTCCCCGTGGGGAGCACCGATTCTGTTTGTGAAAAAGAAGGATGGTTCTATGCGCTTATGTATTGATTACCGCGAGCTTAATAAGGTGACGATGAAGAATAAGTATCCGTTGCCCCGTATCGATGATTTGTTCGATCGGCTTCAGGAGCTTCGTGTTCTCAAGATAGATTTGAGATCTGTTACCATCGATTGCGGATCGGGGATGCCGACATTCCTAAGACGACTTTCAGTCCGTGATATGGTCACTACGAGTTTGTGGTCATGTCGTTTGGATTGACCAATGCCCGTACCAGCGTTCATGGACATGATGGATAGGGTGTTCAAATCATTTTTGGACAGCTTCGTCATCGTGTTCATTGACGATATTCGATTTATTCGAGGTCTAAAGAAGACCATGCAGAGCATTTGAGGCGAGTATTGGCGGCTTTGAGGAAAACCACTTTATGCGAAGTTTTCCAAATGTGATTCTGGTTGGAGCGGTGGCCTTCCTAGGCCACGTGGTTTCGAGAGATGGTATAGCCGTGGACCCCGCGAAGATTGAGGCCGTGAGTTCATGGGCCAAGCCGACTTCGATTCTGCCGAGATTCGCGACTTTTCGGGTTTGGCGAGTTACTACCGTCGGTTCGTCAAGGACTTTTCTGCTTTAGCCTCGCCCCTCACTCGTCGGACGAGGAAGGGTGTCGAGTTTGTTTGGGACAAAGAGTGTGATGAGAGCTTTGCGAGGCTCAAGCGTAGTTTGACTTCAAACGGACTGTTGGCGATCCGGAGGGACAGTGTGGATTCGTGGTCTCAAATGATGCTTCCAAGTTTGGATTAGGTTGTGTGTTGATGCAAAGACGGGAAGGTCATTGCCTATGCTTCCCGTCACCAAGCCGTATGAGCGAGAACTACCCGACTCATGATATGGAGTTGGCGGCAGTGGTGTTTGCACCAAGATTTGGAGGCATTACCTGTATGGTGAGCGGATTCGGATGTTTACCGATCACCGCCCTCAAGTATCTGCTTACTCGAAAGGAGTTGAATATGAGGCAGAGAGATGGTTAGAGTTGGTAAAGGATTATGGCTCATGAGATTTTGTACCATCCGGTAAAGCCAACGTAGTGGCCGATGCTTTGAGTAGGAAGACGTCGCACTCTGCGGCGTTGTTGAGTCAGCCACCCAGTTTGCGAGAGAGAGTTCGAGCGGGCGAGGTTGCGATGTTGTTGGGAGAGGTTACCGCCGAGGTAGCTCGATTGATCGCTCACCGTCGATTCGGCAAATGGATTATAGACGGCCAGTTGGGTGACCCCGCACTTAAGAGATTGGTTGACAGAGTCGATCTTGTGGTGACTTTGACTTTGTGTATTCACCGATGGTGGGTTGACTTATAGAGGCCGGTTGTGTGTTCCGGACATTGCGAGTTTGCGGCGAGTTGCTCTCGAGAGGCCTGATTCCCCTTTTGCTTGGCACCCTGGGTACCAAGATGTATCGAGACCTTAAGCGCACCTTCCGGTGGATGGGAATGAAGAGAGATGTGGCGAGTTTGTCACCGGTGTCTCACTTGTCGCCAAGTGAAGGCACCAGCAGAGGCCACCGTGTTTGTTGCAAACCACCGAGTGTACCCCAGTGGAAATGGGAAGAGATCTCCATGGACTTTATATCCGGTTTGCCAAGGACTCAGGAAGTTCTCTCGATTTGGGTGATAGTCGACCGTTTGACCAAGAGCGCACACTTCATTCCCGGTAGAGACACTTATACCGTGGAACAATGGGCGCAATTGCTTTTGGAGCAGATTATCCGTTATCATGGTGTGCCGTGAGGATTGTGTCCGATCGTGACTCGCGGTTCACTTCGTTTCGAGAGCGCTCCGAAGGGTTTGGGCACAGAGTGCGATTTAAAGATGACTTTTCACCCTCGGACGGATGGTCGATGAGAGAGTGAATCGATTCTCGAGGATATGTTGAGGGCTTGTGTGTTGGATTTCCCGTGCGATTGGGACCATGATCTCAGTACTTGATGGAGTTTGCCTATAACAACGATTACGACGACGATCTGAGATGGCTCCATTCGAGGCATTGTATGGTAAGCGTTATCGGTCCCCGTGTTCAGGAAGAGGTTGGTGATAGACGAGTTTTGGGTCCGAGTTCTGCAGCTTGACCAATGGTGCAATCACGTAAAGATTAGGGCTCGTATGTTGACAAACTCGAGAGCGAGCGAAGAGTTACGCCGATGTTCGGCGTCGAGATTTGGAGTTTGAGGTTGGTCACATGTGTTCCTTAAGGTTGCTCCGTCGCGAGGTGTTTTGAGGTTTGGTAAGCGTGGGAAGTTGAGTCCCCGTTTTGTTGGTCCATTTGAGATCCTAGAGAGGATTGGCGAGAGTTGCTTACCTGGTTAGCCCTACCTCCGTCACTATCAGTGCATAGTGTTTTTCATGTATCGATGTTGAGGCAAGATGTGCCGGACCACGCGCACATTGTGGACTTTGAGCCTTTGCAAATGAATGAGGATTTGAACTTCGAGGAGAAGCGGTGAGGATCCTTGCCTTTGAGACCAAGACGTTGCGTAATCGCGAGATTCGTTTAGTAAAGGTTCGATGGAAGAATCGGGGTTCGAGGAAGCCACTTGGGAGCGGGAAGACGAGATGAGATTGCATTACCCTGAGCTGTTTTACTGTCTTAAGGACTTTCGAGGACGAAAGTCATAAAAAGGAGGGAATATTGTAACGACCAGTTTTTCTTCCCGGTCTTCCAGGTATGCCCTAGGGGTAATTTGGTAATTTGGTCGGGCCGTCAGGGTCGTTTGTGTCTTTTCCAGTTACTAAAATTATTGGATGGTTTTATGTAGGTTTTTGGAGGAGTTTGAGGTTTGGTTTGAGCAAGGTTTGATGCAAAAGTAAAAATAAAGGAAATTGTCTTTGCAAATGGTTTGAACCCGGGTCTCTTGGGAAGCTTGTAGAGATGTGTGCCAATTGAGCCATTAGGTGCTCTTGTTGCTCTTTCTGCATCACATCTTAGTTAACCTTGGATTTTGGAGTTTTGGTGCATTTGGTTAAATGGAATAGAATTAGGTTTATTCCATCTTCTTCTCCAAATCCCCTCTTGGCCGCCCAAGCTCTCCCTCTCCATAGCCTTGCCGATTCTTCATCCTTGCATCTCCTTGGGTTCGATCATCATCATTCCGGGTAAGTCTTCATCCTCTTCATCTCCTCATTTGTTTTTTTGATGCTGGCCGAAGGTAAGATGTAGAGTGTGTGTGTGTTTGTGTTGGTTGCAGCCAGCCGAGAGGAGCAGCCTTCATCGCACGCCGGATCGCGTCGGCTTCGCGCGCCCGCACTGCCGACGCGCGCGTCCAGCCGGGTCGGTCGCCGCGCCAGATCTGTCCTAGCGCCTTGCCGTTCGTCCAGCCAAAAGACAGACGCCCGATAGCTCGCCGCGCGAATCTGTCCTAGCAGCCTTGCCGCTCGTCCAACAAAGCCAGATCACCCGATAGCTCGCCAGACGCTAGGCCGCTGCGCCGCGCGCCGCCGCGCCGCTGCTCGCCGCGCGCCGCCGCCGAGACGTTCGCGCGCGCGCGCTGGTCCTCGCTGAGCCGCTCGCCAGTGTCCGCATCCACGCCAGCCGCCGCCGCCGCCAGAGCGCTCGCTCGCTACAGCGTCCCTGCTGTCCGTGCGTGCCGTGCCATGCCACGCGCCCAGCGCCAGCCTTGCCGTGCACGCGCCCAGCCTTGCCGTGCGCTTGCAGCGCCGCCCCCAAGCTCGTGTCGTCGTCGCGCGCGTGAGTTCCCGAGTTGAGCTTGCTTGTTCTATTGTTGTTTAGACATTTTAGATGCTGATTATTGTTGGTTTGCTAGGTTCCCGCTCGCTAGCTCGGGATTGTTCCATGACTTAGGATTTGTGTGTAGAAGTCTTCCGACCAAGGTAAGGATTTCTTACCGGGGTTGTGTGGACCTGCGGTATATTTGTGATTGTTGTTTTATATGCCCGTGTATGATTACTAGCATGTTTAGCCCTAGGTGCTCTGCATTGCAATTCTGATGGCATGAACTCTTGTATTGTTTCTCATGTTAGCCCATGCTAGGTTGTTCTATTCTAGCATGTTCGATATCTGTTCTTGCTTCGTAGTATCATGCTAGGTTCCTTGTATCTGTTGAGCACGTATTGGACTGCATTGATTGAATTGTTATTATTGTTAAGGTTTAGAATTCGGTAGATAGCATCATCCGCCCGATGCATAAAGTATCTTGCATCAATGGCAAGGGCGTTCGAGACAGATTCTCGTCCTTGGACCCCGTGAGGGATTAGCTATCCCAACCGGTAGGCCCCGCAATCTTGGGTGAGGGTGGCGGCATCGTTAAATGCCCCAACGGTCGGGATGATGACTTGGCATTGCCTCGTCCGGCGATCGGCACGCGTCCTCGGCGTGTTCGGCCGTAGCCCTTGATTGCCACTGTTAGGGCAAGGACCGCTTCGGTGAAAGCCTACCACGACCGGTTCCTTAGCCTCAAAGTGCGGTGGTTCAGCCGACATAGTTCACGTGTCCGTGTCTCACACCCCTATGTCGGTGACACCGATCCGAGAGATTTAGTTAGGCATGGTGGTCGAACACGGGCGACTTGCCACTAGACCCGGCACCCCGAGTTTGCGGTAGCATGCGGTGCGCGCTTACGCTCATTACAAATGCCGGCGGAGAGCTCCTCGGGATCTTGAGCTAGTGCACCTTTCGTATCGACGATGAGATGGTGCCGAGGCCGGGACTTGTTCCCGTATAATAGCGCGTTTAGTGTGTTGTGGTATTTTCCGGACTAAGACCACGAGTTGGCATCCGAGGTCCAAGTGTGGACTTAGCTATGTGCTCCGCTCTGTGTTTGTACTCATAGCTTGCATACATTCTTCTAGATGATCATGTATATCGTATTGTACCCCGGTTGGGGATTCTTCTTCTGGTAATTCGTTACTCACCCTTATTCTCGTGGTTTTCCACGGTAATCAAGGCGGGAGACAGGATGGTGAAGGAGGAGCCGTGATCATGGAATCTCTGCTGTCATCTCTGATTATTCTATTTTATTTATCATGACTCTTGACTTTTGTTATTTCCCCTGAATGCATATAGACGGGCACAGAGTCCCAGGATGTTTTCTTACGTTTTATGGATTCCAGCATATTTGTTCTTGTGGATTGTTTTAATGGTTTAAATAAATCTCTGATCAGAGTATGCTTTTAGAAATGTATGTTTTGGTTGTTGAATGTTTCTGTTTTTACTTGGGATCCGAAATGTATTTTTCATAATGTCTTTTATTTTCACTACATGCATTGGGGTAAAGGCCCATTTAGAGCCCCTTTTGGGTCGGGTCTTTACAGTTCTACATTTGGAACATGCTAACAAAAGAGTTCTCTACTCTACTAGCCAACTGAAATCCACCGACGGATAAAGCCCTGACAAGCAAACTCCACACTACTCAAAGGCTACGGGGGTACTAAAAGAACTGGCTGTAAAATGGCAGCAGGCTCGCAAGGGGTCAGAGATGTCTCTACATCTTCCTCAAGCCACTAACACGGCAACTTGCCAATCGATCGGGCAACTGGTGGTGACTCTACTGGTCCACCTCTCTCAAGGGACTTCCATCACCCATCTGCTGTATCAAACAGCACAGAAACGGCACACCTCGGCCTCTGAACATCAGGATATCTGAACACACGGATGATAAACTCAATCCTGGCCAACCACTTCACTACTAGCAGCAAGTCTTTCTAAAACATCAAGCTCTACAGGCTTCCACTTGCCAAACTCGGCGGCTCCATCAACGCCAACAAACTCATTGGCATAAACCTGCTAATCCTGCCCTTCCGGGAACCTCCAGGGCTACAAGAGCTACTAGGGGGTGCCTTCTGAAAAACTCTGTCAGCTGAGCTATCTGCGCCCGGGACTCCTCACTACGCTCTACAATCTGCGCATGGGTCTCCGCTCTCTGATAGCTAAAGACCTGCCATCAAATCTCTCATGGCTGGAGCACACTCTGCTCAAGGAGTCACACTCTGAGGCGTGCTAGCCTCTACCCCCTCCACTTGGCAACTCAACTGCCAGGGCCAAAACTGGCCTGCGGGTCTAGACAACCCTGGACGCGGCCTCAACATCAACACGATCAGTCCAACTACTCGGTTGGACATGCCAAACGTCCTTGCTCCTCTGTGCATAAACAACATACTGGCGATCTGCACAAAGCATAAAAGCTAGCCCACGCTGGGGCTCTCACTGCTCATCAAGGGCAACACATGTATACTAGATGCAGTATCGTAAAATAAAACCCTTATGTAACGACCCAGGTTTTTCTTCCCGGTCTTCCAGGTATGCCCTAGGGGTAATTTGGTAATTTGGTCGGGCCGTCATGGTCGTTTGTGTCTTTTCCAGCTACTAAAATTATTGGATGGTTTTTGTAGGTTTTTGGAGGGGTTTGTGGTTTGGTTTGAGCAAGGTTTGTTGCAAAAGTAAAAATAAAGGAAATTGTCTTTGCACCTGGGGGTTTGAACCCGGGTCTCCTGGGAAGCTTGTAGAGAGGTGTGCCAATTGAGCCATTAGGTGCTCTTGTTGCTCTTTCTGCATCACATCTTAGTTAACCTTGGATTTTGGAGTTTTGGTGCATTTGGTTAAATGAAATAGAATTAGGTTATTCCATCTTATTCTCCAAAACACCTCTTGGCCGCCCAAGCTCTCCATCTCCATAGCCTTGCCGAGTTCTTCATCCTTGCATCTCCTTGGGTTCGATCATCATCATTCCGGGTAAGTCTTCATCTTCTTCATCTTCTCATTTGGGTGTTTTGCTGGCCGAATGTAAGAAAAAGGAGTTGTGTGTGTGTGTGTTGTGCAGCCAGCCGAGGGAGTCCAGCACCGAGCTCGTCGCATCAGCCAGCTCCGTCAACAGACCGCCCCTGTCGTCGCACGCCCAGATCGATCGAACCAGCCATGCCGCACGCCCAGATCTGTCCTCGCCAGCGCCCGTGCGTTCAGCCGATCGCTTGCACGCCAGATCTGTCCTCGCCAGCGCCCGTGCGTCCAGCCGATCGCTCGCACGCCAGATCTGTCGAAGCAGCCCTGTCGTCTTCGCCCAGACGTTCGCCCGCGCGCGCGTCCCTGCCGAGCTGCTCGCCGTGTCCGCATCGCACCCAGCGCCGCGCGCCTTCGCCCAGACGCTCGCCCGCGCGCGCGTGTCCCTCGCTGCTGCCGTGCCAGGTAGCGGCCAGCGCGTGTCCTTGTCCTTGCTGCGCAGCAAGTAGCGCGCGGCCAGCGCGTCCCGTCTGCGTGCCCGGTAGCGCGGCCAGTAGCGTGTCCTGCCGCTGCGTGCGCCACAGCGCGCAGCGGTGCCCGCCTTTGCCGAGCCAGCTTGCCGCGCTGACCCCAAGCTCGTGTCGCCGTGCCGCGTGAGTTCCCCGAGCCGAGCTTGTTGTCCTATTGTTGTTTAGATATTTTAGATGCTGATTATTGTTGGTTTGCTAGGTTCCCGTTCGCTAGCTCGGGATTGTTCCACAGCTTAGGATTTGTGTGTAGAAGTCTTCCGACCAAGGTAAGGATTTCTTCACCGGGTTGTGTGGACCTGCGATATATTTGTGATTGTTGTTTTGTATGCTGTGTATGTTTACTAGCATGTTTAGCCTAGGTGCTCTGTTACAATTCTGATGGCATGAACTCTTGTATTGTTTCTCATGTTAGCCCATGCTAGGTTGTTCTATTCTAGCATGTTCGATATCTGCTCTTGCTTCGTAGTATCATGCTAGGTTCTTTGTATCCGATGAGCACGTATTGGACCGCATTGATTGAATCGTTATTATTGTTAAGGTTTAGAATTGAGGTAGATAGAATCATCCGGGCCGATGCATAAAGTATCTTGCATCTATGGCAAGGACGTTCGAGACAGTTCTCCGTCCTTGGACCCCGTGAGGGGATTAGCTATCCCAACCGGTAGGCCCTGCAATCTTGGGTGAGGGTGGCGGTCGTTAAATGCCCCAACGGTCGGGATGATGACTTGGCATTGCCTCGTCCCCGGCGATCGACACGTCCTCGGCGTGTTCGTAGTAGCCCTTGATTGCCACTGTTAGGGCAAGGACCGCTTCTGGTGTAAGCCTACCTCGACCGGTTCCTTAGCCTCAAAGCGGTGGTACAGTGACATAGTTCACGTGTCCGTGTCTCACACCCCTATGTCGGTGACACCGATCCGAGAGATTTAGTTAGGCATGGTGGATCGAACTCGGCGACTTGCCACTAGACCCAGCACACCCCGAGTTTGCGGTAGCATGCGGTGCGCGCTTACGCTCATTACAACGCCGATCGAGAGCTCCTCGGGATCTTGAGCCGATGCACCTTTCGTATCGGCGAGATGAGCGGTGGGCCGGGACTTGTTCCCGTATAGTGCGTTTAGTGTGTTGTGGTATTTTCCTGACTAAGACCACGAGATGGCATCCGAGGTCCAAGTGTGGACTTAGCTATGTGCTCCGCTCTGTGTTTGTACTCATAGCTTGCATACATTCTTCTAGATGATCATGTATATCGTATTGTACCCCGGTTGGGGATTCTTCTTGGTAATTCGTTACTCACCCTTATTCTCGTGGTTTTCCACGGTAATCAAGGCGAGAGAGGCAGATGGTCAAGGAGGAGCTATGATCATGGAACTCACTTGTCATCTCGATTATTTATTGTAATTATCATGACTCTTCACTTTTTATTATTTCCCTGAATGCATGTAGACGGGCACAGAGCCCCGGATGTTTTCTTACGTTTTATGGATTCCAAAGATATTGGTACTTGTGGATTGTTTTAATGGTTTAAATAAATCTCGATCAGTGTGCTTTTAGAAATGTATGTTTTGGTTGTTGAATGTTTCTGCTTTTACTTGGAATCAAAATGTATTTTTCATAATGTCTTTTATTTTCACTACATGCATTGGGGTAAAGGCCCATTTAGAGCCCCTTTTGGGTGGGTCTTTACAGCTTGGTATCGAGCTCGAGTCATAGATTCTCAGACCGACCTTTTGTTGTAGGTCGTTTTCCATGATCATCAAGACTCAGACGGTCATCAGTACGCCTAGATTTATTGTTTTAGAAAGGAAAAGGGTTAAGAATTTACAATACCTATCATCTAGTGTATGCCTTGTTTGGTGTTGTGGAATGGTGACAGCGAGTTTTTGATTCGTTGTTGGTTTGGATGTAGATCGCCAAAGATGCTACCACCCGCATCGGAGAGGAGGTTCGAGAGCGGTCGAGGTATCGTGGATCGGATCGATCTGCAGGACATCGTCCCAAGCCGACAACGATGGCATTCCACCAAAGAGCTCCTCCCGTTACGCCTAGAGCGGGCGTTGAGGCGATCGAAGCGCCGTGAGGATCTCTTCCCGGAGCGAGTTTGCCGAGTCTATGAGGGCTTTTATGGTCAGCATGTTGAGTGACCAGAGGGCGAGACCTGTGCCTTGTTGGCGCGGCAATGGAAGAGTCCCGAGCCCAGATCGAGCGGTGACTCTCGATTGGTTCAAAGAGAGCTCGAGAGCACCTCGGCTCCACGAGGAGCAAGTAGCCCCAGAGGCGATATGGCGAGGGTGCCGAGGAATTGGGTAGGTGGTGAAGGATTTTGTGAAGTGGAAGCTGAGAAGTTTGATGCCACCGGTGATGCGTTAGCGGCGGCCAGTGGATTGCCCATTTGGAGTACACCTTCCCGATCATGGTGTGCCCCGATATTCGAGGCCGAGATGTGCGGCTCATGTGCTAGGAGGCACAATGAGATGGTGGTGGGAGTCCACCTTGAGCGAGAGACCAGTGGGTCTCCACCCGCTACTTGGGAGTTCTTCAAGGCCGAGTTCAAGGTAAAGTTCATCGGTGATGAGGCTCAAGAGAAGATGGTGGAGCTCTTCCGGAACCTCGGCGGGGGTTACGATTCCATTGAGGAATATGAGCGCAAGTTCTCGGAGTATGGATATTTTTCTCCTCGCTTGATTGCCACCCCGGGTGAAGATTCGGAAGTTCATATCCGGATTGAGGCGGTGTTTCCCGAGATGTCGTGGCTCGTGCCCCGACACTTATGCTAGGGCATCCGATTAGCCACGATCTATAATGGGAAGTATCCCGCCGAGCGGGTTGTTGCCGCTCTGTTCAGCGTCTGTCCCAGCATAATTGTGGGGCGAAGAGAAGTTTGACTTTCGGGAGGCGGCGCCAGCGCCGCCAAGCGATTTGAAGCAGAGATCGTGGAGAGCTCCACCGCTTTCACCCCGACAGCAGGAGAGAGGACCCGAGCGCTTTCGCTTGTGCTACTTGTGGGAAAGTCCACGCGAGCTTGTCACCGGACCTAGATTGTGCTTCCGTTGTGGTAGAGAGGGCACATGGCCCGTTTTGTGTGATCACCAACTATGGCAAATCGGCTCAACCAATGCAGCAGCAGCAGGTCGAGTGTTTGCTACGACCCGTCAGAGGCCGAGCGTCACGGATGCCGCTGTGGCGGTACGCTTCTTGTTTTAGATCACTTTGCGCATTTGTCTTGTTTGATTCTGGTTCTACGCATTCATTTGTATCTGTGTTGTTTTTGTTTGAGCATGCTAAGTTGAGATTAGAGCCTCTAGGTTTTGAGTTATCTGTTGCAACTCCTTCGGAGTTAGTATGTTGGCTAGAGATAAGATTAAGGATGGCCGATCGAGATATCCGGAGAGTTGCTTGTGGCTACGCTCATAGTTACGCCTATGAGCGGTTTTGATGTGATTCTTGGTATGGAGTGGTTAGTCGCTAACCACGCGTTGATTGACCGCCACCGGAAAGAAGTAGTGTTCGCACCGCCAGTCGGCCTAGCTTTAAGTTTCGTGGAGTCCAGGGTGGAGTTTGCCCGCCGATGGTGTCACACCGTGAAAGCTCGTCGCGTTGCTAGCTCATGGAGCTTGGGGCTATCTAGCCAAGTTGTGCGGGAAGAGCCGCCCCTCGTCCTCTGTTGATCAGTGCCGGTCGTGCGGGAGTTTGCGGACGTGTTTCTGAGGAGTTCTGGGGTTGCCCCAAAGAGAGAGGTTGACTTCATTATTGAGCTCGAGCCGTGGACCCTCCCTATCTCGAAGGCTCCGTGATCGCATGGCGCCAGCGAGTTAAAGGAACGAAGATTCGATTGCAGGAGATGTTAGACCGAGGGTTCATCCGTCCCAAGTGTGTCCCGTGGGAGCACCGATTCTGTTTGTGAAAAGAAGGATGGATCTATGCGCTTATGTATTGATTACCGCGAGCTTAATAAGGTGACGAAGTGAAGAATAAGTACCGTTGCCCCGTGATCGATGACTTGTTCGATCGGCTTCAGGGAGCTTCGTGTTCTCCAAGATAGATCTCGAGATCCGGTTACCATCGATTCATGGATCGGGGATGCCGACATTCCTAAGACGACTTTCAGTCCGGATATGGTCACTATGAGTTTGTGGTTATGTCGTTTGGATTGACCAATGCCCCACCGCGTTCATGGACATGATGGATAGGGTGTTCAAATCATTTTTGGACGGCCGTCATCATCGTGTTCATTGACGATATTCTCGATTTATTCGAGGTCTAAAGAAGACCATGCAGAGCATTTGAGGCGAGTATTGGCGGCTTTGAGGGAAAACCACTTTATGCGAAGTTTTCCAAATGTGACTTCTGGTTGGAGCGGTGGCCTTCCTAGGCCACGTGGTTTCGAGAGATGGTATAGCCGTGGACCCCGCGAAGATTGAGGCCGTAAGTTCATGGGCCAAGCCGACTTGATTCTGCCGAGATTCGCGACTTTCTGGGTTTGGCGAGTTACTACCGTCGGTTCGTCAAGGACTTTTCGCTTTAGCCTCGCCCCTCACTCGTCCGACGAGGAAGGGTGTCGAGTTTGTTTGGGACAGCAGTGTGATGAGAGCTTTGCCGGCTCAAGCGTAGTTTGACTTCAAAGACTGATGTTGGCGATCCGGAGGGGACAGTGGTTTCGTGGTCTCATGATGCTTCCAAGTTTGGATTAGGTTGTGTGTTGATGCAAAGACGGGAAGGTCATTGCCTATGCTTCCCGTCACCAAGGCCGTATGAGCGAGAACTACCCGACTCATGATATGGAGTTGGCGGCAGATGTGGTGTTTGCAATCAAGATTTGGAGGCATTACACCGTATGGTGAGCGGATTCGATGTTTACCGATCACCGAGAGCCTCAAGTATCTGTTTACTCGTAAGGAGTTGAATATGAGGCGAGAGAGATGGTTAGAGTTGGTAAAGGATTATGATCTGCGAGATTTTGTACCATCCGGTAAAGCCAATGTAGTGGCCGATGCTTTGAGCGAGAAAGACGTCGCACTCTACGGCGTTTTTGAGTTCCCACCCGTTTGCGAGAGAGAGTTCGAGCGGGCGAGGTTGCGATGTTGTTGGGAGAGGTTACCGCCAGTGGTAGCTCGATTGGATTGCTCACCGCCGATTCGGCAAAATGGGATTATAGACGGCCAGGTTGGGTGACCCCGCACTTAAGAGATTGGTTGACAGAGTTAGTCTTGACGGTGACTTTGACTTTGTATATTCACCAGACATGCTGGTTGACTTATAGAGGCCGGTTGTGTGTTCCGGACATTGCAGGTTTGCGAGCGAGTTGCTCTCGGAGGCCCACTGTTCCCCTTTTGCTTGGCACCCCGGGGTACCAAGATGTATCGAGACCTTAAGCGCACTTTTCGGTGGATGGGGATGAAGAGAGATGTGGCGAGAGTTTGTCACCGGTGTCTCACTTGTCGCCAAGTGAAGGCACCCAGCAGAGGCCAGCAGAGTTTGTTGCAACCACCGAGTGTACCCAGTGGAAATGGGAAGAGATCTCTATGGACTTTATATCCGGTTTGCCAAGGACTCAGGAAGTTCTCTCGCATTTGGGTGATAGTCGACCATTTGACCAAGAGCGCACACTTCATTCCCGGTAGAGACACTTATACCGTGGAACATGAAGCGCACTGCTTTTGGAGCAGATCATCCGTTATCATGGTGTGCCGGTGAGGATTGTGTCGATCGTGACTCGCGGTTCACTTCTCGTTTCGGAGAGCGCTCCGAAGGGTTTGGGCACAGAGTGCGATTTCAAGATGACTTTTCACCCTCGGACGGATGGTCGATCGAGAGAGTGAATCAGATTCTCGAGGATATGTTGAGGGCTTGTGTGTTGGATTTCCCGAGCATTTGGGACCAGATGCTCTGTTCTTGATGGAGTTTGCCTATAACAATAGTTACCATCGACGATTCGGATGGCTCCATTCGAGGCATTGTATGGTAAGCGTTGTCGGTCCCCGTGTTCGGGGAAGAGGTTGGTGATAGACAGTGTTGGGTCGAGTTACTGCAGCTTGACCAATGGTGCGGTCACGAGAAGATTAGAGCTCGTATGTTGACAAACTCGGCGAGAGCAGCAGAGAGAGTTACGCCGATGTTTCGGCGTCGAGATTTGGAGTTTGAGGTTGGTCAAGCATGTGTTCCTTAAGGTTGCTCCGATGCGAGGTGTTTTGAGGTTTGCAAGCGTGGGAAGTTGAGTCCCCGTTTTGTTGGTCCATTCGAGATCCTAGAGAGGATTGGCGAGTTGCTTACCGGTTAGCCCTACCTCCGTCACTATCAGCGGTGCATAGTGTTTTCATGTGTATCGATGTTGAGGCAAGTATGTGCCGGACCCGTCGCACATTGTGGACTTTGAGCCTTTGCAAATGAATGAGGATTTGAACTTCGAGGAAAAGCCGTGAGGATCCTTGCCTTTGAGACCAAGACGTTGCGTGTCGCGAGATTCGTTTAGTAAAGGTTCGATGGAAGAATCGGGGTTACGAGGAAGCCACTTGGGAGCGGGAAGACGAGATGAGGTTGCATTACCCTGAGCTGTTTTACATCTTAAGGACTTTCGAGGACGAAAGTCATAAAAAGGAGGGAATATTGTAACGACCAGTGTTTTTCTTCCCGGTCTTCCGTATGCCCTAGGGGTAATTTGGTAATTTGGTCGGGCCGTCATGGTCGTTTGTGTCTTTTCCAAATACTAAAATTATTGGATGGTTTTTGTAGGTTTTTGAGGGGTTTGTGGTTTGGTTTGAGCAAGGTTTGTTGCAAAAGTAAAAATAAAGGAAATTGTCTTTGCAGCCTGGGTTTGAACCCGGTCTCCCGGGAAGCTTGTAGAGAGGTGTGCCAATTGAGCCATTAGGTGCTCTTGTTGCTCTTTCGCATCACATCTTAGTTAACCTTGGATTTTGGAGTTTTGGTGCATTTGGTTAAATGAAATAGAATTAGGTTATTCCATCTTATTCTCCAAAACACCTCTTGGCCGCCCAAGCTCTCCATCTCCATAGCCTTGCCGAGTTCTTCATCCTTGCATCTCCTTGGGTTCGATCATCATCATTCCGGTAAGTCTTCATCTTCTTCATCTTCTCATTTGGGTGTTTTGGTTGGCCGAATGTAAGAAAAAGGAGTTGTGTGTGTGTGTGTTGTGCAACCACACAGAGAGAGTCCAAAGACCGCGCTCGTCGCATCGCCCCAACTCACAACAGACCGCCCGCTGCCGCGACGCCGCCCGATCGATCGAACCAGCCTGCCGCCGACGCCCAGATCTGTCCTCGCCAGCGCCGCGTTTTCACCGATCGCTTGCACGCCGGATCTGTCTCTCGCCAGCGCCGTCGTCGTCCAACCGATCGCTTCGCCACGCCAGATCTGCTGGCAGCCACCGCCGTCTTCGCCCGAGACGTTCGCCGCGCGCGCGTCCTGCTGAGCTGCTGCCGTGTCCGCATCGCACCCAGCGCCCGCGCGCCGCTTCGACGCGCTCGCTACGCTGTCGCTCGTGTCCTGCTGCGCGTGCACAGCAGCCTGGCGCAGTGTCTGTTGCCGCCGTGCAGTAGCGCGCGCCAGTAGCGTGTCCTCCTGCCGTGCCCAATACAAGCAGCTTGCCCGCTCCACCTTGCCGAGCCAGCTTGCCGCCAGCCCCCCAAGCTCGTGTCGCCGTCGCGTGAGTTCCCCTTTGAGCCGAGCTTGTTGTCCTATTGTTGTTTAGATATTTTAGATGCTGATTATTGTTGGTTTGCTAGGTTCCCGCTCGCTAGCTCGGGATTGTTCCGCAGCTTAGGATTTGTGTGTAGAAGTCTTCCCGACCAAGGTAAGGATTTCTTACCGGGGTTGTGTGGACCTCTATGGTATATTTGTGATTGTTGTTTTGTATGCTGTGTATGTTTACTAGCATGTTTAGCCTAGGTGCTCTGCTCAATTCTGATCGGCATGAACTCTTGTATTGTTTCTCATGTTAGCCCATGCTAGGTTGTTCTATTCTAGCATGTTCGATATCTGTTCTTGCTTCGTAGTATCATGCTAGGTTCTTTGTATCCGATGAGCACGTATTGGACCGCATTGATTGAATCGTTATTATTGTTAAGGTTTAGAATTGAGGTAGATAGAATCATCCGGGCCCGATGCATAAAGTATCTTGCATCTATGGCAAGGACGTTCGAGACAGTTCTCGTCCTTGGACCCCGTGAGGGATTAGCTATCCCAACCGGTAGGCCCCGCAATCTTGGGTGAGGGTGGCGGTATCGTTAAATGCCCCAACGGTCGGGATGATGACTTGGCATTGCCTCGTCCCCGGCGATCGACACGCCCTCGCGTGTTCGGCCAGAGCCCTTGATTGCCACTGTTAGGGCAAGGACCGCTTCCTCGGTGTAAGCCTACCTCGACCGGTTCCTTAGCCTCAAAGTGCGGTGGTACAGTGACATAGTTCACGTGTCCGTGTCTCACACCCTATGTCGCTGACACCGATCCGTAGATTTAGTTAGGCATGGTGGATCAACACGGGCGACTTGCCACTAGACCCGGCACCCCGAGTTTGCGGTAGCATGCGGTGCGCGCTTACGCTCATTACAGCGCCGATCGAGAGCTCCTCGGGATCTTGAGCCGCACACCTTTCGTATCGACGATGAGAGCGCCGAGGCCGGGACTTGTTCCCGTATAGTGCGTTTAGTGTGTTGTGGTATTGTCCGGACTAAGACCACGAGATGGCATCCGAGGTCCAAGTGTGGACTTAGCTATGTGCTCCGTGTGTGTTTGTACTCATAGCTTGCATACATTCTTCTAGATGATCATGTATATCGTATTGTACCCGGCTGGGGGATTCTTCTGGGTAATTCGTTACTCACCCTTATTCCGTGGTTTTCCACGGTAATCAAGGCGAGAGCAGGATGGTGGTCAAGGAGGAGCTATGATCATGGAACCTGCTGTCATCTCTGATTATTTATTGTAATTATCATGACTCTTCACTTTTTATTATTTCCCCTGAATGCATGTAGACGGGCACAGAGCCCCAGGATGTTTTCTTACGTTTTATGGATTCCAGCATATTGGTACTTGTGGATTGTTTTAATGGTTTAAATAAATCTCTGATCAGAGTGTGCTTTTAGAAATGTATGTTTTGGTTGTTGAATGTTTCTGTTTTTACTTGGAATCCGAAATGTATTTTTCATAATGTCTTTTATTTTCACTACATGCATTGGGGTAAAGGCCCATTTAGAGCCCCTTTTGGGTCGGGTCTTTACACCTTAGCTTAATGAACTCAGACAAACCTGACGGTCGTGGAGTGCTGATGATCATGGGAACAACAACCTACAAAGCAGGTTAGTCTACAGAATCTATGAACCTGGCTCTGATACCAATTGTAAGAACCCGACCCAAAATACGGTCCTAAACCTAGGTCCTGTAACGACCCAGTTTTCCATTCCGGTTTCCCAGGTACTCTCGGTTCAGTATTGGGGCAATCGGTTGGGCCGTTAGAGCTTTTTTAACCCTTAGGGGTATTTTGGTCTTTTTGCTCCCCGGTCAGAAGTTATGGATTTTCAGGACTTCAGGGTCATTCCTACCTTCATTGAGACTTGGTTGTTGTTGGTTGCAAGACCCAAGGAGTTTGGGCTAGTTGTTTAGAAGTTTGGAAGCATTCCGGATAATGGAAAAATTAATTGTAAATTAAGTGTTTCCATTGGGATTTGAACCCTTGCCCTATATGGTGATTTGGGAGTTTGTAGAAAAAGAGATTTAAATTAAAAGAAAAGTTGCTTCAGCCGGGACTCGAAGGAGGAAGCCTTGGGAAGGGAACTTAGGTCACCAAACCTATTTAAGTTAGGAAAAAGAGGGAAAAAATCAAGAAAACCCCCCTTTTTTCCTTTTGTTAGCCGCACCATCTCTCTCTCTCTCACTCTCTCTCTCTCCTAAAACCGAGCCAAGGAACCCAGCCGAACCACCCCCCAGCCGCACCCAAATTGCACCACACCCCACCAGACAAATTTCAACCGCGCCAAGACCGCACCACCAGCCCTAGCCATCTGCCAAGACTGACCGGCCAGCAGCCCCAGTGCCGTCCCCACGCGCCCCAAAATCGCCGTGACGCCCGCACGCGACGCCCCCCGGCCGTGACGCGCGCCCGCCGCAGCCAGACGTGATAAGGATCATGGAGTTCCACAAGTTGCACTTGGACCTATTACACGATCCAAAGCAAAGAAGATTCAACAAGCATTCATTCTTCACCTTCGACAGTGGATAGCTTCAATTCAAAATTCATTTCATGTGCTAGAGACCATTTCAAGGGAAGAGAAACCATTTGATGCTTTGGAATTCAATGTATGCAAGATTGAAGTTGTTCATGGAATTAATGACATTTGACTTGATTTAAATGTCTTAATCATTCGACAAGGGGAAATACAAATGTTAGAGTTGGCAACACAAACATCAATTTTCAGATTTTAGGAGCTTTTATGCAAGTCTATGTTTAAAATCTTGTTTTCAATGTTTTAGGTTATATTTTGCAACAATGGCATTATGGTAATTATGTTGGTTTCTTTATTTTAGGTTTAACTTTCATAGGCTATAAATAGCCATGAAGTAAGTTGTAAAACTCAGATTTTGATTGAATGAAAATTAGCTCTCGACAAGAGATCATTTTCTTAGAATTTTTGGGCATGTTCTTTGTCTCTTTTTCTAAGTTTCCCTTGCAATCTTGTGATAGAATGCATTTGAGCCATTCAATCCAGCCTTGATCAAGCTTGATTGTGAAGTGACTCAATCTAGAACAAGATCATCCATATCTTGCTTCTAGATCATTGATCTTAAGAGGTAATCAAATTCTAGCCTTTTCTCTTGGTTGTTCCCAAATCTATAAGGAGGTGTTAATCTCTTAATTCAAGGGTTCTTGCTTCATCATAAGCTTGGATCTTTGGGCTGAGAATTAGGGTTGCCTTATCATTTGGTATCGAGCATAGGTTTGCATCTTTGTGGCGGCTCTAGATTTGATTTTATCTTTAACTTTCAAAGAATTCGTTCATCTTCTTGTTCGAGATCTTGTTTCTCTGTTTTTTTCATCATTGTTGGATCTATAAAAAAAAAATGATCATGGTTCGATCTTGAATTATTCTTGTCCAATTTTAAACTACTGCATTGAATGCTTATATTTTCGATTGTAATACCTTGATAACGATCGAATTTTACAAACTGTTCTTCTGCAAATATTTAGATTAGTACGTTATCTTTAATCCTTAAGAAGACGACGTATTCAAATTAGTATCGTAAAGCATTCGTTTGTGGGTTTCTTTTTCAGTGTGTAATTTACCCGAAAAAAAAAAAACAATTGCCAGATATTTATCTTTCTTTTCCATCAAATTCCTTGTGGCCTACTCTAGATTTGATTTCATTATATCCTTGTGGCCAACCCTATATTTGAATTGAATTTTATCTTTTATTTTATCCATGTGCCTACTGTTGTTTCCAGTTATAACACCTTGCTAACGATCGAATTTGTCAAATTGTCCATCTACAAAATTTTAGATCGGTGTGTTATCTATATTCTTCAAGAAGGCCATTTACTCAAATTAGTAATTTCAAACGTTCATTTGTTTGTTTCCTTCTGAGTGTTCCGTATATCCGAAAAAAAAAAAGAAAAAAAAATCTGAACATTTATCTTTCTTTCTATTTCTTTTTGTTCTTGATTTTGTTATTTCATAATTTTTCTTGTCTTGGCTGATTTGTAAGGCTCACTATTACAAGATTTGCTTTATCCATATTAGCCTACCTTTATCAAACTTTAGCCACTTTCCCAAATAGCCTACCTTTGTGTGTGATAAACACGAGCGTTCCGAGTGTAAAATTCAGTGAGTTGAGTGTGTGAGGTCCTTCATATATATTTTACTATTTTACAACCATGAATCAAGATGGGAGAGATGGAGAGGAGATTAGTGAAGCTAGGTGGAGAGAAGCTCAAAGTGGGGTCATTAATCGTTTAACTCAAGTGGTTAATTCCTTAAGCGATAGGTTGGAGCGAATGGAAGTAGCTTTAGGAAATCCTCAAGGGAGGGAGGATAACTTTAATTAAGAAGGAGTTGAAAATGAAGATGGAAAAGATAATGTTAACCTCTTAGCGGGATACAATCCACGGGGAGGGAGAGTTTTAGGTCGAGGGGGACGAGGAGGAATTAGAGGGGGTGGGGAAATTATAGCACCTAGAAGAGTCGAAAGGGAGAACCAATATGAAAGAGGAGTAGGGGGAGTAAAGCTTAAAATTCATACTTTCCATGGGAAATCTGATCCGGAGGAGTATTTGCAATATGAGAGCAAAATTGAGCATGTTTTCGATTCCAACAACTTTAGTGAAGAAAGGAAGTTGAAACTTGTCGTTGCTGAATTTTGTGATTATGCCAATATTTGGTGGGCTTCTTTGAAATCCGAATGGAGGAGAAATTTTGAAGAACCAATTGAAACATGGGAGGAGTTGAAGACACTAATGAGAAAAAGGTACATTCCTAAACATTATTCTCGAGAACTCAAGCAAAAGCTCTATACTTTGCAACAGGGATCCAAAAGTGTAGAGGATTATTACAAGGAAATGGAGGTCCTTATGAACAGAGCATGCATTAACGAAGATGAGGAGGATACAATGGCTAGGTTCCTTGGCGGGTTGAACCGACAATTGGCTCATCAAGTTGATAGACAACCTTACTTTGATATGAAGGAATTGTTACACCTTGTCACAAAATTGAAGGACAATTAGCATGGGAGAAGGAGAATTCCAGAGGTACTCTTCTTCTAAGTCTACTACTTTTTCTCGCCAATACTTGGAAAAAGAATGCAAATAATGTTAAGGTTGATTTGAAGCCAAAAGGCAAGTATGAGTTTGACAAAAGGACAATGCCGAAAGTTCTAAAGGCAAGGATAAAATGGAAGGATATAAGGAGGTTCGAGAGAGAAATAGAGATATCAAATGTTGGAAATGTCAAGGGAGTGGACATATTAGTCGTGATTGTCCTAACAAGAGAGTCATGATCATTAAAAATGGACAAGTTGTCACCGATGGAGAGGACAAATGACGAAGATGAGTTAATTGATGAAAAGAAAATGAGAATGAGGAGGAATTGGAAGATGGGAGTCATTTGGCCCTTGTAACAAGAAGACTCCTTACCACTCAAATTAAGGAGAATGATGTTGATGACCAAAGAGACAACTTATTCCATACACGATGTCTCGTTAATGGGACTCCTTGTAGTCTTGTTATTGATAGTGGAAGTTGCACCAACGTCGTCGGTACATTTTTATCAAGAGGTTGCAAATTCCAATTCAAAGACCATCCTAAACCATACAAGCTCCAATGGCTTAATGATAGTGGGGCAATGAAGGTAGTTTCTCAAGCTTTTATTACTTTTTCTTTAGGAAAATATCAAGATGAGATTCTTTGTGATGTGTTACCTATGCTCATTGGAGATATATTGCTTGGTAGACCTTGGCAATTTGATAGGAAGGTCATGTATGATGGTTATTTGAATAGGTATTCTTTCACAAAAGATGGAAGAAAAACAACTCTTGTACCTTTAAGTTCTAATGATGTATATATTGATCAACCAAGTTGGAGGAAAAAAGAGAGAGTATGAAGAAAAAGAATTAAAAGAAAAAAAGAAGTGAGTGAGAAAATAGCGAAAAATAAAAAAAGAGAGAAAAAGTGGTAGGGAGAGTGAAAAAGTGATGAAAATGAAAAAAAGTCATAAAAAGTGAGTTGTTTTGCTAGAGTGGGAGAGGTGAGAAGGGCAATGTTTTCCCAAAAACCAATCTTTGTGCTTATGTACAAGGAAGGATATTTGGCTTCTAACGATAATACTCTTTCTTTGCCTAGTGTGTTTCAATCTCTTTTACAGGAATTTGAGGATGTGTTCCAAGATGAAGTACCTAAAGGACTACCTCCCATTCGAGGAATTGAACACAAAATAGACTTCATTCCAGGGGGTGTCATTCCCAATAGGCCAGCTTATAGAGCCAATCCAACCGAGACCAAGGAAATTCAAAGACAAGTGGAGGAGCTCATTGATAAAGGCTATGTACGAGAGAGTTTGAGTCCATGCTCGATGACTGTCATATTGGTGCCAAAGAAAGATGGAACTTGGCGCATGTGTGTGGATTGTAGAGCCATCAACAAAATCACTGTAAAATATCGACATCTTATTCCTAGACTAGATGATATGTTTGATGAATTGCATGGTTCGTGCTTATTTACAAAGATTGATTTAAAATCTTGATATCATCAAATTAGAATGCATGTAGGTGATGAATGGAAAACAGCTTTTAAAACTAAGTTTGGGTTGTATGAATGGCTTGTTATGCCTTTTGGACTAACTAATGCTCCTAGCACATTTATGCGTTTAATGAACTATGTTTTGAGAGAATATTTAGGAAAGTATGTTGTTGTGTATTTTGATGATATTCTAATTTATTCAAAGACTTTGCTTGAACATTTCAACATGTTAGGTCTGTTTCTAACTACACTTAGAAATGAGGAACTTTATGCTAATTTGAATAAGTGTTGTTTTTGCATGGAAAAAGTTAACTTTCTTGGATTTATAGTTGGTAAAAATGGAGTAGAAGTGGACATTGAGAAAGTTAAGGCAATTCACGATTGGCCAACACCAACAAATGCAAGTGAGGTAAGGAGTTTTCATGGGTTAGGTAGCTTTTATAGGAGGTTTATAAAGGACTTTAGTACCATAGCTGCACCATTGAATGATTTGGTAAAAAAAAATGTTGTGTTCCAATGGGGGGAAATGCAAGATAAAGCCTTTAATGAACTTAAGGAGAAATTAACCAATGCACCATTACTTGTCTTGCCTAACTTTGAAAAGACATTTGAAATTGAGTGTGATGCAAGTGGTTTGGGCATAGGTGCTGTTTTAATGCAAGATGGAAGGCCTTTGATGTACTTTAGTGAAAAACTAAATGGGGCAGCATTGAACTATCCTACCTATGATAAAGAATTGTTTGCTTTAGTTTGTACATTGCAGGTATGGCAACACTACTTATGGTCTAGAGAGTTCGTGATTCACACTGATCATGAGAGCTTGAAGCATCTTAAGGGTCAAAGTAAATTGAACCGCCGGCATGCAAAGTAGGTAGAATTTATTGAAACATTTCCCTATGTGATCAAATATAAGCAAGGTAAAGATAATATCGTGGCTGATGCATTGTCAAGAAGGTACAATCTCTTTACTTCTCTTACTACAAAAATTCTTGGATTTGAGCACATTAAAGAGCTATATAAATCTGACAAAGATTTTGGACCAATTTTTGCATCTTGTCGAGTTGGAAAAGTTTTGGATGATTATTATGTCTTTCATGAATATTTGTTTAAGAAAAATAAACTTTGTGTTCCTAATTGTTCTATAAGATATTTACTTGTGAAAGAGGCCCATGGTGATGGCTTAATGGGGCATTTTGGGATTCATAAAACTTATGATATGTTGCATGAACATTTTTTTTGGCCTAAGATGAAACATGATGTTCATAAGGTTTGTAGTCAATGTTTTAAATGCAAAGAGGCTAAGTCTAGAACCCAACCAAATGGATTGTATACTCCTTTGAATGTACCTAATGAACCATGGACTGATATATCTATGGATTTTATCCTTGGTTTGCCGCGAACAAAAAGGGGTAAAGATAGTATTTTTGTTGTGGTTGATAGATTTAGTAAAATGGCTCATTTTATAGCATGTAACAAAACGGATGATGCAAAGCAAGTGGCTGATATTTTCTTTAGAGAAGTAGTAAGATTACATGGAATTCCTAAAACTATTGTTAGTGATAGAGATGTTAAATTTTTAAGTCACTTTTGGAAAGTATTATGGGGTAAATTGGGCACTAAACTACTGTTTTCAACCACATGTCATCCTCAAACTGATGGGCAAACTGAGGTGGTTAATATAACTTTAGGAACTTTGCTTAGAGCTATTATTTCTAAGAACATTAAGTCTTGGGAGGAATGCTTGCCATTTGTAGAGTTTGCATACAATAGAGCAATTCATAGTACCACTCATTGTTCTCCTTTTGAAGTTGTTTATGGATTTAATCCACTTACACCTCTTGATTTGCTTCCTATTCCTTCTAATGTTTTTGTGAGTGATGCAGCTACAAATAAGGCAGATTTGATCAAGAATTTGCACAAAGATGTGAAAGAGAGAATTGAGAAACAAAATTTCCAAGTTGCTTCACGAATTAACAAAGGAAGAACGGAACTCATTTTTAAACCAGGAGATTGGGTTTGGGTTCATTTTCGAAAGGAGAGATTTCCATCTCAAAGGAAGACCAAGTTACATCCAAGAGGAGATGGTCCTTTTCAAGTTCTTGAGAGGGTTAACAACAATGCCTACAAAATCGATCTTCCAGGTGACTTTTTAGTGAGTTCTACTTTTAATGTTGCTGACTTGAGTCCTTTTGATGTAGGTGATGATTTTCCAGATTCGAGGACGAATCCTTTCAAAGAGGGGGAAGATGATAAGGATCATGGAGTTCCACAAGTTGCACTTGGACCTATTACACGATCCAAAGCAAAGAAGATTCAACAAGCATTCATTCTTCACCTTCGACAGTGGATAGCTTCAATTCAAAATTCATTTCATGTGCTAGAGACCATTTCAAGGGAAGAGAAACCATTTGATGCTTTGGAAGTCAATGTATGCAAGATTGAAGTTGTTCATGGAATTAATGACATTTGACTTTATTTAAATGTCTGAATCATTCAACAAGGGGAAATACAAATGTTAGAGTTGGCAACACAAACATCAATTTTCAGATTTTAGGAGCTTTTATGCAAGTCTATGTTTAAAATCTTGTTTTTAATGTTTTAGGTTATATTTTGCAACAATGGCATTATGGTAATTATGTTGGTTTCTTTATTTTAGGTTTAACTTTCATAGGCTATAAATAGCCATGAAGTAAGTTGTAAAACTCAAATTTTGATTGAATGAAAATCAGCTCTCTACAAGAGATCATTTTCTTAGAATTTTTGGGCATGTTCTTTGTCTCTTTTTCTAAGTTTCCCTTGCAATCTTGTGATAGAATGCATTTGAGCCATTCAATCCAGCCTTGATCAAGCTTGATTGTGGAGTGACTCAATCTAGAACAAGATCATCCATATCTTGCTTCTAGATCATTGATCTTAATTGGTAATCAAATTCTAGCCTTTTCTCTTGGTTGTTCCCAAATCTATAAGGAGGTGTTAATCTCTTAATTCAAGGGTTCTTGCTTCATCATAAGCTTGGATCTTTGGGCTGAGAATTAGGGTTGCCTTATCAAGACGCCCGACCTCGCTCGCTAGCGCCCAGCCCCGTCGCTCGCGCCGTGCACAGTTCCGCCGCCCAGACGCGTTGCCGCGCGCCCGCTCCAGCGCGTCTGCTCGCCCTGCCGCACGCCCGAGCCAGCGCACAGCGCCCTTTCCTGCCCCTTGCTGCCGAGACGGCGTATCTTCTCGGTTGGTAATTCTCGAGCCTTTCCCCTTTTTATTTTAAGCTGCTGGCTGCTGTTAACTTATTTAGGATGTTTTTATCGTATGCCTAGGTTGCTCTGGTTCGCTTTAAAGCTCGAGGGTCGTTATTTGATAAGTGTTAGTTATTTTTCCACTTGATTCCAGGTAAGGATTTCTTACCGTGGTTGTGTGGACCCTGCGATGCTTTCTTGATTGTGCCTTGTATGCATGTGTACTTTTATGAGCATGTTAGTGGATAGGACAGCTTGTGATTGAATTCTTGCTAGCATGTTTGCCTGTTTGTACATGTTAGTGCCATGCTAGGTTTGTTCTTCCAGCATGCTTGAGATTCCTGCTTTAAGTTCGTAGTATCATGCTAGGCTATGTATGATTGATGTCTATTTTGTAAGTTAGCCAGGAATCATTTACTCTATATTAATAGCTAGTGTAGTAGGGTTTGTCATCATCCAGAGGCTGAGAGCGGACATAACGTACTTTGTCCCCACCGGTGGGGAGTAGAGTGAAGCATAACGTACATTGCTTCCCCCCGGCAGCCAATGAGGATTAGCTACCTCATTGACATAAGCCTAGTTTGTAGCCTGCTAGAGCGGAACCCTGCCAACGGTGCATCTAACAGCCCATTTTTCTATCCCAGTTTTCGAGGTGCCTTCGGGTCAAGATTCGGTTGTTTGGTTGGGTCTTAGAGCTATTTTGACCCTTGGGGGCATTTTGGTCTTTTGGCTCTTCGGGCAGGATGTAAGAACCCGACCCAAAACACGGTCCTAAACCTAGGTTCTCACTCAGCATGCAAGTTAAATACTTCATCAAGCGGTTTAGTGTTCATATTTAAAACCTTTCAAAACATTTAAAAGCGGGGACACTTAAAACATAAACAACAACCTTCATTTAAGCAAAGCCAACAAAGTAAAACAAGCCTGGCCAGTGTTTATAAAATCATACAATACAATTTAAACAACTTTTAAAAACGTCCCCCTAGGACTCCTGTCCGTCTCTATGCTCTGAACAAATTATGCAAACAATAAAAGACAGTGCTTGCGCGGCTCCCATGATCAATCACTCCCTCTCGCTAACTGTCCCGGTCTTTGTTCCAAGTTACACGTGGAAAACCATAGAAATAAGGGTGAGTATAAACATACTCAGTAAGAATCCCCAACCGGGGTACAATACGATACATCAATCATCTGGCACCCTAGTATACATGCAAATAGTTACCAACACAGATCATAGCTCAACGAGCTTACAAGGCAGAATCTGGAATACTCGGAAGTCTCCTACTTCCGGCCTAATGATTGGCTCTCATAACCAATCCCGGGACATCTCTGAGGGTCTTTCTCCCTCGGCCAATTGATCAGCTCAAAAACCGATCCCAAAGATGTCCGACACCCTCGAGGGTCTTTCTCCCTCGACCATATGATCAGCTTAAAAGCCAATCCCAATGGGTGTCCTCAAGGGCCTCTTACCCTCGCTAACAAATCTGGACTGTCGGGAGAGTACCCGAAGTCTGGCTCTAAACTAGAAGGAATTGGTGTACTCACGAACATTAGCCCGGGGGAGCTCTCCGAACCGGCGACTAACGCGTGTGTGCGCACACCGCATGCTGCTGCAACCGGCGTAAATGTGGGGGCCTAAGTACAAACTACGCGGGCCAGGTACGCATGCCTAAAGACTCGGAAACGGTGTCACTGAACACAGTAGTGCGAGGCCCTCGGCACTCATCTGTGCAGCCTGTACCACCGACCTGAGGCTAAGAACCGGCCAAGGCAGGCTTCTACCGTTGGTAGGGTTCCGCTCTAGCAGGCTACATACTAGGCTTATGCCGATGTGGTAGCTAAATCCACATCGGCTGCCGGGGGGAAGCAATGTACGTTATGCTTCGCTCTACACCCGACCGGTGGGGACAAAGTACGTTATGTCCGCTCTCAGCCTCTGGATGATGACAAACCCTACTATACTAGCTAGGAGTACAAAATAACTGATTCCTGGCTAGATATACATATCAACATCAATCACACATAACCTAGCATGATACTACGAGCTTAAAGCAGGAATCTCAAGCATGCTGGAAGAACAATCCTAGCATGGCACTAACATGTACAAACAGGCAAACATGCTAGCAAGAATGCAATCACAAGCTGTCCTATCCACTAATCATGTTCATACAAGTAAACATGCATATAAGGCACAATCAAGAAAGCATCGCAGGGTCCACACAACCATGGTAAGAAATCCTTACCTGGAAACGAGCAGAAATAACTTTCACAATCAAATAATGACCCTCGAGCTTTAAAGCGAACCCGAGCAACCTAGGCATAATAAAAGCATCCTAATTAAATATACAGCAGCCAGCAGCTTAAAAATCTAAAAGGGAAAAGGCTCGAGAATTACCAACCGAGAGGACACGGGCTCTCGGCAGCAAGGGGCAGGTTTGGGCGCAGCTGGTACGGCAGAGACGCTGGCGCTGGGCGATGGGCGCACGGCAAGGCAGGCGGACACACTGGAGCGGGCGCGCGGCAAGGCGAGCGGACGCGCAGGAGCGGGCGCGCGGCACGCCGTCTGGACGGCGGGAAAGTGTGCGGGCGATCGGGCTGCAGAGGCGACGCGCGAGCGAGCGGGCTCAATGCGACGGCGTGCGGGCGAGCGTCGGGTCTGTTGGGCGAGGCTCGGTGCAATGCGGGGCTGGGCGGCCGCGATCGAAGTCGGGCGGTGCTGGGCGTGTGACGGCGGGGTGTCTGGGCTGCAGACGAGCGGCGGATGGGCGAGGCAAGGGGCTGAGCGGCTCGATGATGCGGTCGGCCGCGTGAGTGGCTGGGCCGAGCGGGGTGTGTGTGGTGCGGTGTGGCTGGGGTGGCTCGGCTGGGTGGTGCGGCTGGGTTAGGGTGGCTGGCTGGGTGGCTCGGTTTTTAGGAGAGAGAGAGAGAGAGAGACTACCAAGGGAACAAAGAGGGTTTTCCCTAATTTTCTTCTTTTTCCTATTTTAAAAGGGTTAGGAGACCTAAAATTCCCTTCCCAAGGCTTTCTCTTGCGGGTCCCGGCTAAAGAAGTTCTTTTCTTTTTAACTAAAACTCTTTTCTAAAACTCCAAATTCACCATTTTAGGGCAAGGGTTCAAACCCCAATGGACCAACTAATTTCCAATTAATTTTGCTATTAACCGGAATGTCTCTGAACTTCTAATCAACTAACCCAAACTCCTTGGGTCTTGCAACCAACATCAATCAAGCCTCAACGAAGGCAGGAAAGGCCCTGAAATCTTGAAAATCCTCAAAACCCTGACCGGGGGCAAAAAGACCAAAATACCCCTAAGGGTTAAAACAGCTCTAACGGCCCATCCGAACATCCGAATAATGACCCGAAATCACCTGGGTAACCGAAATAGAAAACTGGGCCGTTACAATACTCCCTCCTTTTAAGACTTTCATCCTCGAATGTCCTAAGACGAAAACAACTCTAGGAAACTCCACTGATTCTTAACCAACCAAGCTCTCGATTAAGACAACACAAATCCTTCTTTGAAACCGAACCCTCTTGGGTTCCCAAAGGCTCCAAGCCCAACAGACACCGAGTCTGCCACGAACTATCTCAACCAAGACTGGGCATACACCGAACTCCGAAGAAATAGATGTGATAGTGCTAACGGTAATACACATCCTCAAACTCGCACTAGCTCTCAAACGGTCTTAAAATCTTTGGGCTCACTTAACCCTGCTAGCCCAACTCGGAACGCCTCTCTACGGCGCTACTCTCAGCAAACTCGTGGACAGGTCACAAGCTCTAAAACTCAATGCCACGCTCCGGCGTAACTTCTCTGAATGCTCATAGCTGTTATCAAACAGCCTCGACCCTTCACCAAGCTGACCAATCAACTGAACCTCCCAGGTTTCAGAAACTAAACGGCCTACTCTTACTTCGCAAGAGATCTGCGAGCCCCAATGGATGCCTACAATCCTTAACGAAATCCAAATGGAACCACCAACTGGTGACTGATCCCAAGGCAAACTCCTCCAACTAGCATGCGTCCACAACACTTAAGCAACCATCTTACGAGAAATCGAAGCACCAAAGCCAAGGGGCACTTTTCTGGTTCACCAAACGGCTACCACCAACACACCAGCTGAAACTTCAGCTACGACCACCTTTAGAAGACAAGGTCCAGGCACAGGCTCCACTGGGCCAAACTAATAAACTAGAGCCCCTCAACGGCCGACAACAAACTTTCCAATGCAATCCGATCAGCCACTAGCCTAAGAGAACATCGCCAGACAGAAAAACAAACAACATTCCTCTTACGGAAATCTCGAGCAGCAAGGAATAAAACATTACGTGGCTACTAGCAACACAATAGCTGGAGGATAACAACTCTAAGGTTTCCAACCAACGCCACGGCATCTCTGTGCCAACCCACTCAATCGTGGCTCAATTTATAACGCCAATCGCGAACGCACATCAACTAGGAACAAAGCCGGAGAAGGCTTGCTCTGCAGAAAACAACCTGCTTATAACGAGCAAGGCTCGCCTCCAAGCTGCCACTCAACTCTTAAGCCCATCTGGCTGCTCCAAGGACTTCCTCCTTATAGCTTAGACCTAACTCTTCTTCCAATCCAGAAACTCCACCCACGAAACATCGCGAGGAAGAAGGATAGCGACGACCACAAGCTTGCGGATCCTGAACAACACGAGTCGGCAAGACTACCTCAAAAGTTAAAACTCGAGGCCGGCATCCACGGTGCAACTCAACTACCAAAGAACTAAGGGGTTCTACAAACTCCAAAGATCCAACAACCTTCCAGCAACAACTCAAGCCCTTGAACTGGCAGGCCTTTGCCCTTGCGGGAACAAACAACTTTCCGCTTGCTAACAAACAAACGCAGTGACACTCTAGCTGGGCTGACCGCTGCGCTACTCTGATCAACTACACAACTCAGGAGCTAAGCTGACTCCTCCTCTACAGGAACGATTTCCCAGCAAGCGTACTTTCGAAGGACAGCGAACTCCACACACGCTAGCTGTCTTGCTCAAACCCAAGGGCAACAACAATCAACTCTCTCGGAAGCAACATCCGAGGATCCTCAATCGCTTGAACCACCAACTTAGAACTAGCAGTACTTACTCAATTGCCGAGGGAGGGGTCAACTCCCAAAACTTCCTGACTAGGAACAAGTCCTCAGGGCAACGCCCCCTTGCTCGAACCGAGCTAGCTCACGAAACAACATGGGAACCAAACCTTGGTCAACACCAAGCACCACCTCGCTAAGAATTCTGAAAATCAACGTGGAGGTTACAAAGAATAACTCTAGCTTGTTAACCGACAACAAGCATCCAGCAACTCAACCGAGGAACACTGCCTAGGTCTGACTGAGCTCTAGTGAGGCTCTCCACAACTTAGGGTTCCTCTGATCGCCCTCTGACACACATTGTTGTCAAACGGTCTAACAGACAACTGGTACACGAGCACATCTCCCTCCAGCATCTCAACTGTGCTGGCCAAAAGCTCTTCCTTGCCACATTTGTAGCAAGCCCGAGCGATGCTCCACACAATCCGAAAAGTGCCTTACCATACTTGATGCAATGAGCCGGCTGCCTGGCCCCGCCCTGCAGACGATCCTGAGCTCTAACCTGCGGTCGGCGTTGATCGCGACCCCTAGAGTGGCCCTGTCGGCGAGTCTGCTATCCACCTGAGCGGGAACAACCAGAAGACCCAAACTTCCTCTTGCTCAAAGCATCAGCCACATCGTAGCTGCTACCCAGGGTAAGGATCCGAACAACTCTCTTAGCCATGGTGGCCAGAAACTCCGCGATTTTACTACCATCGCCCTGGATCAGTTCCAACGGAACTCCAACCATCGATCAACAAGAAATGCCTCTACCCAGGTCAAGGGCCAACTAGCATAACTTGCCTACGCAACAACTAGGCTACCGGCACAGTAACCTCTCAACCCAAGTTAGGGCACTTGCCAAGAACTAAAGCCCTAACTCCTCAGAACTGAGCACTGGTTTCTCAACCTAAATCCTCTCGTGGTTCCTGAAAAATACACCACGGAACGAGCTACACAAAAAGTACACCGGCGTGTACAACTCCAACTTGGTTCTTTAAGATCCAAACCAACAAGTATTCTCACACAAGGCAACTTTTGCCTCCCAATAGAGCCACATCTAGCAAAGGAGCAACAAGAGTTCAACCCACTCGGGGTCAACTCACCACGGAATGCCACATTGATCGACTCACTCTTACAAGAGCATAGCCACACCAAGCTAACTTACCTCATACCAATGGTCCACTAAACGTGCTCCGATCAACCATCCAACTCATGGCTCTAACAGTGGATCAACCACGCATCATCGATGCCAACCCTACTCATATTAGGGTAACTCCAGGGTAGTCGAATCACACTACAATCCAACTGGATCACAAGCCCACAACACAGGCGCGAGAACTCAGACGCGCTAGCCCTTAACAATCAGCTACATCCTTTGAACCCAACTCTCGGTGACCCTGAAAGGCTCCTACTTATCCCTCGAACGACCTCAAACTTGTAGTTCTCTGGCTACCACCGAGCTAGATCTCTTATGCAGCCCAAATAGGTGCAATCTCATGAAAGGGTACAAGACTAGTGAGGATGCTAAACTCCGGGCGGGTCCTGGAACCACCTGCACAAAAAGTGCCAACTGGCCTGAAACTAGGCCTCCTTCCAAAGCTTGGTGCCAACAGGCACTACATCCTTTACAACACAAACATCCCTTTACGGGCTTTAAGCCCCTCTGAGGGTAGAGAAGGTCACACTCCAGGTGACAGGGCAATGGCACTCAACACAAGAGTCTCAACACTCGAGTAGACTACTCTCTAACATCACGTCTAACAGACAAGCCAAGGCCCACTCCTGCATCCCACTCGATGCTCAACGAATACTCAGGCCAACCCTCGGGTGGTAGCACCTAGCTCCACACCTGGAACATGCTAACAGAAGGTGCTTCTCTCTAATAGCCAGCTGAAAACCACGGACAGATTAAGTCCTGACAAGCAAACTCCACACTACCCCCTGGCTACAAGGGTACTAAAAGAACTGGCTGCAAAACGACTGCAGGCTTGCAGGAGGACAAAATGTCTCTACAACTTCCTCAAAAGCTACTAACTTGGCAGCTTGCCAATCGACCGGGTGGCTGGTGAAGACTCTGTTGGTCTGCCTCTCACAGGGGACTTCCACCACCACACTCTTTGCATCAAACAAAGACACGAGCGGCACGCCTCGACCTCTAAACATCAGGTCATCGACCTCTGAACACCAGGTCATCACAACACTTGGATGATAAACTCGATCTTGGCCAACCACCTCGCTACTAGCAGTAGGTATCAAAAACATCCAGCTCTACAGGCTTCCACTTGCCAAACTCGGCGGCTCGATCAACGCCAACTAACTTATCAAAGATAACTGCTTGATCGAGCCCTCCCGGAACCTCCGGCTCTTCGGAGCTACAAGGAGGGGTGTCTCCTAAATAAACTCTGCACCGGTGGGCTATCTGTGCCCAAGACTCCTCACTACGCGCTACAAATCTGCGCTGGGTCTCCGCTCTCTGTTAGCTAAAAGACCTGCCATCAACTCCCTCATGGCTGGAGCACACTCTGCTCAAGGAGTCTCACTTTGAGGCAGACTAGCCTCTACCCCCTTCTCTTGGCAACTCATCTGCCAGAGCCAAAGGTGGCCTACGGTTCTAGACAACCCTAGACGTGGTATCATGATCAACATGAACAGTCCAACTCCTCGGTTGGAAATACCAAACGTCCCTGCTCCTCTAAGTGCAATCAACATACTAGCGATCTACACAAAGCATAAAAGCTAGCCCACGCTGGGGTTCTCACTGCCAAACAAGGGTAACACATGTATACTAGATGCAGTATTGTAAAATAAAACCCTTAGCTTAATGAACTCAGACAAACCTGACGGCCGCGGAGTGCTGATGATCATGGGGGCAACAACCTACAAAGCAGGTTAGTCTACAGAATCTATGACTCTGTTCTCTAATACCAACTGTAAGAACCCGACCCAAAACACGGTCCTAAACCTAGGTTCTCACTCAGCATGCAAGTTAAATACTTCATCAAGCGGTTTAGTGCTCATATTTAAAACCTTTCAAAACATTTAAAAGCGGGGACAATTAAAACATAAACAACAACCTTCATTTAAGCAAAGCCAACAAAGTAAAACAAGCCTGGCCAATGTTTATAAAATCATACAATACAATTTAAATAACTTTTAAAAACGTCCCCCTAGGACTCCTGTCCGTCTACATGCTGAACAAATTATGCAAACAATAAAAGACAGAGTGCCGGCGGCTCCCATGATCAATCGGCTCCCTCCGCTAGCCGTCCCGGTGCTGTTCCAAGTTACCAGGTGGAAAACCATAGAAATAAGGGTGAGTATAAACATACTCAATAAGAATCCCCAACCGGGGTACAATACGATACATCAATCATCTGGCACCCTAGTATACATGCAAACAGTTACCAACACAGATCATAGCTCAACGAGCTTACAAGGCAGAATCTGGAATCCTCGGAAGTCTCCTACTTCCGGCCTAAAGATTGGCTCTCATAACCAATCCCGGGACATCTCCGAGGGTCTTTCTCCCTCGGCCAATTGATCAGCTCAAAAACCGATCCCAAAGATGTCCGACACCCTCGAGGGTCTTTCTCCCTCGACCATATGATCAGCTCAAAAGCCAATCCCAATGGGTGTCCTCAAGGGCCTCTTACCCTCGCTAACAAATATGGACTATCGGGAGAGTACCCGAAGTCTGGCTCTAAACTGGAAGGAAGTGGTGTACTCACGAACATTAGCCCGTGGGAGCTCTCAGAACCGGCGACTAGCGCGTGTGCGCGCACACCGCATGCTGCTGCAATCGGCGTAAATGTGGGGGCCTAAGTACAAACTACGCGGGCCAGGTACGCATGCCTAAAGACTCGGAAGCGGTGTCACTGAACACAGTAGTGCGAGGCCCTCGGCACTCATCTGTGCAGCCTGTACCACCTACCTGAAGCTAAGAACCGGCCAAGGCAGGCTTCCACCGTTGGCAGGGTTCCGCTCTAGCAGGCTACAAACTAGGCTTATGCCGATGTGGTAGCTAAATCCACATCGGCTGCCGGGGGGAAGCAATGTACGTTATGCTTCGCTCTACACCCGACCGGTGGGGACAAAGTACGTTATGTCCGCTCTCAGCCTCTGGATGATGACAAACCCTACTATACTAGCTAGGAGTACAAAATAACTGATTCCTGGCTAGATATACATATCAACATCAATCACACATAACCTAGCATGATACTACGAGCTTAAAGCAGGAATCTCAAGCATGCTGGAAGAACAATCCTAGCATGGCACTAACATGTACAAACAGGCAAACATGCTAGCAAGAATGCAATCACAAGTTGTCCCATCCACTAATCATGTTCATACAAGTAAACATGCATATAAGGCACAATCAAGAAAGCATCGCAGGGTCCACACAACCACGGTAAGAAATCCTTACCTGGAAACGAGCAGAAATAACTTTCACAATCAAATAATGACCCTCGAGCTTTAAAGCAAACCCGAGCAACCTAGGCAGAATAAAAGCATCCTAATTAAATATACAGCAGCCAGCAGCTTAAAAATCTAAAAGGGAAAAGGCTCGAGAATTACCAACCGAGAGGACACGAGCTCTCGGCAGCAAGGGGCAGGTTTGGGCGCGCTGGCTGGTGCGGCGAGGACGCAGGCGGCTGGAGCTCTTTGGGCGCCGCGGCAAGGCGGCGATCACACCGCTGCGCGCGCGCGCGCGCGGCAAGGCGAATGGACGCGCAGGAGTGGGCGCGCGGCACGGCGTCAGGACGGCGCGCGGGCGAACGTCGGGTCTGCTGGGCGAGGCTCGGTGCGATGCGGCGCTAGGCGGCCGCGAGCGACGTCAAGCGGTGCTGGGCGTGCGACGGCGGGGTGTCTAGGCTGCAGACGATCGGCGACTGGGCGAGGCAAGGGGCTGAGCGGCCTGGTGCGGTCTGGGCGGCGCAGTGGCTGGCTGAGCGGGCAGGTGTGGTGCGGTGTGGCTGGGGTTGCTCGGCTGGGTGGTGCGGCTGGGTTAGGGGGGCTCGGCTGGGTGGCTCGGTTTTTAAGAGAGAGAGAGAGAGAGAGAGAGACTACCAAGGGAACAAAGAGGGTTTTCCCTAATTTTCTTCTTTTTCCTATTTTAAAAGGGTTAGGAGACCTAAAATTCCCTTCCCAAGGCTTTCTCTTGCGGGTCCCGGCTAAAGAAGTTCTTTTCTTTTTAACTAAAACTCTTTTCTAAAACTCCAATTTCACCATTTTAGGGCAAGGGTTCAAACCCCAATGGACCAACTAATTTCCAATTAATTTTGCTGTTAACCGGAATGTCTCCGAACTTCTAATCAACTAACCCAAACTCCTTGGGTCTTGCAACCAACATCAATCAAGCCTCAACGAAGGCAGAAAAGGCCCTGAAATCTTAAAAATCCTCAAAACCCTGACCGGGGGCAAAAAGACCAAAATACCCCTAAGGGTTAAAACAGCTCTAACGGCCCATCCGAACATCCGAATAATGACCCGAAATCACCTGGGTAACTGAAATAGAAAACTGGGCCGTTACACAGGATTTGTGGTTTTTAGGGCTTCGAGGTAGCTTCTGCCTTTGTCGAGGCATGTTTGTTGGTGGTTGTGAGTCCCGAGGTGTTTGGGCTAGTCGGTTGGATGCTCGGTTGTGGTTTGGGCTTTGGCAAAGTGATGGTTGGTTGTGTGCTTCCTTTGGGATTCGAGCCCAGGCCCTTATTATTGGTTTGGGAGTTGGATTTAAGTGAGTTTTATTTATTGGAAAAGGTTGCTTCAGTCGTGTCTCGAAGGAGGAAGCCGGGAAATGGGATTTAAGGATTTTAAGGATTTTTGGAAAATTGGATTTAAATGGATAACTTTGAAAATGAGGATAAAATCCCCATTTTTCCCATTTTTCCTTTTTTCCTTTTCTTTTCCATTTTTTCTCTTTTTTCTTTCCCTTTCTCTCTCCTCCCGCCCGACCTCAGCCCCTGCCCAGCCTGAGCCAGCCCGCGCGCCCTCGCCCAGCCAGAGCAGCCCCAGCCCTTGGTCGCCCTAGCCCCAGCTCACCGAGCCTAGCCGCCGCGCGCCCTCGCCCTGCTCAAGTAGCGTCGCCCAGCCAGCCCGAGCCCCTAGCCCGCAAAGTGCCGTCGCCCAGACCGCGCGCCCTGGCCCCAGCCCGAGCATTGCGTCGCCCAGCCTCGAGCCAAGTCGCCCAGTGCCGAGCCCAGCTCGAGTCGCGCGTCCCAGCGCCAGATCGCGCGTCCCCGCGCCCGTGTCGCGCGCCCTCGCCCTGTAGCTTGCCGAGCCGCGCCGCTTCGCCCCTGCTCGTCCGCGCCCAGCTCCCAGCCCCTGCGCCCAGCTGCAGCCCCGCCGTGCAGCTTGCCCGTCCGAGTGTCAGCCGCGCCTCGTGAGTTGCTCCCGAGCCGAGCCCTATTTTATTTTATTGTATTTAAGCCTATTTTTATGTTTATTGATGTGTTTGTTTGGCTCGCTTTAGGTTGCTCGGGTTCGATCGCAGTTAATTTTATTGTGTGTTGTTGCCTTCCGACCAGGTAAGGATTTCTTACCGGAGTTGTGTGGGCCCTGCGATATTTTTCATTATATGCCTTGCTTGTTTGCTGACTGTTATGAGCATGTTAGAGATAGAGCAGTTTGATTGAATTCTTGCTAGCATGTTTGCCTGATTTTACATGTTAGTGCCATGCTAGGTTTGTTCTGCCAGCATGCTTGTGATTCCTGCTTAAGTTGTAGTATCATGCTAGGTAATGTGATTTATGTCAGTCATTGCTTGCTAGCCAGGAATCATTGATTTTTTCTCTATACTCTTAAATAGAGTTGTAGGGTTTGTCATCATCCAGAGGCTGAGCGGACAAAACGTACTTTGTCCCCACTGATTGGGAGTAAAGTGTGCGCAGCATAACGTATCTTGCTTCCCCCCCCCCGGTCGCCAAGGTGGATTTAGCTCAGGTCGGGAGTAAAGTGTGCGCAGCATAACGTATCTTGCTTCCCCCCCCCCGACCCGTCGGTTGTGGACTTAGCTACCCACTTTGGCATAATCCTAGTTTGTAGCCTGCTAGAGCGGAACCCTGCCATCGGTGTAAGCCTGCCCTGGCCAGTTCTTAGCTTCAGGTCGGTGGATCATGCTGCACAGATGAGCGCCGAGGGCCTCGCGTTACTGTGATCAGTGACACCGCTTCCGAGTCATAGGCATGCGTACTTGGCCCGCGTAGTTTGCCCTTAGGCCCCTGCATTTACGCCGGTTGTAGAGAGCATGCGGTGTGCGCGCACACGCGTTAGTTGCCGGTTCGGAGAGCTCCCCCGGGCTAATGTCTTGAGTACACCATTCCTTCCGTTAGAACCTGACTTCGGGTACTCTCCCGTAAGTCCAGTTTAGTGCAAGGGCAAGGAGGCCCTTGAGGACATTCTAGGGATCAGTGTATTCCCCCCGAGTGACAGATACCTCGGTGATGTCCAGGATTGGTCAGTGTATCCAATCCCTAGGCCGGAAGAAAGAGACTTCTGATGACTCCAGATCTTGTTTTATGAGCTCGTTGAGCCATGATCTGTGTTGGTAGCTGTTTGCTTGCATGCTTTGGTACTAGATGACTGATTATATCGTATTGTACCCCGGTTGGGGATTCTTACTGAGTAATTCGTTACTCACCCTTATTTCTGTGGTTTTTCCACAGGTAACCATGGTGCGAGACAGGATGGCTGGAGGAGGAGCTGTGATCATGGAAAACCCGTTGTTCAACTCTGAGTCTTATTTATGTTTATGTTGATGTTTTAAATGTTCTCTGAATGCATGTAGTTGGGCACGGAGCCCTAGGGTGATTTTTGAATGTATTTCCGGATTCTAGCACTATTGTAAAGTTTGTATGTTTTAAATAAATCTCTGATCAGAGTAAGTTTTGTAAATGTATTTGTCTTGGAACAGGTGCTTGGAAATAGGGACAGGTTCCAGGAATTGATGTTGATTTTAAATGGATGTTTTATGTTTTAGTTTTTACTTAGAATCCGAACACCATCTTGCAAATTTTATGTAGATTTGTAATGCATGCATTGAGGTAACGGCCTAGTTAGAACCCCTTTCGGGTCGGGTCGTTACAGGTTGGTATCAGAGCTCAGAGTCATAGATTCTGTAGACTGACCTTTTGTTGTAGGTCGTTTTTCCATGATCATCAGCACTTCGACAATCATCAGGTACGCCTAAGTTTACTGTTTTAAAGAAAGGGGTAAGAATTTACAATACTTTTCATCTAGTGTTTGCCTTGTCTAGAGTTGTGGAGCGGAGACGAGCAGGTTCTGACTCATTGTTGGTTTGGGCTTAGAGAGCCATCATGCCAACTTTCCGCAGTGCGAGCAGTTTGATAGCAGCTTGTTGAGCTATCCAGATATATTCGGATGCCCCTGGGACGTCGTCCCCGAGGGAGGCAGAGCTTAGACTCCCGTAGGCCACGTGTGGCCCAGTTGCTGCTTTTCCCCTAGTGAGAAGGTGGAGGTGCTCTATGCAGATCGCCAGTATGTTGATCGCACTCAGAGGAGCAGGACGCTTGGCATGTTCGACCGAGGAGTTGGACTGATCGTGTTGATGTTGAGGCCTAGTCCAGGGTTGTTAGGCCCGCAGGCCAGATTTGGCACCGGCAGTTGAGTTTCCTAGTGGAGGGGGTAGAGGCTAGCAACGCCTCAGAGTGAGACTCCTTGAGCAGAGTGTGCTCCAGCCATGAGAGATTTGATGGCAGGTCTTTATCTATCAGAGAGCGGAGACCCAGGCGAAGTTTGTAGCTCGTAATGAGGAGTCCCGGGCACAGATAGCCCAGCTGACAGAGTTTGTTTCAGCATTTTTCCCCCCAATAGCTCTTGTAGCCCCGGAGGTTCCCGGGAGGGCATGATCAGCAGGTTTATTCATATGAGATTGTTGGCGATGATGGAGTCGCCCAGTTTGGCAAGTGGATGCCTGTAGAGCTCGATGTTTCAGTAAGTCCTGCTGCTAGTAGTAAAGAGGTTGGCCAGGTTTGAGTTTAGCATCCGTGTGTTGGGATGCCCTGCTGTTCAGAGGCCAAGGTGTGTCGTTCCTGTGCTGTTTGGTACAGCAGTTGGTGGTGGAAGTCCCTTGTGAGAGATGGACTAGCAGAGTCTCCACCAGTCGCCCGATTGCTTGGCAAGTTGCCTTGTTAGTGGCTTGAGGCAGAAGTAGAGACATCTTTGCCCCCTTGCAAGCCTGCTGTTGTTTAACAGCCCAGTTTCCTCAGATGTTTGGTAGAGTTGAGCACTCTTCCTTGGTGAGCTCCTAGAGTGGAGCTAGCTGCTGCTTGTTGAGAGATCCGGCCAGAGTTTTGTTGAGCATCATGAGGAGATGCAAGAGTAGGCTGTGAGGCTTCGGTGTTATGAGATGCCATAGGCATGGTTGTTTGAGTTGAGCCCTTGTATGCCTAGCCAGAGTTGTTGTCACTTGAGGTAGTGACCTTGCTGGCCCCATCTGTAGTAAGATGTGGATTTGGTAGTAGTAGCACTTGAGGTGCATTGGTTGGTGTGCAACTTTGGCACTAAGTCTGGTTCAGGCTTGAGTTTGGCATGGGCATAGCAGATGGTTCTATGCCGTCCGGAGTTCAGCGTACTCCTTTAGCCTTTGGATCCGTTTATGGCAGTTTGTAAAGACCCGACCCAAAAAGGGCTCTAAATAGGCCTTTACCCCAATGCATGCATTCAAAGGAAAGGACAATATGCAAATAAATTTTCAAATTCCCAATTAAAACAATACAATCAAGGTTCAATCAGAAATCAATATAGTTTGCTGAAACCTGTCCCTGTCTCCAAGCACCTGTTTCAAGGCAAATACATTTCCAAAACGTACACTCTGATCAGAGATTTATTAAAACATTTGAAACATCCTCAAATTCAATAAAGTGGGAATCCACAAAAACATTCAGAAAACATCCTAGGGCTCCGTGCCCAGCTACATGCATTCAGGAGAAAATAAAAGACAAGAGTCATAGAAATAAAAAGTCAGAGACGACAGCAGGTTCCCATGATCACATCTCCTCTTTCAGCTATCCTGTCTCGCACCTTGGTTACCTGTGGAAAACCACAAAATAAGGGTGAGTAACGAATTACTCAGTAAGAATCCCCAACCGGGGTACAATACGGTATACATGGTCATCTAGCAGAAATGTATGCAAGCTATGAATATACACACAGAATCGAGCACATAGCTTAAATCCACATATAACTTCGGATGCCAACACAGGGTCTTAGTCCAGAATAATCCACATCACACAATACGCCCTATACGAGAAACATGTCCCGTCCTCAGCCTGTCTACTGTCGATACGAAAGGTGCACTGGCTCATCTCGAGGAGCTCTCCAGTCGGCGCTGTAATGAGCGTATGCGCGCACCACATGCTACTGCAACTCTGGGGGTTGCCGGGTCTAGTGGCAAGCTGCCCAGGTCCAGTCACCATGCCTAACTAAATCTCTGGATCAGTGTCACTGACATAGGGGTGTGAGACCTTGACACGTGAACTATGTCAGCCTAAACCACCGCACTTGAGGCTAAGGAATCGGTCGTGGTAGGCTTACGCCAGGAAGCCGTCCTTGCCCTAACCGGTGGCAATCAAGGGCTACTGCCGAACTGTAAAGACCCGACCCAAAAGGGGCTCTAAATGGGCCTTTACCCCAATGCATGTATTCAAAATAAAAGACATTATGAAAAAGAAATTTCGGATCCCAAGTAAAAACAGAAACATTCAACAACCAAAACATACATTTCTAAAAGCATACTCTGATCAGAGATTTATTTAAACCATTTAAACATTCCACAAGTACAAATATGCTGGAATCCATAAAACGTAAGAAAACATCCTAGGGCTCCGTGCCCGTCTACATGCATTCAGGGGAAATAACAAAAGTCAAGAGTCATGATATAATAAAATGGTCAGAGATGACAGCAGGATTCCATGATCACAGCTCCTCCTTCACCATCCTGTCTCCGCCTTGGTTACTGTGGAAAACCACGTAATAAGGGTGAGTAACGAATTACCCAATAAGAATCCCCAACCGGGGTACAATACGATATACATGATCATCTAGAAGAATGTATGCAAGCTATGAGTACAAACACAGAGCGGAGCACATAGCTAAGTCCACACTTGGACCTCGGATGCCAACTCGTGGTCTTAGTCCGAAATACCACAACACACTATACGCTCTATACGGGAACAAGTCCCGGCCTCGGCTGACTCATCACCGATACGAAAGGTGCACTCTCAAGATCCCGAGGAGCTCTCCGATCGACGCCAGTAATGAGCGTAGCGCGCGCACCGCATGCTACCGCAAACTCGGGGTGCCGGGTCTAGTGGCAAGTCGCCCGAGTTCGATCACCATGCCTAACTAAATCTCTGGATCGGTGTCACCGACATAGGGTGTGAGACACGACACGTGAACTATGTTAGCTTTGCACCACCGCACTTGAGGCTAAGGAACCGGTCGTGGTAGGCTTACACCAGAAGCGGTCCTTGCCCTAACAGTGGCAATCAAGGGCTACGGCCGAACACGCCGAGGACGCGCGCCGATCGTCGGGGCGAGGCAATGCCAAGTCATCATCCCGACCGTTGGGGCATTTAACGGTTTGCCACCCTCACCCAAGATTGCAGGGCCAGCTGTTAGGGTTAGCTAAACCCTAACGGGATCAGGGACGGAGTACCATCTCGTACGTCCCTGTCGGGGATGCAAGTTACGTTATGCATCCGGCCCGGATGATGCTACCTACCTGAACTATAAACCATAGCAATAATAACAATTCAATCAATGCGATCCAATACGTGCTCAATGAGATACAAGGAACCTAGCATGATACTATGAAGCAAGAACAGTGCTCGAACATGCGAGAATGGAACAACCTAGCATGGGCTAACATGAGAAACAATACAAGAGTTCATGCCATCGAGAATTGAATGCATCACCTAGGGCTAAACATGCTAATAATCATACACAGGCATACAAACAACAATCACAAATATGCCGCAGGGCCCACACAACTCCGGTAAGAAATCCTTACCTTGGTCGGGAGGCTTCTACACACAAATCCTAAGATGCGGAACAAACCCGAGCTAGCGAGCGGGAACCTAGCAAACCAATAATAATCAGCATCTAAAACGTCTAAAAACAATAGAACAGCAAGCTCGGCTCAAGGGCGATCACGCGGCACGGCGACACGAACTTGGAGTTGCTTGCGCAGTCGGCACGGCAGGTAGGCGCGCTGGCGCGCTACCGGCACGCACGCTGGCGCGCGTCTGCGCGCGGATGGGCGCTAAGGGCGCGATCAGGCGCGACGGACGAGACGGGACTCGGCAGCGAGCGCACGCACGGGCACGACGCGCACGGGCGCGGCGTGCGTCGCGACACGGCGAGCCGCTCGGCGAGGACGCGCGCGGCAAACGCGTCTGGCGTCGCGAGCGGCGAAGCGGCTCGGCAAGCGACACGGGCGAAGTCGCGCGGGCGTCAGGCGTCTGCTGCTGCGCGCGATCTGGCGTGACGTCGGGCTGGCGATGGCCAAACAGGGGCTGGGCCGGTTGTTGTGCGAGATCTGGGCGCGACAGGGGCTGTGACGGCATGGGCGATCTGTGCGACGGCAGGGCGATCTGGCTTTCTTCTTTGCGCGATCCGGCGTGGCGATCCGGCGGCCAAGCGTGCGACGATGGTCTGCTGGCCGGGGCTTCTCTCGGCTGGCTGCAATCAACACAAACACACACAACACACCTCTATTCACTTGGCCAAAAGCACACCAAACGGATGAGAAGAAGAAGAGGAAGATCGATACCTACCCGAAATGATGATGAACGATCCAAAGGAGCTGCAAGGATGAAGAATCGGCAAGGAGAGCTTGGGAGAAAGCTCGGGCGGCCACAACTCTTTTGGAGAAGAAACACAACAAACCTAATTTCTATTTCATTTAACCAAATGCACCAAACACCAAAGATCCAAGGTTAACTAAGATGTGATGCAGAAAGAGCAACAAGAGCACCTAATGGCTCAATTGGCACACAACCCCACAAGCTTTCCAGGAGACCTGGGTTCAAACCCCAGCTGCAGCACAATTCCTTTTATTTTTACTTTTGCATCAAACCTTGCCCAAACCAAACCACAAATCCTTCCAAAAACCTACATAAATCCATCCATTAATTTTAGTAACTGGAAAAGACACAAACGGCCCTGACGGCCCGACCAAATTACCAAATTACCCCTAGGGCATACCTGGAAGACTGGGATGAAAAACCTGGGTCGTCACACGAACACGCTGAGGACATGCTGGTTGCCGGGGACGAGGCAATGCCAAGTCATCATCCCGACCATTGGGGCATCGCGCAGACTACCACCCTCACCCAAGATTGCAGGGCCTACCGGTCGGGTTAGCTAAACCCTCACGGGGTCCAGGGACGGAGTACTACCTCGTACGTCCCTACCATGGATGCAAGATACTTTATGCATCCGGCCCGGATGGTGCTACCTACCTACACTCTAACATATCATTTCAATAACATACAATCCAATACGTGCTCAACAGATACAACAAACCTAGCATGATACTACGAAACAAGAACAGATATCGAGCATGCCATAACGGAACAACCTAGCATGGACTAACATGAGAAACAACACAAGAGTTCATGCCAGTCGGGAATTCAGAATAGAGCACCTAATGCTAAACATGCTAATAATCATAACAGGCATACAAACAACAATCACATATAATACAGCAGGGCCCACACAACTCCGGTAAGAAATCCTTACCTTGGTCGGGAGGCTTCTACACACAAATCCTAAGCTGCGGACAATCCCGAGCTAGCGAACGAGAACCTAGCAAACACAATAATAATCAATATCTATACGCCTAAAAATACTAAAACAGCAGGCTCGGCTCGGGAGCACTCACACGTCACGGCGACACGAGGCTAGGCACTTCTTTGCGAGTTGGTGCGTGGGCGCGCTCGCCTGCAGCGCGGGCGCGCGGTGCGCGCACTTGACGGCAATGACCGGGACGCGCGGCGAGGCGCGCGGCGGCGCTGGGCGTGGCGTCTGCGACGCGACGAAGCGGGTAGGCGGGCGGGCATGCATCTGCGAGGCGGCGGCTGCGGCAGCGTCGGCGAGGAGGCTCGGCGCGCGATGGCTACGACTGCGAGCGACCGAGGATCTGGTGCGCGATGGAGAGGCTGCCGCCGACCTTGGGCGATCTTTGCTGCTGTTGTGCGCGACAGACGGAGGGCTGGGCCACTTCGGGCGATCTGGGCTGCTGCTGTACGGCCTGGCGTGCGGCAGGGGCTGCTTCGGCAGATCTAGGCGTCTGCTGCTGCGCACGACAGGAACGATGGAGCTGGCAATCTGGGTAGGCTGCGACGGCGACCTGGGCGTGGTCTGGCCGGCTGGGGAGCTGCGATGGTGAGGCTGCCGGTTGGCTACAACCTAACACAACACACACACACACTATTTACCCGGCCAAACAGCACACCCATCGGAGGAGGAAAAGAAGAAAAGACGATCGATACCTACCCGGATTGACGATCGAGCAACGGAGCTGCAAAGGGGATGAAACTCGGCTTGGAGAGGTAGGGAGAATAGCTTGGGCGGCCACAAAGCTTTTGGAGAAGAAGACATAACAAAACCTAATTTCTTTTCATTTAACCAAATGCACCAAACTCCAAGGATCCAAGGCTAACAAATATGTGATGCAGAAAGAGCAACAAGAGCACCCAATGGCTCAACTGGCACGCATCCCCACAGGCTTTCCTCTATTTTTACTTTTGCACCAACTCAAGCTCAAACCAATCCACAAGGCCTCAAAAACTTACATAAATCCATCCCATAATTTTATCAACCGAAAAAGACACAAACGGCCCTGACGGCCCGACCAAATTACCAAAATACCCCTAGGGCATACTAGAAGACCGAGATGAAAACCTGAGCCGTTACAATATTCCCTCCTTTTTATGACTTTCGTCCTCGAAAGTCCTTAAGACTGAAACAGCCCAGGATACTGCAAACTCAACCCGACCTCCCCGCTCACGAGCGGCTTCCTCAGAACTCCAACTCCTCCACTGAACTTTTACCAAACGGATCTCACGATTACGCAACTTCTTTGGCTCAAAGACCAGAATACTCACAAGCTTCCCCTCGAAGCTCAAATCCTCACTCAACTGCAAAGGCTCAAAGACCACAATGAGCGATGGGTCCGGCACATACTGCCTCAACAACGATACATGAAAACACTGTGCACAGCTGACATCAACGGAGGAAAGGCTAACCAATAGGCAACTCTGCCAATCCTCTCAAGCATCTCAAATGGACCAACAAAACGGAGACTCAACTTCCCACGCTTACCAAACCTCAACACACCTCACATCGGTGCAACCTTAAAAAAAAACACGCACTGTCCAACCTCAAACTCTAAAACTCGACGTCGTACATCGGCGTACCTCTTCTGCCTGCTCAGAGCTACCAACAAACGAACACTACACTTTTGCACTGCGCTGCTGGCCAACCGCAGCAACTCAGGACCCAAAACAAAACTGACAACCACCAACCTTTTCCCAGAACACTGGAATCCTGCAACACTTACAATACAACGCCTCAACGGAACTATATTAACTAACAGCTGGGAACTGCTACCCAAAGAAAACTCATAAAACCAACACTGGTCTCCCGCTGCCTCATCACGGAAACACCAACTCGCAACAAGTTCTGAAGGATCTGGCTCACTCCTCCCAAAAGACCATCGGTTAGAGGGTGAAAACACTACAGAAACTGCACACGGCGCATAAGCCTCTTAACAACGCTCTCCAGAACCACAGTTCATCCACGCACTGCCTAGAACAAACATTTGTTGCCACACCCTTGTGACAACAACTCCAACCTGAAACTGACATGACTCTACTCCATAAAAATGGCCTCTGCACACGAAACGAGGTGCGAGCTCTAGCTACTGAAACCAATCCTCCAAGAATTTGAACTCACACAACAACCTCAACTAGCTGACAGCTCCCACACGGAAACTTACGATCCAACAACTTGAGTGCTACGAACTCGGAGGCTCAAACAACTACAAACTGCATAGCTATGCCAATCCACTCAACTCTAGCTCGACTCAAATCACTAGCTGGGCAAGACAGCCCGCAAACAACCAGGCCCTAGAGGGCTCCCTCCACTAAGCTTACCTCCATGCAAACAACGAAACCAAGTTCGTCCCCTTAAGAGACACATCTCACAAGTCCAAATGATAACACATACAGGCTTATACCCTCTAGATTAAGCTCATTGCTCCTACCCACTGAACTTCATAAACGGAACTCCACTACCTGATCAACACCAACTACCAAGAACAAAAATACCAACAGTGGTTGGCAGAGCACAAGCTACACTAACCAGCAAGGATCCCTCAATAGGTCAAGACCCTAATCCAGCCACAATGGTGCAACCTCATCCACAACTGAAACAAAGGGGCCTTCAACTACAAAGGTGCAACAGCTTCCCAGCCAACACACAAAACCTTAACCGACTAGGCCAGACACTCATAGGAGCAAAACAACCCTTACTACAACTTCCAGAACACCACTCAAGAGTCCGCTTAATTGGACAAACAACTGCTTCCAAGCAACCAACAACTTTTCCTTCTTGCTAGCACCACTACCACCAACTCCAAGACGAAGGAATAAGCTGACAACTCATAAGAGGAAACAGATCCTTACAAGCGGGCATCCGAAGGACAGAAAGCTCCACACACGCTCGCTGCCATGCTCAGCTAAAGCCACAACATCTAACTCTCACGGAGGCAACAACAGGGGGGGGGGGTCCACCACTGATAGAACCGCCAACCACAAACTAGCCAAGACACACCTCCACACCCAAGGAGGGAAACTCTCTACATCCTAGAAGTAGGAAACAACTGACAAAGACGAACCACTCGATCCACGAGCAAAACTAACTTCTAGCAACTCAAAAACCACACCTTGGTCAACATCAAGCACCAACTTGCCACCACACCGGAACCAATCCGAACTCTACTTGAAACAAACTTTGGCTTGCTAGCCTACCAAAACTGCCAGCAACTCACCTGAAGCCTACAACTTACTCGACTCCGGCTTGCCAACTGAAACTCACTACCTGGGCCTGACTGAGCTCTGGTGAGGCTCTCCATAACTAGGGTTCTTCGGCAACCCTCGACACACACTGTCGTCTAATGGTCTAACACCCCAACCGCTCAACCAACAACTCTTTTTCCAAAGATCACAACCATGCGCCTCTTCTTTATCTTCGACCCATTTTTCTATTTCGGTTTCCCAGGTGTTTCCAGTTCATTATTAGGATGTTCGGATGGGCAGTTAGAGCTATTTTAACCCTTAGGGGTATTTTGGTCTTTTTGCCCCCGGTAAGGGTTTTGTGGATTTTCAAGACTTCGGGGTCACTCCTGCCCTTGTCGAGGCTTGATTGTTGTTGGTTGCAAGACCCAAGAAGTTCGAGCTAGTTGGTTGGAAGTTTGGAGGTGATTTGGTAATTAACAAAATTATTGTTAATTTAAGTGCTTCCATTGGGATTTGAACCCTTGCCCTTGATGGTGATTTGGAAGCTTGGTTTAAATGAGTTTTAATAAGGAGAAAAGGTTGCTTCAGCCGGGAATCGAAGGAGGAAGCCCGGGGAAGAGATTTAGGTCACCAAGACCTATTTAAATTAGGAAAAGGAAAGAAAATCATGAAAATCCCATTCCCCTTGTTTCACCTCTCTCTCTCTCTCTTTCTCTCTCTCTCTCTCATTGCCGACCTCACCAAGAAACGCAACCGAGTCGCACCGAGCCGCCTCGAGCCACCAGCCCAAGCGGCCCACCTCGCCGCCATCACCTGTCGCCGCCACCATCATCCCGGTCGCCCGACCATCACCACATCGCCCAACCGAGCAGCCCAGACGCCTGTCGCAGCCAGCAGCCCGTCGCCGCCGAGACGCCGACGCCAAAGAATATCGCCGCACACCCGTCACACCCATAGCCATCGCGCCCGCGTCGGGCGTCTCGTCTCTGCGCATACATACAACGCCAGCATCGCCGCGCCAGCCACGCCATGCAACCGCAGACGATCAGGTCCCCCAGCGCCCGTCGCGGGCTCGCTCCCCTACCGGGCCAGCGTCCGTGTCGCCGTGCCAGTGCCGGTCCCTTGCCGCGCCAGCGTGCCCAGCAGCGCCCAGTCTGCTCGCCCCAGCTGCACGTCCTGCCTGCTCACTTGCCTCCGAGAGCCTATTTTGCCACAATTGTTGGGGTCGAGACCTAGTGCCTTCTCGGTTGGTAATTCCCGAGCCTCCACTCTTTTGGACCCTAAGTTGATTGGCTGTTGTTATTTAATTAGGATATTTTCATTAAATGCTTAGGTTGCTCGGGTTCACTTAGAAGCTCGGGAGTCGCTTGGTTGGCTTATGGTAGTTATTTTCTGCTTTTTTCCAGGTAAGGATTTCTTACCGTGGTTGTGTGGACCCTGCGATGCTATCATGATTGTGCCTTGTATGCTTGGTTGTTGTTATGAGTATGTTAGCTATTGAACAGCTTGTGTTTGAAATCTTGCTAGCATGTTGCTTGTTGTTCATGTTAGTGCCATGCTAGGTTTGTTCTTCCAGCATGCCATGTCTTGTGATTGTATGAAATTTCCAGTAGGTAGGTTACATGTATTCTCTTGCTTCCAGATCGTGTTGCTCTTGTGTCCCCTGATATATTCTGTCAGTTCCATGCAAGGGGTTTAATTACCTTGGCATACCATGTTCTATTTTATCCTGTTAGTTCCGTGCCAGGCATAGGCGGGTGATGTATAGTGTAGAAGACTGTAGGGGTAACTAGTTTAGGTCCGGCTCGGGTAAGACCCCGATGGACATCCGGAGGTGTAAGACCCTGATGGGCATCCTAAGTGTGTAAGTCCCTGATGGGCATCACTGAGTTGGAGGTGTAAGACCCTGATGGGCATCCTAGGTGTGTAAGTCCCTGATGGGCATCACTAAGTTGGAGGTGTAAGACCCTGATGGGCATCCTAGGTGTGTAAGTCCCTGATGGGCATCACAGAGTTGGAGGTGTAAGACCCCGATGGGCATCCTAGGTGTGTAAGTCCCCGATGGGCATCACTGAGTTGGAGGTGTAAGACCACGATGGGCATCCTAGGTGTGTAAGTCTCCGATGGGCATCACCGAGTTGGAGGTGTAAGACCACCGATGGGCATCCTAGGTGTGTAAGTCCCCGATGGGCATCACCGAGTTGGAGGTGTAAGACCACGATGGGCATCCTAGGTGTGTAAGTCCCCGATGGGCATCACCGAGTTGGAGGTGTAAGACCGATGGGCATCCTAGGTGTGTAAGTCCCGATGGGCATCTCTCGAGTTGGAGGTGTAAGACCGATGGGCATCCTAGGTGTGTAAGTCCCCGATGGGCATCACCGAGTTGGAGGTGTAAGACCACGATGGGCATCCTAGGTGTGTAAGTCCCCGATGGGCATCACCGAGTTGGAGGTGTAAGACCACGATGGGCATCCTAGGTGTGTAAGTCCCGATGGGCATCACCGAGTTGGAGGTGTAAGACCGATGGGCATCCTAGGTGTGTAAGTCTCGATGGGCATCACCGAGTTGGAGGTGTAAAACCACGATGGGCATCCTAGGTGTGTAAGTCCCCGATGGGCATCACTGAGTTGTAGGTGTAAGACCCTGCTGGGCATCCTAGGTGTGTAAGTCCCCGATGGGCATCACTGAGTTGGAGGTGTAAGACCCTGATGGGCATCCTAGGTGTGTAAGTCCCCGATGGGCATCTCTGAGTTGGAGGTGTAAGACCCAGATGGGCATCCTAGGTGTGTAAGTCCCCGATGGGCATCACTGAGTTGGAGGTGTAAGACCCTGATGGGCATCCTAGGTGTGTAAGTCCCCGATGGGCATCACTGAGTTGGAGGTGTAAGACCCTGATGGGCATCCTAGGTGTGTAAGTCCTCGATGGGCATCACTGAGTTGGAAGTGTAAGACCCCGATGAGCATCCTAGGTGTGTAAGTCCCCGATGGGCATCACTGAGTTGGAGGTGTAAGACCCCGATGAGCATCCTAGGTGTGTAAGTCCCCGATGGGCATCACTGAGTTGGAGGTGTAAGACCCTGATGGGCTTCCTAGGTGTGTAAGTCCCCTATGGGAATCACTGAGTCCTAGGTTGTGTAAGACCCCGAAGGGCATCCAAGTGTAGAACCTAGGATAGGCTGTAGATGTAAGCCCTTGAATAGACTCGCTCTAGGAGTAGCTCATAGCCTAATTCAACCGTTTTGCTCTAAGTCATTGTTCTATTTGCATGTATACTAGGGTGCTAGATGACTGATGTATCGTATTGTACCCCGGTTGGGGATTCTTACTGAGTATGTTTATACTCACCCTTATTTCTGTGGTTTTTCCACCAGGTAACTTGGGACAGCACCATGAAGGCTAGCGGAGGGAGCTGTTTGATCATGGGGGGTTGCCGGCACTCTGTCGTTTATTGTTTGCATTCATTTATTCAGCATGTAGATGGACAGGAGTCCTAGGGGAATGATGTTAAAGTTGTTTAAACTGTTTTGAATGTTCTTTTATAAATACTGGCCAGGCTTATTTTACCTTGATTGGATTTGCTTATGAAAATTGTTGGTTATGTTTTAAGTGTTCCCCGTTTCCAAATGTTTTGAAAAAGTTTTAAATATGAGCACTAAACCGCTTGTTGAAATATTTAACTTGCATGCTGAGTGAGGACCTAGGTTTAGGACCGTATTCCAGGTCGGGTCCTTACAGTTGGTATCAGAACTCAGAGTCATAGATTCTGTAGACTAACCTGCTTTGTAGGTTGTTGTCCCCATGATCATCAGCACTCCGGGGCCGTCAGGTTTGTCTGAGTTCATTAAGCTAAGGGTTTTATTTTACAATACCGCATCTAGTATACATATGTTCCCCTTGTGGGGTAGTGAGAGTCCCGGTGTGGACTAGCTTTGTGTTTAGTGTAGATCGTTTATGCTGATTACACATAGAGGAGCAGGGACGTTGGGTATTTCCAGCCAAGGAGTTGGACTGTGCATGTCGATGATGAGACCACGTCCATGGTTGTCTAGACCCGTAGGCCACATTTGGCCCTGGCAGTTGAGTTGCCAAGAGAAGAGGGTAGAGGCTAGCATGCCTCAGAGTGAGACTCCTTGAGTAGAGTGTGCTCTAGCCATGAGAGAATTGATGGCAGGTCTTTTAGCTATCAGAGAGCGGAGACCCAGGCGCAGTTGTAGCGCGTAGTGAGGAGTCTCGGGCACAGATAGCCCAGTTGACAGAGTTTATTTAGAAGACACCCCCAGTAGCTCCAGTAGTCTCGGAGGTTCTCAGGAGGGCTTGATCAGCAGGTTTATGTTGATGAGTTAGTTGGAGTGATGGAGCCGCCGAGTTGGGCAAGCAGAAGCTAGGTGGTTGGCCAGGATCGAGTTTATCATCCGAGTGTGGGGATGACCTGATGTTCAGAGGCCAAGGCGTGCCGTTCTGGTGTTGTTTGATACAGCAGTTTGGTGGTGGAAGTCCCTTGAGAGAGGTGGACTAGCAGAGTCTCCACGAGCCACCCGGTCGATTGGCAAGTGCCATGTTAGTAGCTTTTGAGGAAGATGTAGAGACATCTTGACCCCTTGCAAGTCTGCTGTCATTTTGCAGCTAGCTCTTTTAGTATCCTCATGGCCAGGGTGAAGTGTGAAGTTTTCTTGTCAGGATTTAATCCGTCCTTGTTTTTTTTTGTTGCCTAGTAGAAGTGGAGCACCCTTTTTGTTAGCATGTTCCAAAGGTGGAACTAGTTGATGCCACCTGAGTGTTGGCCTGAGTAGTTGTTGAGCATCGAGTGGGATGCAGGAGTAGGCCGTGGCATGTCTGCTAGACGAGTTGCCAGAGAGTAGACTACTCGAGTGTTGAGACTCTTGTGTTGAGTGCCATTGCCCTGTCCCCTGGAGTGTGACCTTCCTTACCCTCAGAGGGGCTTAAAGCCCATAAAGGGATGTTTGTGTTGTAAAGGATGTAGTGCCTGTTGGCACCAAGCTCGGTAAGGAGGCCTAGGTTCAGGCCAGCTCGCACCAGATGTGCAGGTAGTTTTATGACCAGCTCGGAGTTTAGCATCCCCACTAGCCTTGTACCAATTTTCTGAGGTTGCATCTGTTTGGGTTGCATAAGGGATCTAGCTCGGTGGTAGTCGGAGGACTACGAGTGTGAGGACGTTCGAGGGAAAGCAAGAGCTTTCAAGGTCACCAGGAGTTGGGTACAAAAGAGGTTGTAGGTTGTGAAGGGCTACCGCGTTCGAGTTCCCGCATTTGTGTTGTGGCCTTGTGAGCCAGTTTGTTGGTAGAGTGATTCGACTACCCTTGAGTTTCCTTGGTACGAGTAGAGTTGGCATCGATGATGCGTGGTTGGTCCAGCGTGGGAGCCATGTGTTGGATGGATTGTGCGAAGCACATTTGGTGGACACATTGGTATGAGGTTGTTAGCTTGGTGTGGTTATGCTCTTGTAGAGTGAGTTGGCCAATGGGGCGTTTCGTGGTGAGTTGACCCCGAGTTGGTTTGAACTCTTGTTGCTCCCTTGCTAGTTATGGCTCTTTTTGGAGGCAAAGGTTACCTTATGTTAGAGTTCGTGTTGGATCTTAAGGAATCAAGTTGGAGCTGTGCACGCCAGTGTACTCTTGTGTAGCTCGTTCCTTGGGGTATGTTTTGGGAACCACGAAAGCTTCGTGTTGAGAAACCAGTGCTCAGTCCTTTTGGTGTTAGGGCTTTAGTTCTTGGCAAGTGCCCTAATTTTGATCGTAAGGATACCGTGCTTGTAGCCGGGTTGTTGCTTAGGCAAGTTATGCTAGTTGGCCTTTGACATGGGTAGAGGAATTTCTTGTTGATCGATGGTTGGAGTTCAGTTGGAACTAATCAAGGGCGGTGGTAGCAAAGCCGCATAGTTTTTGTCCGTCATTGCTAAGAGTGTTGACCGGATCCCTACCCTGGGTAGAAGCTATGATGTGGTCGATGCTTGAGTTGGAGGCTGACACATTCTGTAGTATTTCTGGTCTTCTTGGTTTTTCGAGGAGTTGGAGCGCGCCAGCATAGTTGAGATGTTGGAGAGAGAGTTGCGCCCGTGTAGCCAGTTGTCTGTTAGATCGTTTGACGGCTGTGTGTGTCGGAGGGTTATCGAAGGAACCCGAGGTTGTGGAGAGCCTCACCAGAGCTCAGCCAGACCCAGGCAGTGTTCCTTGGTTGAGTTGCTGAAAGCTTGTAGTCGGTTGACAAGCTAGTGTTGTTTTAGTGCCTCCGCGTTGGCTTCGAAACTGTTATCTATTGGTGCTTGTAGTTGGCCAAGGTTTGGTTCCCATGTTGTTGTAAGAGCTAGTTTGGTTGGAGCAAGCGGGCGTGGCCCTGAGGACTTGCTCTTGTTTGGAAGGTTTCAAGAGTTGGCACCTCCTTCGGTGTTTGGATAGATACTGCTAGTTCAAAGTTGGTGGTTCAATCGATTGTGGAGTTTCTGGTTGGAAGATGAGTTAGGCCTAAGCTAAAGGAGGAAGTCATTCGTTTAGCCAGTTGGACTTGAGAGTTGCATGTCCTTGGAGGCGAACTTCGCCAGTTGTAAGCTTGAGTTGAGTTCTGCAGAGCAAGCCTTTCTCAGGCTTTGCTCCTAGTTGTTGCGCGTTCATGGTTGGCATTTAGTTGAGCCAAAGTTGAGGGGGTTGGCATAGAGGTGCCGTGGCATTGGTTGGTTAAACCTTTGAGTTGTTATCCTCGAGGTGTTGTGTTGCAAGTAGCCGCGTGTTGTTTTATTCCTTGCTGCTCGAGATTTTCGAGAGAGGTATGTTATTTGTTTTCCTGTCTGGCGATATTCTCTTAGGCCAGTGGCTGATCGGATTGCATTGGAAAGTTGTTGTCGGCCGATGAGGGGCTCCAATATATTAGTTTGGCTGAGTGGAGCTCTGCTCGACCTTGTCGTTCATGGGTGGCCGTGGCTGAAGTTTCACTAGTGTGAGTGGCGTTAGCCGTCCGTGAACTGTATGTGCCCCTGGCTTGAGTGCGTCGGTGCTCTTCAAGATGGTTGCTTAAGTGTTGTGGACGCGTTCTAGTTGGACAAGTTTGCCTTTGGGATCGGCTTCCAGGTGGTGGTTCGATTGGATTTCGTTAAGGCTTATAGGCAACCATTGGAGTTCGTTGGTCTCTTGTGAAGTAAGAGTAGGCTGACTAGTTTCTGGAACCCGAGAGGTTCAGTTGGTTGGCCAGCATGGTGTAGGGATAAAATTGTTCGTTAACAGCTGTGAGTATAAAGAGGAGTACGCCGGTGCGTGGCGTAGAGTTTTAGAGCCTGTAACCCGTCCACAAGTTTGCTGAGAGTAGCGCCGTGGAGAGGCGTTCTGAGTTGGGTCAGCAGGGATAAGTGAGCCCTAGGGTTGTGAGACCGTTTGAGAGTTGATGCGAGTTTGAGGATGTGGCTTACCGACTAGCACTATCGCATCTTTTCTTCAAGCTCTCGAGTGTATGTTCGGGCTTGGTTGAGATAGTTTGTGGCAGACTCGATGCCTTTTTGGCTTGAGCCTTTGGAAACCCAAGAGGGTCGGGATTTTGAAGAAGGACTAGTGTTGGCTTGACAATGAGTTGGTTGGTTAAGGATCAGTGGAGTTTTCCTAGAGTTGTTTTCGTCTTAGGACTTTCGAGGACGAAAGTCTTAAAAGGAGGGAGTATTGTAACGGCCCAGCTTTTCTATTTCCCCGCTCCTGTGTGTTTCCTGTTCATTATTCGGATGTTCGGATGGGCCGTTAGAGCTATTTTAACCCTTAGGGGTATTTTGGTCTTTTGCCCCTGTAAGGGTTTTGTGAATTTTCAAGACTTCGGGTCACTCCCGCCTTTTGTCGAGGCTTGATTGTTGTTGGTTGCAAGACCCAAGAAGTTCGGGCTAGTTGGTTGGAAGTTTGGAGGTGATTTGGTAATTAACAAAATTATTGTTAATTTAAGTGCTTCCATTGGGATTTGAACCCTTGCCCTTGATGGTGATTTGGAAGCTTGGTTTAAATGAGTTTTAATAAGGAGTAAAGGTTGCTTCACCCGAGAATCGAAGGAGGAAGCCCGGGGAAGAGATTTAGGTCACCAAGACCTATTTAAATTAGGAAAAGGAAAGAAAATCAAGAAAATCCCATTCCCCATGTTTTACCTCTCTCTCTCTCTCTTTCTCTCTCTCTCTCCTTGCCGACCTCACCAAGAAACGCAACCGAGTCGCACCGAGCCGCCTCGAGCCACTGACCCCCAGCAGCGACCCGCCGCCGCCATCACCCTGTCGCCCGACCATCATCCTGGCCCGCCCACCCATCACTGCGCCTACCCGATCAGCGGCCAGACGCTGCCGCAGCGGCAGCCCGTCGCCCAAACGCCAGACGCCCAGCAGCGCGTCGCACAACCCGTCGTCCAGCTCCAGCGCGCCCGCGTCGGGCGTCTCCGTCTGCTTCTGCGCTCCAGCGCGCCCGCGCCTGCACGACCGTGTCGCCAGCGCCCGTCCGCGCGCCTGCCCCTGCCGCTCCAGTGCCCGTGTCGCCGTGCCAGTGCCAGTCCCTTGCCGCGCCAGCGTGCCCAGCGCGCCCGATCACGCTGCGCCCACCGTACGTCCCCGCCCGCCCACTTGCCGCCGAGAGCCTATTTTGCCAAAATTGTTGGGGCCGAGACCTAGTGCCTTCTCGATTGGTAATTCCCGAGCCTCCAGTCTTTTGGACCCTAAGTTGATTGGCTGTTGTTATTTAATTAGGATATTTTCATTAAATGCTTAGGTTGCTCGGGTTCACTTAGAAGCTCGGGAGTCGCTTGGTTGGCTTATGGTAGTTATTTTCTGCTTTTTTCCTGTTAAGGATTTCTTACCGTGGTTGTGTGGACCCTGCGATGCTATCATGATTGTGCCTTGTATGCTTGGTTGTTGTTATGAGTATGTTAGCTATTGAACAACTTGTGTTTGAATCTTGCTAGCATGTTGCTTGTTGTTCATGTTAGTGCCATGCTAGGTTTGTTCTTCCAGCATGCCATGTCTTGTGATTGTATGAAATTTCCAGTGGGTAGGTTACATGTTTTCTCTTGCTTCCAAATCGTGTTGCTCTTGTGTCCCCTGATATATTCTGTTAGTTCCATGCAAGGGGTTTAATTACCTTGGCATACCTTGTTCTATTTTATCCTGTTAGTTCCGTGCCAGGCATAGGCGGGTGATGTATAGTGTAGAAGACTGTAGGGGTAACTAGTTTAGGTCCCGCCGGTAAGACCCCGATGGACATCCGGAGGTGTAAGACCACGATGGGCATCCTAGGTGTGTAAGTCCTCGATGGGCATCACCGAGTTGGAGGTGTAAGACCGATGGGCATCCTAGGTGTGTAAGTCCTCGATGGGCATCACCGAGTTGGAGGTGTAAGACCCGATGGGCATCCTAGGTGTGTAAGTCCCGATGGGCATCACCGAGTTGGAGGTGTAAGACCGATGGGCATCCTAGGTGTGTAAGTCCCCGATGGGCATTACTGAGTTGGAGGTGTAAGACCCTGATGGGCATCCTAGGTGTGTAAGTTCCCGATGGGCATCACTGAGTTGGAGGTGTAAGACCCGGATGGGCATCCTAGGTGTGTAAGTCCCCGATGGACATCACTGAGTTGGAGGTGTAAGACCCTGATGGGCATCCTAGGTGTGTAAGTCCCCGATGGGCATCACTGAGTTGGAGGTGTAAGACCCTGATGGGCATCCTAGGTGTGTAAGTCCCCGATGGGCATCACTGAGTTGGAGGTGTAAGACCCTGATGGGCATCCTAGGTGTGTAACTCCCCGATGGGCATCACTGAGTTGTATGTGACGACCCAGGTTTTTCATCCCGGTCTTCCAGGTATGCCTTAGGGGTAATTTGGTAATTTGGTCGGGCCGTCAGGGCCGTTTGTGTCTTTTCCAGTTACTAAAATTAATGGATGGATTTATGTAGGTTTTTGGAAGGATTTGTGGTTTGGTTTGGGCAAGGTTTGATGCAAAAGTAAAAATAAAGGGAATTGTGTTGCAGCTGGGGTTTGAACCCAGGTCTCCTGGAAAGCTTGTGGGGTTGTGTGCCAATTGAGCCATTAGGTGCTCGTGTTGCTCTTTCTGCATCACATCTTAGTTAACCTTGGATCTTTGGTGTTTGGTGCATTTGGTTAAATGAAATTGAAATTAGGTTTGTTGTGTTTCTTCTCCAAAAGAGTTGTGGCCGCCCAAGCTTTCTCCCAAGCTCTCCTTGCCGATTCTTCATCCTTGCAGCTCCCTTGGATCGCTCAAAGATCATTCCGGTAGGTATCGATCTTCCTCTTCTTCTTCTCATCCGTTTGGTGTGCTTTTGGCCAAGTGAATAGAGGTGTGTTGTGTGTGTTTGTGTTGATTGCAGCCAGTCGAGAGAAGCCCCAGCCAGCAGCCATCGTCGCACGTCCAGCCGGCCAGATCGCACGCCGGATCGCGCCAGCAGCAGCCCAGATCGCCCCTGCCGTCGTACCAGATCGCCCTTGCCGTCACAGCCCCTGCCGTCGCGCACGGATCGCCCTTGCCGTCACAGCCCTGCTTCGGCCATTGCCACCGGGACGTCACGCCCGCGATCGCGCGAGCGAGACGCTGAGACGCTGCGCGCCTTTCGCCGTGTCGCTTGCCGAGCCGCTCGCCGCCACGCCCGACGTTCGCCGCGCGCGCGTCGCCGAGCGAGCAGCTCGCCGTGTCCGCACATCGCGACGCCAGCGCCGCGTGCGTGCCGCTCGCTGCCGAGTCCCGTCGTCCTGCGCACACCCCCCCCTAGCGCCCATCCGCCGCTACAGCAGACGCCGCCAGCCGCCGTGCGCAGCGCGCAGCAGCCAGCCGCCCCCGCCGCCGTGCCGGCCAAAGGCAACTCCAAGTTCGTGTCGCCGCGCGCGCGCGTGAGTGCCCCGAGCCGAGCTTGCTTGTTCTATTGTTTTTAGACGCTTTTAGATGCCGATTATTATTGGTTTGCTAGGTTCCCGCCGCTAGCTCGGGTTTGTTCCGCACTTAGGATTTGTGTGTAGAAGCCTCCCGACCAAGGTAAGGATTTCTCTTACCGGAGTTGTGTGGGCCTGCGGTATATTTGTGATTGTTTTTGTATGCCCGCAGTGTATGATTATTAGCATGTTTAGCCCTAGGTGATCTGCTCAATTCTGGATCGCATGAACTCTTGTATTGTTTCTCATGTTAGCCCATGCTAGGTTGTTCCATTCTCGCATGTTCGATACTGCTTCTTGCTTCATAGTATCATGCTAGGTTCCTTGTATCTGTTGAGCACGTATTGGATCGCATTGATTGAATTGTTATTATTGCTATGGTTTAGAGTTCGTAGGTAGCATCATCCGGCGGATGCATAACGTAACTTGCATCCCCGATGCGGGGGCGTGCGAGATGGTACTCGTCCCCGATCCCGTTAGGGTTTAGCTAACCCTAACGGTGGCCTCGCAATCTTGGGTGAGGGTGGCAAACCGTTAAATGCCCCAACGGTCGGGATGATGACTTGGCATTTCCTCGTCCCGACGATCGGCACGTCCTCGGCGTGTTCGGCCGTAGCCCTTGATTGCCACTGTTAGGGCAAGGACCGCTTCGGTGTAAGCCTACCACGACCGGTTCCTTAGCCTCAAAGTGCGGTGGTACAGGTGACATAGTTCACGTGTCCAGTCTCACACCCCTATGTCGGTGACACCGATCCGAGAGATTTAGTTAGGCATGGTGATCGAACACGGCGACTTGCCACTAGACCCAGCACTTCGAGTTTGCGGTAGCATGCGGTGCGCGCTTACGCTCATTACAACGCCGATCGAGAGAGCTCCTCGGGATCTTGAGCGAGTGCACCTTTCGTGTCGACGATGAGTCGAGGCTAAGGCCGGGACTTATTCCCGTATAGAGCGTATAGTGTGTTGTGGTATTTCCGGACTAAGACCACGAGTTGGCATCCGAGGTCCAAGTTTGGACTTAGCTATGTGCTCCGCTCTGTGTTTGTACTCATAGCTTGCATACATTCTTCTAGATGATCATGTATATCGTATTGTACCCCGGTTGGGGATTCTTCTTGGGGTAATTCGTTACCTACCCTTATTCTGTGGTTTTCCACGAGTAACCAAGCGGGAGAGAGGGATGGTGAAGGAGGAGCTGTGATCATGGAATCCTGCTTGTCATCTCGACCATTTTATTATATCATGACTCTTGACTTTTGTTATTTCCCACGAATGCATGTAGACGGACACGGAGCCCTAGGATGTTTTCTTACGTTTTATGGATTCCAGCATATTTGTACTTGTGGAATGTTTAAATGGTTTAAATAAATCTCTGATCAGAGTATGCTTTTAGAAATGTATGTTTTTGTAAAGACCCGACCCAAAAGGGGCTCTAAATGGGCCTTTACCCCAATGCATGTAGTGAAAATAAAAGACATTATGAAAAATACATTTCGGATCCCAAGTAAAAACAGAAACATTCAACAACCAAAACATACATTTCTAAAAGCATACTCTGATTAGAGATTTATTTAAACCATTAAAACAATCCACAAGTACAAATATGCTGGAATCCATAAAACGTAAGAAAACATCTTGGGGCTCTGTGCCCGTCTACATGCATTCAGGGGAAATAACAAAAGTCAAGAGTCATGATAAATAAAATAATCAGAGATGACAGCAGGATTCCATGATCACAGCTTCCCCTTCAGCCATCCTGTCTCCCGCCTTGATTACCTGTGGAAAACCACAGAATAAGGGTGAGTAACGAATTACCCAGTAAGAATCCCCAACCGGGGTACAATACGATATACATGATCATCTAGAAGAATGTATGCAAGCCATGAGCACAAACATAGAGCGGAGCACATAGCTAAGTCCACACTTGGACCTCGGATGCCAACTCAGGGTCTTAGTCCGGAAATACCACAACACACTAAACGCGCTATACGGGAACAAGTCCCGGCCTTAGCCTGTCTCACTGCCGATCGAAAAGGTGCACTAGCTCAAGATCCCGAGGAGCTCTCCGTCGGCGCTGTAATGAGCGTAAGCGCGCACCGCATGCTACCGCAAACTCGGGGTCCGCCGGGTCTAGTGGCAAGCGCCCGTGTTCATCACCATGCCTAACTAAATCTCTCGGATCGGTGTCACCGACATAGGGGTGTGAGACTCGACACGTGAACTATGTCACCAACCACCGCACTGAGGCTAAGGAACCGGCCGTGGTAGGCTTACACCGTGAAGCGGTCCTTGCCCTAACAGTGGCAATCAAGGGCTACGGCCGAACACGCCGAGGACGTGCCGATCGCCGCCGGGACGAGGCAACGCCAAGTCATCATCCCGACCGTTGGGGCATTTAACGATCGCCACCCTCACCCAAGATTGCGGGGCCTACCGGTTGGGATAGCTAATCCCTCACGGGGTCCAAGGACGGAGAATCGCTCTCGAACGTCCCTTGCCATAGATGCAAGATACTTTATGCATCGGGCCCTGATGATGCTATCTACCCGAATTCTAAACCTTAACAATAATAACAATTCAATCAATGCACCAATACGTGCTCAACAGATACAAGGAACCTAGCATGATACTACGAAGCAAGAACAGATATCGAACATGCTAGAATAGAACAACCTAGCATGGGCTAACATGAGAAACAATACAAGAGTTCATGCCATCGAGAATTGAACAGAGCACCTAGGGCTAAACATGCTAGTAATCATACACAGCATACAAAACAACAATCACAAATATACCGCAGGTCCACACAACCCCTGTAAGAAATCCTTACCTTGGTCGGAAGACTTCTACACACAAATCCTAAGTCATGAACAATCCCGAGCTAGCGAGCGGAACCTAGCAAACCAACAATAATCGGATCTAAAATGTCTAAACAACAATAGAACAACAAGCTCGGCTCGGGGAACTCACGCGCGACGACGACACGAGCTTGGGGTCACTGCAGCCGCTCTCGGCAAGGCCGGCGCTGGCGCTGTGGCCGCACGCACGCACGACGGCAGCAGGACACGCTACCGCTGCTGCTACCGCACGCGGCACGGCAGGGACACGCGCGCGCGCGAGCGTCGGGCGGCGCGCGCGCGGCGCGCCGCGCGTGCGATGCGACACGGCGGCGAGCACTGATAGGGACGCGCGCGCGCGAACGTCGGGCGAAGGCGCGCGGCGCCGCGCGTGGCGACGACGACGCGACGACGCTGGCCGGCGCGCGGCGCGAGCAGCTTCGTGTGAAGGCCTCTGGCGCGCGCGCGAGCGACGGGCGAGCGGCTTCGGCGAAAGGCCTCTGGCGCGATTCGGGCGTCGCGAACGACGATCGGCGATCAGTCTTCTGACGAACGCAAGGCCGCTAGGACAGATCGCGCGTCTGAGCGACGGGGCGATCTGTCTTTGCTGGACGAACGGCAAGGCTGCTAGGACAGATCTGGCGTCGAGCCGACCGGTGGGCGTCGCGCGGCGACGACAGGGCGATCTGTCTTTGCCGGGGCGGGCTTCACTCGGTGGGTGCGCAATCAACACAACACACACAACACACCTCTTTTCACTTGGCCAAACGCACACCAAACGGATGAGAAGAAGAAGAAGAAGATCAATACCTACCCGAAATGATGATGATCGAACCCAAGGAGATGCAAGGATGAAGAATCGGCAAGGCTATGGAGAGGAGAGCTTGGGCGCCAAGAGGGGATTTGGAGAAGAAGATGGAATAAACCTAATTCTATTCCATTTAACCAAATGCACCAAAACTCCAAAATCCAAGGTTAACTAAGATGTGATGCAGAAAGAGCAACAAGAGCACCTAATGGCTCAATTGGCACACATCTCTACAAGCTTCCTAAGAGACCCGGTTCAAACCCCTACTGCAAAGACAATTTCCTTTATTTTTACTTTTGCATCAAACCTTGCTCAAACCAAACCTCAAACTCCTCCAAAACCTACATAAAACCATCCAATAATTTTAGTAATCGAAAAGACACAAACGACCACTGACGGCCCGACCAAATTACCAAATTACCCCTAGGGCATACCGGAAGACCGGGAAGAAAAACTCGGTCGTTACAATATTCCCTCCTTTTTATGACTTTCGTCCTCGAAAGTCCTTAAGACAAAAATGTACTGCTCGGGGTAATGCAACCTCATCTCGCCTTCCCGCTCCCAAGTGGCTTCCTCGAACCCCGATTCTTCCACCGAACCTTTACCAAACGAATCTCGCGATTACGCAACGCCTTGGTCTCAAAGGCAAGGATCCTCACCGCTTCTCCTCGAAGTTCAAATCCTCATTCACCGCAAAGGCTCAAAGTCCACAATGTGCGACGGGTCCGGCACATACCGCCTCAACATCGATACATGAAAAACACTATGCACGCGATAGTGACGGAGGTAGGGCTAACCGGTAAGCAACTCGCCAATCCTCTCTAGATCTCAAATGGACCAACAAAACGGGGACTCAACTTCCCACGCTTACCAAACCTCGTAACACCTCGCATCGGAGCAACCTTAAGGAACACATGCCGACCAACCTCAAACTCCAAATCTCGACGCCGAACATCAGCGTAACTCTTCTCGCTGCTCTCGAGTGTCAACATACGAGCTATAATCTTCTCGCCTGACCGCACCATTGGTCAATCGCAGAATCTCGGGACCAAAACTCGTCTATCACCAACCTCTTCCCGAACACGGGGACCGACAACGCTTACCATACAAAGCCTCGAATGGAGCCATCTGAATCGACGATCGATAATCGTTGTTATAGGCAAACTCCATCAAAATCTGATATCGGTCCCAATCGCTCGGGAAATCCAACACACAAGCCCTCTTCGAGATCCAAAACTCTCTTGGGTTCTCAAAAACTCAAGGTCACAATGCCAACCAGACTGGGCATACACTGAACTACAAGGGAACAGACGGCAAACCACGTCCTCAACTCGCACCAACTCTAAAAAACGGTGCTACTCACAAAGAACTCGAGGATCGCCAAAAGCTCAAAACTTTACACCACGCTCGCTAAACTCCTCCTGAAGCTCACAAATGACAACAAACAAACTCACCCTTCAACAACAAATCAAGCCAAACAACTGAACCTTCCAGATTCTAGAAACCAAACGGCCGAAAGCAAACTTTTCCATGCAAATCTACTAGCAACTGGCCAAAGAAAACACTGCCAGGCAAGGAAACCACCAAAATTCCTCTCAAGGAAAACTCGGGCTGCAAGGACTAAACCATCACGCAGCTCTTTACGGCACAACACCTTGAGGAAAATAGCTCAATGGCTTTACCAACCAAAGCCATGGCACCTCTGTGCCAACCCACTCAAACGGCTCTGCTACTCCAACTGCGAGCGCACAACAAGGGTCAAAGCCCGAGAAGGGCTTGCTCAGCAAAACTCAACCCAAACTTATAACGAGCGACACTCGCCTCCAAGCTACCTCTCAACTCTTAAAATCCAACTGACTACTCAAAGGACTTCTCCTTTAAGCTTAAGCCTAACTCAACTTCCAACCAGAAGCTCCACTCCCGAAACCTCACGAGGAAAACGGATAACGACAACCTCAAAGCTAACTCTCGAGGCTGACATCCAGGAGCAACTCAACCACCACAGCAGAGACTAGGGAAAGGGAAATCTTCAATCCCCAAAGAACCAACAACTTTCCGAAACAACTCTTCTCGGCGGCCACCGCCCTTGCGAGGGGACAAACAACTCTTGCTTGCTAACAACACAAAGCGAGGACCCTCTCATTGGGATGACACTGCGCTACTCGATCAAATACACAACTCGGGCTAAGTGACTCCTACAAAAACAGAAACGAATTTCCCAAAGAAGCAAACTCAAGGGCAACGGACTTCACACAAGCTCACCGACTTGCTCAAACCCAAGGCAACAAAGAACCAACTCTCTTGGAAGCAACACCCAAGGAATATCTCAACCAATCGGATCTCCAATCCAAAACAAACAAAGACTTGCTCAATCGCCGAGGGAGGGGTCAACTCCCACAACTTATCGACTAAGAACACGACCTCGTGGCAACGCCTTCCAAATAGAACCGAACTAGCACTCAAAACAACAAGAGAACCCAATCTTAGCCAAACACTCACAAGAGGCGAACAACCCTTACTGCAGCCTCTAGAACACCATCCAAGAGTCTCATGGCGGACAAACGATCGCTTCCAAGCAGCCCAACAAACTTTTCCTTCAAGCTAACACCTCTACCATTAACTCATGGCTACGGGAGGAATCGACAACCCCTGTATGAAACGGCTCTTACAAGCGGACAACCGAAGGACAGAGAGCTCCACAAACGCTCACCGCCTTGCTCCACTAAAGCAACAACATCTAAATCTCACGGGGCAACAACAAGGGCAACTCAAAATCCTGGAAATAGGAAAACAACCAACAGGGCACAAACCACTCGCCCCACGAGCAAAACTAATCTCTAGCAACTCCAATCCACACCTTGGTCAACACCAAGCATCAACTTGCCACCACACCTAACCAATCCGGACTCTACTCCAAACAACCACCGCTCGCTAGCCTACCAAGATCGCTAGCAACTCAACTGAGGCTACGAACCACACGGCTCCCCACTTGCCAACTGAAACTCACTACTGGCTCTCGACCGAGCTCGGAGAGGCTCTCCACAACCTAGGGTTCTTCGGCAACCCTCGACACACACCGCCGACAAACGAAGCTAGCTAACGACCAACCGCTCGAGCAGCACAACTCTCTCCAAAGATCTCAACCATGCAGGCCAACTCCAATACCTTGGAAACCAAGAGGACCCGAAACGCTACCGAATGCGTCGTCCTCCTACTCAAACATCAGCCTCTCAACAAGGCTTCTACCCAAGGAAAGGATCCAAACAACTCTCTTAGCCAAGGCGAACAAAAACTGCGCGGCTTTGCTACCATCGCTCTTGTTCGGTTTCAAATCAACTCCAACCGAAGGAACACCAAAAGTTCCAACTCCACACGATGCTCAAAGCTGAGGCAACCTTGCTTTATCAAGGCATAACCATGCCAAACCGAACTCACTTTATACCAAGCCTCTACCAAGGGTGCTTACCCATAAGGCATCCAAATCCTCTCGCAAGGCATCAGCTCATCTCGCCTCAAAAAGCATTCAACTTAGGGTCCCTCTGCTGGACCAAACTCGCATCTACAATGCTCAACTCTCCTCAGATTAAGGCACTCGAAGGTAGTTGACCGCACTGCCAACCACAAAGAAAATTTCTTGGCCTTAACACTAGCGCGAGAATCACGCCCACAAACAATTACCAACCGCCAACCTGCTGACTTACTCAACCTCCAGTAACACTGGAAAAAGGCTCCGGCTCCGGCTCCTCTCGAGCATTCTTTCGCTTGTAGTCCATCGACTACCACTGAACTAGCCCTCTGGCACGACCTAAACGGGTGCAACTGCCATAAACAGATCCAAGGCTAAAGGAGTACGCTGAACTCCGAACGGCATAGAACCATCTGCTATGCCCAAGCCAAACTCAAGCTCGAATCTGGACTTAGTGCCAAAGTGGCACACCAACCAATGCACCTCAAGTGCTACTACTACCAAATCCACATCTCGAGGAAGTCAAGGTCATTAAACAACAAAGCGGAGCTCGCAAGGGGGCAAAGATGACCCTTCATCCGCCTCAAGCCACTAACACGGCAACTTGCCAAACAATCGGGCGATCGTGGAGACTCGCTAGTCCACCTCTCACAAGGGACTTCCACCACCATCCGATGAACCAAACACCACAGAACGGCACACACCTCGGCCTCTGAGAGCAGCGGGGCATCCCACACACGGATGCTAAACTCAAACTCGGCCAACTACTTTACTACTAGCGAGGGGACTTACTAAAACATCGAGCTCTACAGGCATCCATTTGCCAACCTCGGCGTCTCCATCAACGCCAACAAACTCATCCGAATAAACTCACGATCATGCCCTCCCGGAACCTCCGGGCTACAAGAGCTACTGGGAAAAAATGTCTTTGAAACAAACTCACACCGGGCTATCTGTGCCGGGACTCCTCACTACGCGCTACAAATCTGCGCTGGGTCTCCGCTCTCGATAGCTAAAGACCGCCATCAAATCTCTCATGGCCGGAGCACACTCGCCTCAAGGAGTCTCACTCTGCGGCGCCGCTAGCCTCTACCCCCCTCTAGGCAACTCAATCGCCGGGCCCAATCGCATGCGAGCCTAACAACCACGGACGCGGCCTCAACATCAACACGATCGGTCCAACTCCTCGGTCGGACATGCCAAGCGCCCTGCTCTCCTGCAGGTGCGATCAATATCTTGGCGATCGCACGAAGCACCTCCACCCTCTCACTAGGGAAAAGCAAGAATCGGGCCACAAATGGCCAACGGAGTCTAAGCTCTACCTCCCTCTCGGAACGATGTCCCGTGGGCATCCGAATCTATCTGGATACCTCAACAAGTCGCTAAACAAACTGCTGCGATCATGAAAAGTTGGCATGATGGCTCACTAAGCCCAAACCAACAACGAGTCGAAACTCGCTCGTCTCTGCTACACAACACTACACAAGGCATACACTAGATGACAGGTATTGTAAATTCTTAACCCTTTTTTTTTCTTTCTAAAACAATAAACCTAGGCGTACTGATGACCGCCGAGTCTTTGGTGATCATGGAAGGACGACCTACAACAAAAGGTCGACTCTACGAATCTATGACTCGAGCTCGATACCAATCAGAAAGACCCGACCCAAAAGGGGCTCTAAATGGGCCTTTACCCCAATGCATGTAGTGAAAATAAAAGACATTATGAAAAATACATTTGGATCCCAAGTAAAAACAAAACATTCAACAACCAAAACATACATTTCTAAAAGCATACTGATTAGAGATTTATTTAAACCATTAAAACAATCCACAAGTACAAATATGCTGGAATCCATAAAACGTAAGAAAACATCTTGGAGCTCTGTGCCCGTCTACATGCATTCAGGGGAAATAACAAAAGTCAAGAGTCATGATAAATAAAATAATCGAGAGATGACAAAGCAGATTCCATGATCACAGCTTCCCCTTCACCATCCTGTCTCCCGCTTGATTGATTACCCGTGGAAAACCACGGAATAAGGGTGAGTAACGAATTACCCAAAGAAGAATCCCCAACCGGGTACAATACGATATACATGATCATCTAGAAGAATGTATGCAAGCCATGAGCACAAACATAGAGCGGAGCACATAGCTAAGTCCACACTTGGACCTCGGATGCCAACTCGTGGTCTTAGTCCGGAAATACCACAACACACTAAACGCGCTATACGGGAACAAGTCCCGCCTCGGCTTGCTCTCATCGTCGATACGAAAGGTGCACTAGCTCAAGATCCCGAGGAGCTCTCCAGGGCGTGCGTTGTAATGAGCGTAAGCGCGCACCGCATGCTCTGCAAAACTCGGGGTGCCGGTCTAGTGGCAAGTCGCCTAGGTTCGATCCACCATGCCTAACTAAATCTCTCTCGGATCGGTGTCACCGACATAGGGGTGTGAGACTCGACACGTGAACTATGTCGGCTGAACCACCGCACCGAGGCTAAGGAACCGGTCGTGGTAGGCTTACACCGAGAAGCGGTCCTTGCCCTAACAGTGGCAATCAAGGGCTACGGCCGAACACGCCGAGGACGTGCCGATCGCCGGGGGCGAGGCAACGCCAAGTCATCATCCCGACCGTTGGGGCATTTAACGATCCGCCACCCTCACCCAAGATTGCGGGGCCTACCGGTTGGGATAGCTAATCCCTCACGGGGTCCAAGGACGGAGAATCTGTCTCGAACGTCCTTGCCATAGATGCAAGATACTTTATGCATCGGGCCCGATGATGCTATCTACCCGAATTCTAAACCTTAACAATAATAACAATTCAATCAATGCATCCAATACGTGCTCAATGAGATACAAGGAACCTAGCATGATACTACGAAGCAAGAACAGATATCGAACATGCTAGAATAGAACAACCTAGCATGGGCTAACATGAGAAACAATACAAGAGTTCATGCCATCAGAATTCGAACAGAGCACCTAGGGCTAAACATGCTAGTAATCATACACAGCATACAAAACAACAATCACAAATATACATGAGGTCCACACAACCCCTGTAAGAAATCCTTACCTTGGTGGAAGACTTCTACACACAAATCCTAAGTCATGAACAATCCCGAGCTAGCGAGCGGGAACCTAGCAAACCAACAATAATCAGCATCTAAAATGTCTAAACAACAATAGAACAAAGAAAGCTCGCTCGGGGAACTCACGCGCGACGACGACGACACGAGCTTGGGGCTGCGCAAGCCGCTCGGCAAAGTAGCAGGCTGGCGCTGTACCGGCGCACTGCACGCGCGCACGCGCAGGGCACGCCCGGCTGCTGCACGCACGGCACGGCAGGGACGCACGCGCGCGCGCGCTGTCGTCTGCGCGCGGCGCTGGCGCGCGGGCGTCGCGATCGCGGACACGGCGAGCGGCTCGGCGAGGAGCGCGCGCGCGAACGTCTGGCGCGGCGCGCGCGGGCGCTGGCGTCGCGACGGCGACGCGCGCGACGCGACGCGGCGCGCGGCGGCAGCTTGGCGGGTGAAGGCCTCTCGCGCGCGCGAGCGATCGGGCGAGCGGCTTCGGGCGAAGGCCTCTGGCGCGATTCGGCGTCGCGAACGATCGGGCGATCTGTCTTCTTTGAACGAACGGCAAAGGCGCTAGGACAGATCGGCGTCGCGCGATCTGGCGATCTGTCTTCTTTGGACGAACGGCAAGGCTACTAGGAGAGATCTGGGCGTGCGGCCGACCGGCGGGGCGTCGCGACAGCGAGGGCGATCTTTGCTCTTGGTTGGGCTTCACTCGGTGGCCGCAATCAACACAACACACACAACACACCTCTTTTCACTTGGCCAAACGCACACCAAACGGATGAGAAGAAGAAGAAGAAGATCAATACCTACCCGGAATGATGATGATCGAACCCAAGGAGATGCAAGGATGAAGAATCGGCAAGGCTATGGAGAGGGAGAGCTTGGGCGGCCAAGAGGGGATTTGGAGAAGAAGATGGAATAAACCTAATTCTATTCCATTTAACCAAATGCACCAAAACTCCAAAATCCAAGGTTAACTAAGATGTGATGCAGAAAGAGCAACAAGAGCACCTAATGGCTCAATTGGCACACATCTCTACAAGCTTCCCAAGAGACCCGGGTTCAAACCCCGGCTGCAGCACAATTTCCTTTATTTTTACTTTTGCATCAAACCTTGCTCAAACCAAACCTCAAACTCCTCCAAAAACCTACATAAAACCATCCAATAATTTTAGTAACTGGAAAAGACACAAACGACCCTGACGGCCCGACCAAATTACCAAATTACCCCTAGGGCATACCTGGAAGACCGGGAAGAAAAACCTGGGTCGTTACAGTTTTGGTTGTTGAATGTTTCTGTTTTTACTTGGGATCCGAAATTTCTTTTTCATAATGTCTTTTATTTTGAATACATGCATTGGGGTAAAGGCCCATTTAGAGCCCCTTTTGGGTCGGGTCTTTACAGTGTAAGACCCTGATGGGCATCCTAGGTGTGTAAGTCCCCGATGGTCATCACTGAGTTGGAGATGTAAGACCCTGATGGGCATCCTAGGTGTGTAAGTCCCCGATGGGCATCACTGAGTTGGAGGTGTAAGACCCTGATGGGCATCCTAGGTGTGTAAGTCCCCGATGGGCATCACTGAGTTGGAGGTGTAAGACCCCGATGGGCATCCTAGGTGTGTAAGTCCCCGATGGGCATCACTGAGTTGGAGGTGTAAGACCCCGATGGGCATCCTAGGTGTGTAAGTCCCCGATGGGCATCACTGAGTTGGAGGTTTAAGATCCCGATGGGCATCCTAGGTGTGTAAGTCCCCGATGGGCATCACTGAGTTGGAGGTGTAAGACCTTGATGGGCTTCCTAGGTGTGTAAGACCCCGATGGGCATCACTGAGTCCTAGGTTGTGTAAGACCCCGAAGGGCATCCAAGTGTAGAACCTAGGATAGGTTGTAGATGTAAGCCCTTGAATAGGCTCGCTCTAGGAGTAGCTCATAGCCTAATTCAACCGTTTTGCTCTAAGTCATTGTTCTATTTGCATGTATACTAGGGTGCTAGATGACTGATGTATCGTATTGTACCCCGGTTGGGGATTCTTACTGAGTATGTTTATACTCACCCTTATTTCTGTGGTTTTCCACCGGTAACTTGGGACAAAGACCGGGATGGCTAGCGGAGGGAGCTGTTTGATCATGGGGGGCTGCCGGCACTCTGTCGTTTATTGTTTGCATTCATTTATTCAGCATGTAGATGGACAGGAGTCCTAGGGGAATGATGTTAAAGTTGTTTAAACTTTTTTGAATGTTCTTTTATAAATACTGTCCAGGCTTATTTTACCTTGATTGGATTTGCTTATGAAAATTGTTGGTTATGTTTTAAGTGTTCCCCGTTTCCAAATGTTTTGAAAAAGTTTTAAATATGAGCACTAAACCGCTTGTTGAAATATTTAACTTGCATGCTGAGTGAGGACCTAGGTTTAGGACCGTATTCCAGGTCGGGTCTTTACACCTGCTCCGAACCTCGAAACCAAAAGACCAGAAACGCTTCAGAATGTGTCATCCTCCTACTCAAAGCATCAGCCACATCGTAGCTTCCACCCAGGGTAAGGATTCCGAGCAACACCCTTAGCAACTACGGTCAGGAACTACGCGGCTTCACTACAACCACCATTTGTTCAGTACCATCTGAACTCCAACCATGAACACAAGAGGTTCCACCAACCAAGCTTAGGTTCAACTTAACAAACTTGCCTAAGCAACAACCCAACTACGAGCACGGTATCCTTACAACCTCAACTAAAGCCTTACAACATCCACCTGGAGTCCAACTACCCAAGAACTGAGCACCAGTTCTCCAATGCAAGCCCTGCATGGTTCTAAAACTCTCGCCACCAGAACGAACTACACAAAACACACTTGTGTGCACAACTCTCAACCTTCCTTCAGAGATCCAAGACTAATAGGTGCTTTCCAAAAGGCAACACTAACTTCTGGCAGAGATACAATCAACCAAAGGAACACCAAAAGTTCCATCTCCACACGATACTCGAAGCTGCGGCAACCTTGCTCTACTAAAGCATAACAATGCCAAACCGAACTTACTTTATACCAAGCCCCTACCAAGTGTGCTGACACATAAGGCGTCCAACTCCTCTCATAAGGCATCCTACTCATCTCATAGGCATCCAACTCGCCTCATAGGCATCCAGCTCATCTCATAGGCATCCAACTCGCCTCATAGGCATCCAACACGCCTCATAGGCATCCAGCTCATCTCATAGGCATCCAACTCATCTCATAGGCATCCAACTCATCTCAAAAGCATCCAACTCACTGCCCCTCAGCTGGGCCAACTCGCATCTACGATGCTCAACACTCCTCAGATTTAGGCACTACAAGGTAGTTGACCGCACTACCAACCACAAAGATCTCTTGGCCTTAGCACTAGCATGAGACTCACACGCACTAACACTTACCAACCGACAACCTGCTGACTTACTCAACCCCCAGTAACACTGGGAAGAGGCTCCGGCTCCTCTAGAACATCATTTCGCTTGTAGTCATTCGACTACCACTGAACTAGCCCTCTTGCACGACCTAAACAGGTGCAACTGCCATAAACGGATCCAAGGCTAAAAGAGTGCGCTGAACTCCTGACGGGATAGAATCGTCTGCTATACCCATGCCAAACTCAGGCCTGAACCAGACTTAGTGCCAAAGCGGCACACCAACCAATGCACCTCAAGTGCCACTACTACCAAATCCACATCTTACTACAAATGGGGCCAGCAAGGTCACAACCTCAAGTGACAAAAACTATGGCTATGCATACAAGGCTCAAACTCAAACAACCAGACTGTGGCATTTCATCAAACTGAAGGCTCACGGCCTACTCTTGCATCTCCACATGATGCTCAACAAAACTCTAGCCGACTCTCTCAACATGCAGCAGCTAGCCCTACTCTAGGGCTCTCCAAAAGAAGAGTGCTCAACTCTACTAAACAACTGAGGAACCACCAACGGATCAAGTTCGATGGGAACACTGCTCGCTGCACCCTTAACTACGGGGTTCCGACTTCATCGGGCGCAAAACAACAACACTTACAAGAGAACCAAGATGTCTAAGCAACCTCCTCGAAGGCTACCAACTCTGCAGCTACTCACTGGGCAATCAAACAATCTGCTAAGGCTCAAGATCAACACTTGATGTAACGACCCAGGTTTTTCTTCCCGGTCTTCCAGGTATGCCCTAGGGGTAATTTGGTAATTTGGTCGGGCCGTCATGGTCGTTTGTGTCTTTTCCAGCTACTAAAATTATTGGATGGTTTTTGTAGGTTTTTGGAGGGGTTTGTGGTTTGGTTTGAGCAAGGTTTGTTGCAAAAGTAAAAATAAAGGAAATTGTCTTTGCAGTAGGGTTTGAACCCGGTCTCCCGAAGCTTGTAGAGAGGTGTGCCAATTGAGCCATTAGGTGCTCTTGTTGCTCTTTCTGCATCACATCTTAGTTAACCTTGGAGTTTGGAGTTTTGGTGCATTTGGTTAAATGAAATAGAATTAGGTTATTCCATCTTATTCTCCAAAAGCACCTCTTGGCCGCCCAAGCTCTCCATCTCCATAGCCTTGCCGAGTTTTTCATCCTTGCCTCTCCTTGGGTTCGATCATCATCATTCCGGGTAAGTCTTCGTCTTCTTCATCTTCTCATTTGGGTGTTTGTTGGCCGAATGTAAGAAAAAGGGGTTTGTGTGTGTGTGTGTTGTGCGGCCCGGTAGAGAGGAGCGACCATCATCGCCACCAGCTTTCGCGCCCAGATCGGTCGAACCAGCCTGCCGCCACGCCCGACTGTCCCCAGCCTCCTCGCCGTTCGCCCAGCGGCGGATCGCCGCGATCGCTTTCGCGCCGCCAGAGGTCCTCGCCAGCGCCAAAGACGCCCACCATGCGTCGCTCGCCGCGCCCTCGCCGCCGTGTCGCTTGCCGAGCCGCTTGCCGCGCGCCGCCGCTCGAGCGTTCGCCGCGCGCGCGCGTCCTGAAGTTGTTGCTCGCCGTGCCGCATCGCACTCCAGCGCCAGCGCGCCTTCCGCTCGAGCGCTTCGCCGCGCGCGCGCCGCCCGAGCGCCGCGCGCGCGCGCCGCCGCCGCGAGCGACGCTCGCCGCTCGCGCGTGTGTCACCTGCTGCCGTGCCCGGCAGCGCGGCCAGCGCGTGTCCTTGCCGTGCAGGTAGCGCGCGGCCAGTAGCGTGTCCTTGCCGTGCGGCCGCGCGCCACCAGCGCGCGTCCTTGCCGTGCCGGCTTGCCAGCGAAGCCAGCTCGTGTCGTCGTCGCGCGCGTGAGTTCCCCTTTGAGCCGAGCTTGTCGTTCTATTGTTGTTTAGATATTTTAGATGCCGATTATTGTTGGTTTGCTAGGTTCCCGCTCGCTAGCTCGGGATTGTTCCGCGACTTAGGATTTGTGTGTAAAAGTCTTCCGCCAAGGTAAGGATTTCTTACCGGGTTGTGTGGACCTGCGGTATATTTGTGATTGTTGTTTTGTATGCTGTGTATGTTTACTAGCATGTTTAGCCTAGGTGCTCTGTTGCAATTCTGATGGCATGAACTCGTATTGTTTCTCATGTTAGCCCATGCTAGGTTGTTCTATTCTAGCATGTTCGATATCTGTTCTTGCTTCGTAGTATCATGCTAGGTTCTTTGTATCCGATGAGCACGTATTGGACCGCATTGATTGAATCGTTATTATTGTTAAGGTTTAGAATTGAGGTAGATAGAATCATCCGGCCCGATGCATAAAGTATCTTGCATCTATGGCAAGGACGTTCGAGACAGTTCTCCGTCCTTGGACCCCGTGAGGATTAGCTATCCCAACCGGTAGGCCCCGCAATCTTGGGTGAGGGTGGCGGATCGTTAAATGCCCCAACGGTCGGGATGATGACTTGGCATTGCCTCGTCCGGCGATCGACACGCCCTCCTCGGCGTGTTCGGCCGTAGCCCTTGATTGCCACTGTTAGGGCAAGGACCGCTTCGGGTGTAAGCCTACCACGACCGGTTCCTTAGCCTCAAAAGTGCGGTGGTACAGTGACATAGTTCACGTGTCCGAGTCTCACACCCCTATGTCGGTGACACCGATCCGGAGATTTAGTTAGGCATGGTGGTCGAACTCGGGCGACTTGCCACTAGACCCGCACCCCCGAGTTTGCGGTAGCATGCGGTGCGCGCTTACGCTCATTACAGCGCCGGATCGAGAGCTCCTCGGGATCTTGAGCGATGCACCTTTCGTGATCGGCGATGAGAGCGGTGAGGCCGGACTTGTTCCCGTATAGTGCGTTTAGTGTGTTGTGGTATTTTCCGGACTAAGACCCTGAGATGGCATCCGAGGTCCAAGTGTGGACTTAGCTATGTGCTCCGCTCTGTGTTTGTACTCATAGCTTGCATACATTCTTCTAGATGATCATGTATATCGTATTGTACCCGTTTGGGGATTCTTCTTGGGTAATTCGTTACTCACCCTTATTCGTGGTTTTCCACGGGTAATCAAGCGGGAGACAGGATGGTCAAGGGGAAGCGCGTGATCATGGAATCCTGCTTTGTCATCTCTGATTATTTCATTTTATTTATTATGACTCTTGACTTTTGTTGTTTCCCACTGAATGCATGTAGACGGGCACAGAGCCCCGGGATGTTTTCTTACGTTTATGGATTCCAAAGATATTTGTACTTGTGGAATGTTTTAATGTTTTAAATAATCTCTGATCAGAGTATGCTTTTAGAAATGTTTCTTTTGGTTGTTGAATGTTTTCTGTTTTTACTTGGAATCCGAAATGTGTTTTTCATAATGTCTTCTACTTTCAATACATGCATTGGGGTAAAGGCCATTTAGAACCCCTTTTTGGGTTGGGTCTTTACTGATTGGTATCGAGCTCGAGTCATAGATTCTGTGACCGACCTTTGTTGTAGGTCGTTTTCCATGATCATCAAGACTCAAGCGGTCCATCAGTGCGCGCTAGATTTATTGTTTTAGAAAGGAAAAGGGTTAAGAATTTACAATACCTATCATCTAGTGTATGCCTTGTTTGGTGTTGTGGAATGGTGACAGAGTGTGTTTTGATTCGTTGTTGGTTTGGATGTAGATCGCCAACATGCGATCCCGCATCGGAGAGGAGGTTCGAGAGCGTGTCGAGGTATCGGGATCGGATCTCGATCTGCAGGACATCGTCCCAAGCCGACATCGATGGCATTCCACCAAAGGCTCCTCCTGTTACGCCTAGAGCGGGCGTTGAGGCGACCGAGCGCCGTGAGATCGCTCTCCGGAGCGAGTTTGCCGAGTCTATGAGGGCTTTTATGGTCGGCATGTTGAGTGACCAGAGGCGAGACCTGTGCCTTGTTGGCGTATGGCGGGAAGAGTCCCGAGCCCAGATCGAGCGGTGACTCTGATTGGTTCAAAGAGAGCTCGGTAGCTCCTCGGCTCCACAGAGCAAGTAGCCCCAGAGGCGGATATGGCGGAGGGTGCCGAGGAATTGGGTAGGTGGTGAAGGATTTTGTGAAGTGGAAGCTCGAGAAGTTTGATGCCACCGGTGATGCGTTAGCGGCGGCCAGTGGATTGCCCATTTGGAGTACACCTTCACGATCATGGTGTGCCCCGATATTCGAGGCCGAGATGTGCGGCTCATGTGCTAGGAGGCACAATGAGATGGTGGTGGGAGTCCACCTTGAGCGAGAGACCACCGGGTCTCCACCCGCTACTTGGGAGTTCTTCAAGGCCGAGTTCAAGGTAAAGTTCATCGGTGATGAGGCTCGGGAGAAGATGGTGGAGCTCTTCCGAGACACAAGCGAGGTTACGATTCCATTGAGGAATATGAGCGCAAGTTCTCGGAGTATGGATATTTTGCTCCTCGATTGATTGCCACCCCGGAGTGAAGATTCGGAAGTTCATATCTGGATTGAGGCGGGTGTTTCCCGAGATGTCGTGGCTCGTGCCCACGACACTTATGCTAGGGTCATCGATTAGCCACGATCTATAATGGGAAGTATCCTGCTGAGCGGGTTGTTGCCGCTCTGTTCAGCGTCTGTCCCAGCACTGTGGGGCGAAGAGAAGAGGAAGTTTGACTTTTCGAGGCGGCGCCGCCGCCAAAGCGATTTGAAAACAGATCGGCGGAGAGCTCCATCCGTTTTCAGCCCGACAAAGCGAGGAGGACCCGAGCGATTTCCGCTTGTGCTACTTGTGGGAAAGTCCACGCGAGCTTGTCGGCTGGACCTAGATTGTGCTTCCGTTGTGGTAGAGAGGTCACATGGCCCGTTTTGTGATCGGCAATGATGGCGGCTCGGCCAGTAGCAGCAAAGTTAGGGGTCGAGTGTTTGCTACGACCCGTCGAGGCCGAGCGTCACGGATGCCGCTGGGCGTGCGCTTCTTGTTTTAGATCACCGCGCATTTGTCTTGTTTGATTCTCGTTTCTCACGCATTCATTTGTATCTGTGTTGTTTGCCGAGCATGCTAAGTTAAGACTAGAGCCTCTAGGTTTTGAGTTATCTGTTGCAACTCCTTCGGGAGTTAGTATGTTGGCTAGAGATAAGATTAAGGATGGCCGGATCGAGATATCCGGAGAGTTGCTTGTGGCTACGCTCATAGTTACGCCTATGAGCGGTTTTGATGTGATTCTTGGTATGGAGTGGTTAGTCGCTAACCACGCGCGTTGATTGACCGCCACCGAAAGAAGTAGTGTTCAGCCGCCCGTGTCGGCCCGACTTTAAGTTTCGTGGAGTCGAGGGTGGAGTTTGCCCGCCGATGGTGTCACCGTGAAAGCTCGTCGTTTGCTAGCTCATGGAGCTTGGGGCTATCTAGCCAAGTTGTGCAGGAAGAGCCGCCCCTCGCTGTCTGCTGATCAGTGCCGGTCGTGCGGGGAGTTTGCGGATGTGTTTCTGAGGAGTTACGGGGTTGCCCCAAAGAGAGAGTTGACTTCATTATTGAGCTCGAGCCGTGACCCTCCCTATCTCGAAGGCTCCGTGTCGCATGGCGCCAGTGAGTTAAAGGAATCAAGATTCGATTGCGGGAGATGTTAGACCGAGGGTTCATCCGTCCAAGTGTGTCCCCGTGGGAGCACCGATTCTGTTTGTGAAAAAGAAGGATGGTTCTATACACTTGTGTATTGATTACCGCGAGCTTAATAAGGTGACGATGAAGAAGAATAAGTATCCGTTGCCCCGTATCGATGATTTGTTCGATCGGCTTCGAGGAGCTTCGTGTTCTCCAAGATAGATCTCGAGATCCGGTTACCATCGATTGCGGATCGGGGATGCCGACATTCCTAAGACGACTTTCGAGTCCGGATATGGTCACTATGAGTTTGTGGTCATGTCGTTTGGATTGACCAATGCCCAGTAGCGTTCATGGACATGATGGATAGGGTGTTCAAATCATTTTTGGACGGCCGTCATCATCGTGTTCATTGACGATATTCTCGATTTATTCGAGGTCTAAAGAAGACCATGCAGAGCATTTGAGGCGAGTATTGGCGGCTTTGAGGAAAACCACTTTATGCGAAGTTTTCCAAATGTGATTTCTGGTTGGAGCGGTGGCCTTCCTAGGCCACGTGGTTTCGAGAGATGGTATAGCCGTGGACCCCGCGAAGATTGAGGCCGTGAGTTCATGGGCCAAGCCGACTTCGATTCTTAGAGATTCGCGACTTTACTGGTTTGGCGAGTTACTACCGTCGGTTCGTCAAGGACTTTTCGCTTTAGCCTCGCCCCTCACTCGTCGGCGAGGAAGGGTGTCGAGTTTGTTTGGGACAAAGAGTGTGATGAGAGCTTTGCCGAGGCTCATGCGTAGTTTGACTTCAAACGATGTTGTTGCGATCCGGAGGGGACAGTGGTTTCGTGGTCTCTGATGATGCTTCCAAGTTTGGTTTAGGTTGTGTGTTGATGCAAACGGGAAGGTCATTGCCTATGCTTCCGTCACACCGAAGCCGTATGAGCAGAACTACCCGACTCATGATATGGAGTTAGCGCGATGGTGGTGTTTGCAATCAAGATTTGGAGGCATTACCTGTATGGTGAGCGGATTCGAGATGTTTACCGATCACCGAGCCTCAAGTATCTGTTTACTCGAAGGAGTTGAATATGAGGCGAGAGGAGATGGTTAGAGTTGGTAAAGGATTATGATCTGCGAGATTTTGTACCATCCGGGTAAAGCCAACGTAGTGGCCGATGCTTTGAGCGAAAAGACGTCGCACTCTGCGGCGTTGTTGAGTTCCCAGCCAGTTTGCGAGAGAGTTCGAGCGGGGCGAGGTTGCGATGTTGTTGGGAGAGGTTACCGCCGAGGTAGCTCGATTGGATATTCAAATGCGTCGATTCGGCGTGGATTATAGACAGCCAGTTAGGTGACCCCGCACTTAAGAGATTGGTTGACAGAGTTAGTCTTGTGGTGACTTTGACTTTGTGTATTCCCAGACGGTGGGTTGACTTATAGAGGCCGGTTGTGTGTTCCGACATTTGCGAGGTTTGCGGCCGAGTTGCTCTCGAGGCCCACTGTCCCCCTTTTGCTTGGCACCCCGAAGTACCAAGATGTATCGAGACCTTAAGCGGACTTTCTCGTGGATGGGGATGAAGAGAGATGTGGCGAGTTTGTCACCTGGTGTCTCACTTGTCGGCAAGTGAAGGCACCCGAGCAGAGGCCAGCGAGGTTTATTGCGACCACCGAGTGTACCCAGTGGAAATGGGAAGAGATCTCTATGGACTTTATATCTGGTTTGCCAAGGACTCAGAGGAAGTTCTCTCGATTTGGGTGATAGTCGACCGTTTGACCAAGAGCGCACACTTCATTCCCGGTAGAGACACTTATACCGTGGAGCAGATGGGCGCAATTGCTTTTGGAGGCGAGATCATCCGTTATCATGGTGTCACCGTGAGGATTGTGTCCGATCGTGACTCGCGATTCACTTCTCGTTTCGAAAGCGCTCCGAAGGGTTTGGGCACGAGTGCGATTTCAAAGACAACTTTTCACCTCGGACGGATGGTCGGTGAGAGTGAATCGAATCATTCTCGAAGATATGTTGAGGGCTTGTGTGTTGGATTTCCCGGCGATTGGGACCAGATTCAGTACTTGATGGAGTTTGCCTATAACAATAGTTACCAATCGACGATTGGATGGCTCCATTCGAGGCATTGTATGGTAAGCGTTATCGGTCCCCGTGTTCAGGAAGAGGTTGGTGATAGACGAGTTTTGGGTCCCGAGTTCTGCGATTGACCAATGGTGCGGTCACGAGAAGATTAGAGCTCGTATGTTGACATGGCTCGAGCGCAGCGAGAAGAGTTCGCCGATGTTCGGCGTCGAGATTTGGAGTTTGAGGTTGGTCGGCATGTGTTCCTTAAGGTTGCTCCGATCACGAGGTGTTCGAGGTTTGGTAAGCGTGGGAAGTTGAGTCCCCGTTTTGTTGGTCCATTCGAGATCCTAGAGAGGATTGGCGAGTTGCTTACCGGTTAGCCCTACCTCCGTCACTATCGAGCGGTGCATAGTGTTTTCCATGTATCGATCTTTGAGGCGGTATGTGCCGACCCGTCGCACATTGTGGACTTTGAGCCTTTGCAAATGAATGAGGATTTGAACTTGAGGAGAAGCCGGTGAGGATCCTTGCCTTTGAGACCAAGACGTTGCGTAATCGCGAGATTCGTTTAGTAAAGGTTCGATGGAAGAATCGGGGTTACGAGGAAGCCACTTGGGAGCGGGAAGACGAGATGAGGTTGCATTACCACTGAATAAGCTGTTCTTAAGGACTTTCGAGGACGAAAGTCATAAAAAGGAGGAATATTGTAACGACCAGTTTTTCTTCCCGGTCTTCCGGTATGACCTAGGGGTAATTTGGTAATTTGGTCGGGCCGTCATGGTCGTTTGTGTCTTTTCCATTACTAAAATTATTGGATGGTTTTGTAGGTTTTGGAGGGGTTTGTGGTTTGGTTTGAGCAAGGTTTGTTGCAAAAGTAAAAATAAAGGAAATTGTCTTTGCAGTAGGGTTTGAACCCGGGTCTCTGGGAAGCTTGTAGAGAGGTGTGCCAATTGAGCCATTAGGTGCTCTTGTTGCTCTTTCTGCATCACATCTTAGTTAACCTTGGAGTTTGGAGTTTTGGTGCATTTGGTTAAATGAAATAGAATTAGGTTATTCCATCTTATTCTCCAAAAGCACCTCTTGGCCGCCCAAGCTCTCCATCTCCATAGCCTTGCCGAGTTCTTCATCCTTGCCTCTCCTTGGGTTCGATCATCATCATTCCGGTAAGTCTTCGTCTTCTTCATCTTCTCATTTGGGTGTTTGTTGGCCGATGTGTGAAAAAAAAAGGTTGTGTGTGTGTGTGTTGTTGCACGGCCCGTGAGAGGAGCAAACCATCATCGCCACCCATTTCGCCACGCCCGATCGGTCGAACCAGCCTGCCTGCCGCGCCCGACTGTCCCAGCCCGCCTCGCCGTTCGCCCAGCGAGCCGATCGCCACGATCGCTCGCCGCGCCAGAGGTCCTCGCCAGCGCCAGCCGCGTCCAATGCGTCGCTCGCGCCGCTCGCCGTGTCCGCTTGCCGCGCTGCTCGCCGCGCGCGCCGCCTCGAGCGTTCGCGCGCGCGCGTCCCTGCCGAGTTGATCGCCGTGTCGCGCCGCCGCGCCCGGCGCCGCGCGCCTTCCGCTCGAGCGCTTCGCCCGCGCGCCTTCGCCCGAACGCCCGCGCCGCGTGCCGCCGCCGCCTTTCGCCCGCGCGCGTGTCCCTGCTTATCGTGCGGCGCGCGCGGCCAGCGCGTGTCCTTGCCGCCGTGCAGGTAGCGGCCAGTAGCGCGTCCTTGCCGTGCCCGGCTTGCCAGCGCCCCCAAGCTCGTGTCGTCGCGCGCGTGAGTTCCCGAGCCGAGCTTGCTTGTTCTATTGTTGTTTAGATATTTTAGATGCTGATTATTGTTGGTTTGCTAGGTTCCCGCTCGCTAGCTCGGGATTGTTCCGCATGACTTAGGATTTATGTGTAAAAGTCTTCCAGACCAAGGTAAGGATTTCTTACAGGGGTTGTGTGGACCTGCGGTATATTTGTGATTGTTGTTTTGTATGCTGTGTATGTTTACTAGCATGTTTAGCCTAGGTGCTCTGTTGCAATTCTGATGGCATGAACTCTTGTATTGTTTCTCATGTTAGCCCATGCTAGGTTGTTCTATTCTAGCATGTTCGATATCTGTTCTTGCTTCGTAGTATCATGCTAGGTTCTTTGTATCGATGAGCACGTATTGGACCGCATTGATTGAATCGTTATTATTGTTAAGGTTTAGAATTGAGGTAGATAGAATCATCCGGGACCCGATGCATAAAGTATCTTGCATCTATGGCAGGGCGTTCGAGACAGTTCTCCGTCCTTGGACCCCGTGAGGATTAGCTATCCCAACCGGTAGGCCCCGCAATCTTGGGTGAGGGTGGCGGTCGTTAAATGCCCCAGCGGTCGGGATGATGACTTGGCATTGCCTCGTCCCGGCGATCGACACGTCCTCGGCGTGTTCGGCGTAGCCCTTGATTGCCACTGTTAGGGCAAGGACCGCTTCACGGTGTAAGCCTACCACGGCCGGTTCCTTAGCCTCGGTGCGGTGGTACAGGTGACATAGTTCCGCGTGTCGAGTCTCACACCCCTATGTCGGTGACACCGATCCGGAGATTTAGTTAGGCATGGTGGTGAACACAGGCGGCTTGCCACTAGACCGGCACCCCGAGTTTTGCGGTAGCATGCGGTGCGCGCTTACGCTCATTACTGCGCCGGCGAGAGCTCCTCGGGATCTTGAGCGATGCACCTTTCGTATCGGCGATGAGCGGTGTGAGGCCGGGACTTGTTCCCGTATAGTGCGTTTAGTGTGTTGTGGTATTTTCCGGACTAAGACCCTGAGATGGCATCCGAGGTCCAAGTGTGGACTTAGCTATGTGCTCCGCTCTGTGTTTGTACTCATAGCTTGCATACATTCTTCTAGATGATCATGTATATCGTATTGTACCCGGTTGGGGATTCTTCTTGGGTAATTCGTTACTCACCCTTATTCGTGGTTTTCCACGGGTAATCAAGCGGGAGACAGGATGGTGAAGGGAAGGCGTGATCATGGAATCCTGCTGTCATCTCTGATTATTTCATTTTATTTATTATGACTCTTGACTTTTGTTGTTTCCCCTGAATGCATGTAGACGGGCACAGAGCCCCAGGATGTTTTCTTACGTTTTATGGATTCCAGCATATTTGTACTTGTGGAATGTTTTAATGTTTTAAATAATCTCTGATCAGAGTATGCTTTTAAAAATGTTTCTTTTGGTTGTTGAATGTTTTCTGTTTTTACTTGGAATCCGAAATGTGTTTTTCATAATGTCTTCTACTTTCAATACATGCATTGGGGTAAAGGCCATTTAGAACCCCTTTTTGGGTTGGGTCTTTACACTTGAGTTCCCCAGGCTAGTCCACACGGAGACCTGCTCCACAAGCATCCACATAAGCAAAGCCATAGCTAACTCCTCTCCTGGAGTGGTACTCCAGGGCAAATCACCTCCACCCTCTCACTAGGGGAAAACCAACAACTGGGCCACACGTTGCCTACGGGAGTCTAACCTCTGCCTCCATCTGGAAAGATGTCCCAGCGGTATCCGAATCTATCTGGATATCTCAACAAACCACAACATACAGCTCACACTGCGGGAAGTTGGCATGATGGCGCTCTAAACCCAAACCAACTACGAGTCTGAACCTGCTCGTCTCCGCTCCACAACACTAAACAAGGCATACACTAGATGAAAAGTATTGTAAATTCTTAACCCTTTTGTAAAAACAGAAAACTTAGGCGTACCTGATGACTGTCGGAGTGCTGGGGATCATGGGAAAGACGACCTACAACAAGAGGTCAGTCTACAAAATCTATGACTCTGAGCTCTGATACCAACTGTAAAGACCCGACCCAAAAAGGGCTCTAAATAAGCCTTTACCCTAATGCATGCATTCAAAGGAAAGGATAATATGCAAATAAATTTTCGGATTCCCAATTAAAACAAAACAATCAAGGTTCAATCAGAAATCAATATAGTTTGCTGAAACCTGTCCCTGTCTCCAAGCACCTGTTTCAAGGCAAATACATTTCTAAAACGTACACTCTGATCAGAGATTTTTTAAAACATTTGAAACATCCTCAAATTCAATAAAGCGGGAATCCACAAAAACATTCCGAAAACATCCTAGGGCTCCGTGCCCGGCTACATGCATTTAGGGGAAAATAAAAGACAAGAGTCATAGAAATAAAAAGTCAGAGATGATAGCAGGTTCCCATGATCACAGCTCCTCTTTCAGCCATCCTGTCTCGCACCTTGGTTACCTGTGGAAAGCCACAAAATAAGGGTGAGTAACGAATTACTCAGTAAGAATCCCCAACCGGGGTACAATAGGGTATACATGGTCATCTAGCAGAAATGTATGCAAGCTATGAATATACACACAGAATCGAGCACATAGCTTAAATCCACATATAACTTCGGATGCCAACATAGGGTCTTAGTCCAGAATAATCCACATCACACAATACGCCCTATACGAGAAACAAGTCTCATCCTCGGCTGTCTCATCATCCGTCGAAAGGTGCACTCGGCTCACAATCCCGAGGAGCTCTCGATCGGTCTTTGTAATGGCGTATGCGCGCCACATGCATGCTCTTTGCAACTCTGGGGTTCTTGGGTCTAGTGGCAAGCTGCCCGTCCGATCCACCATGCCTAACTAAATCTCTGGATCGGTGTCACCGACATAGGGGTGTGAGACACGGACACGTGAACTATGTCGGCTGAACCACCACACACGAGGCTAAGGAATCGGTTGTGGTAGGCTTACACCGAGAAAGTCGTCCTTGCCCTAACAGGTGGCAATCGGGGGCTCTTCTGCCGAACACGGCCGAGGGCGTGCCGGCTGCCGGGGCGAGGCAATGCCAAGTCATCATCCCGACCATTGGGGCATCGCGCGACTACCACCCTCACCCAAGATTGCGGGGCCTCACCGGTCGGGTTAGCTAAACCCTCCTCACGGGTCGGGGGGCGGAGTACTACCTCGTGCGTCCACCGCCATGGATGCAAGATACTTTATGCATCCGGCCCGGATGGTGCTACCTACCTACACTCTAACATATCATTTCAATAACATACAATCCAATACGTGCTCAACAGATACAACAAACCTAGCATGATACTACGAAACAAGAACAGATATCGAGCATGCCAGAACGGAACAACCTAGCATGGACTAACATGAGAAACAACACAAGAGTTCATGCCAATCGGGAATTCAGAATAGAGCACCTAATGCTAAACATGCTAATAATCATAACAGGCATACAAACAACAATCACATATAATACAGCAGGGCCCACACAACTCCGGTAAGAAATCCTTACCTTGGTCGGGAGGCTTCTACACACAAATCCTAAGCTGCGGACAATCCCGAGCTAGCGAACGGAAACCTAGCAAACACAATAATAATCAATATCTATACGCCTAAAAATACTAAAACAGCAGGCTCGGCTCGGGAGCACTCACACGGCACGGCGACACGAGGCTAGGCACTACTGGCAGGCTGGTGCGCCTGGGCTGCTCGCACGGACAACGCTGGGACACGGCGCGGGCGAGGGCGCGCGGGCATTGGGTGTGCGAAGCGGGCGCAGACGGGCGGCTGGGCGCGCGGGCGTGGGGCGTGAGGCGACGGCTGCAACAGCGTGCGATAGGGGCCTGGCGCGCGATGGCTGCGACTGCGGCGGCCGAGCGATCGCGCGCGATGGAAGGTGCCGCCGCGACCTTGGGCGTCTGAAATGCTGCTGCGTCTTGCGACGAGCGGAGGCTGGCGACTTCGAGCGATCTGGGCTGCTGTTGTCCACTGGTGTGTCTGCGGCGAGGCCTGCCAGCGGATCTGGGCATCTCTTTGCTGCGCCACAGCGAGAACGATGAAGCTAGCGATCTGGCGGTGCGGCGGCGACACAGGCGTGGTGCAGCGGGTGGGGAGTTGCGATGGTGACCGACGTACGGAGGAGGCTGCGATGGTGAAATTGGCCGCCGGTGGTTTGCAACCTAACACAACACACACACACACACTATTTACCCAGCCAAACAGCACACCAATCGGAGGAGGAGAAGAAGAAAAGACGATCGATACCTACCCGGATTGACGATCGAGCAACGGAGCTACAAAGGGGATGAAACTCGGCTTGGAGAGCTAGGGAGAATAGCTTGGGCGGCCACAAAGCTTTTAAAGAAGAAGACATAACAAAACCTAATTTCTTTTCATTTAACCAAATGCACCAAACTCCAAGGATCCAAGGCTAACAAAAATGTGATGCAGAAAGAGCAACAAGAGCACCCAATGGCTCAACTGGCACGCATCCCCACAGGCTTTCCCGGAGACTCGGGTTCAAATCCCTACTTCTACACAATTTCCTCTATTTTTACTTTTGCACCAACTCAAGCTCAAACCAATCCACAAGGCCTCAAAAACTTACATAAATCCATCCCATAATTTTATCAACCGGAAAAGACATAAACGGCCCTGACGGCCTGACCAAATTACTAAAATACCCCTAGGGCATACTGGAAGACCATGTTGAAAACCGGGGCCGTTACACAGTTGCACCTGTTTAGGTCGTGCCAGAGGGCTAGTTCAGTGGTAGTCGATGGACTACAAGCGAAAGGATGCTCGAGAGGAGCCGGAGCCTCTTCCCAGTGTTTCTGGAGGTTGAGTAAGTCAGCAGGTTGCCGGTTGGTAAGTGTTGGTGCACTTGAGTCTCGCGCTAGCGTTAAGGCCAAGAGTTTCCTTGTGGTTGGTAGTGCGGTCAACTACCTTCGAGTGCCTTAATCTGAGGAGAGTTGAGCATCGTAGATGCGAGTTCGGTCCAGCAGAGGGACGCTGAGTTGGATGCTCATGAGATGAGTTGGATGCCTATGAGGCGAGTTGGATGCCTATGAGGAGAGTTGGATGCCTATGAGGAGAGATGAGTTGATGCCTTGCGAGAGGATTTGGATTCCTTATGGGTAAGCACCCTTGGTAGAGGCTTGGTATAAAGTAAGATTCAGTTTGGCATGGTTATGCTTTTGTAAAGCAAGGTTGCCTCAGCTTTGAGCATCGTGTGGAGAAGGAACTTTTGGTGTTCCTTTGGTTGAAGTTCAGTTAGAAACTGAACAAGTGCGGTGGTAGCAAAGCCGCGCAGTTTCTGATCGCCTTGGCTAAGAGAGTTGTTTGGATCCTTTCCTTGGGTAGAAGCCTTGTTGAGGCTGATGTTTGAGTAGGAGGACGACGCATTCGGTAGCGTTTCGGGTCCTCTTGGTTCCCAAGGAGTTGGAGTTGGCCAGCATGGTTGAGATCTTTGGAGAGAGTTGTGCTGTTCGAGCGGTTGGGTACATTAGCTCGTTTGTCGACAGTGTGTGTCGAGGGTTGCCGAAGAACCCTAGGTTGAGGAGAGCCTTTCCAGAGCTCAGCCAGCCCAGGTAGTGAGTTTCAGTTAGCAAGTTGGAGGCGTGTAGTTTGTAGCCTCGATTGAGTTACTGGCAGTCTTGGTAGACTAGCAAGCCAGTGTTTGTTTGGAGTAGAGTCTGGATTGGTTCCGGTGCGGTGGCAAGATGTTGCTTGGTTGTTGGTTGTTTTCCTGTTTCCAGGATGTTGAGTTGCCCCGTTTGGCATTTGGAGGTTCAGTCTGAGATGGACCCCTGTTGTTGCCCCGTGAGATTTAGATGTTGTTGCTCTAGTGGAGCAAGACAGTGAGCGTATGTGGAGCTCTCTGTCCTTCGGTTGTCTGCTTGTAAGAGCCGTTTCCTTCTGGGAGTTGTCAGATTCTCCCGTAGCCATGAGTTGATGGTAGTGGTGCTAGCTTGAAGGAAACGTTTGTTGGCTGCTTGGAAGCAGTTGTTTGTCCAGTTAGGTAGACCCTTGGATGGTGTTCTAGAGGCTGCAGTAAGGGTTGTTTTGCCTCTTGTGAGTGTTGGGCCAAGGTTTGGTCCTCTTGTTGTTTCGAGAGCTAGTTCGGTTCTAGCTGAAGGGCGTTGCCCTGAGGTCTTGTTTCTAGTCAAAAAGTTTTGGGAGTTGACCCCTCCCTCGGCAGTTGAGTAAGTGTTGTTAGTTCCGGATTGGTGGTCCGATTGGTTGAGTTTCCCTTGGGTGTTGCTTCCAAGAGAGTTGGTTGTTGTTGCCTTGGGTTTGAGCAAGTCAGTGAGCGTGTGTGGAGTTATTTGCCCATACGAGTTTGCTTGCTTTGGAAGTCGTTTCCCGTTTGGCGAGAGTCGGCTTAGCTCTGAGTTGTGTAGTTGATCGAGTAAGCGCGTGGTCAGTGACCAGTGAGAGGTCCTGCATTGTGTTGTTAGCAAGCTAAAGTTGTTTGTCCCGCAGAGTGCGGTGGCGGCCAGTGAAGAGTTGTTTCTGGCAAGTTGTTGGTTCTTTGGGGATTGAAGATTTCCCTTTCCCCCTAGTCTCTGTGGTGGTTGAGTTGCTCCCTGGATGTCAGCCTCTAGTGTTAGCTTCTGAGGTAGTCTTGCAGATTCGTGTGGCTCAGGATCCGTAAGCTTTGAGGTTGTCGTTATCCGTTTTCCTTGTGAGGTTTCGGGAGTGGAGCTTCTGGTTGGAAGTTGAGTTAGGCTTAAGCTTAAAGGAAGAAGTCCTTTGCGTAGCCAGTTGGATTTTAAGAGTTGAGTGAGTTGGCACAGAGGTGTCGTGGCTTTGTTTGGCAAGCTGTTGAGCTATTTTCCTCAAGGTGTTGTGCCGCAGATAGCTGCGTGATGGTTTAGTCCTTGCAGCCCGAGATTCCTTGAGAGGAATGTTGGTGGTGCCCCTTGCCTTTTTGGATCAGACGCCAGTTGGTGATTCGATTGTTTCTTGTTAAGGCTGTAGGCAAGGTTTAAGGTTCGCTAGTCTCTGTGAAGTAAGAGTAGGCCGTTTGGTTTTCTAGAACCTAGAAGGTTCAGTTGTTTGGCCAGTTTGTGTAGGGTTGAGGCTGCTTGTTAGCAGCTGTGAGCTCCCAGAGGAGTTTTGCCAGTGTGTTGTGTAGAGTTTCAGAGCTTGTGGCCAGTCCTCGAGTTTGCTGAGAGTAGCACCGTTTGAGAGTTGGTGCGAGTTGAGGATGTGATTTCCGTCTGTTCCCTTCGGAGTTCAGTGTATGCCCAGTCTTGGTTGAGATAGGTTGTGGCAGTCTGGATGGCATTGTGGCCTTGAGTTTTTGAGAACCCAAGAGGGTTTGGTTTTCGAAGAAGGTTGGTGTTGTTGGCTGAGAAGTTCAGTTGGCTGGATCAGTGGATTTTTCCTGGAGCTGTTTCGTCTTAGGACTTTCGAGGAAGAAAGTCTTAAAAGGAGGGAGTATTGTAACAGCCCAGTTTTCTATCCCAATTTTCGAGGTGCCTTCGGGTCAAGATTCGGTTGTTTGGATGGGTCTTAGAGCTGTTTTGACCCTTGGGGGCATTTTGGTCTTTTGGCTCTTCGGGCAGGATTTGTGGTTTTTAGGGCTTCGAGGTAGCTCCTGCCTTTGTCGAGGCTTGTTTGTTGGTGGCTGTGAGTCCCGAGGTGTTTCTGCTAGTCGGTTGGATGCTCGGTTGTGGTTTGGGCTTTGGCAAAGTGATGGTTGGTTGTGTGCTTCCTTTGGGATTCGAGCCTGGGCCCTTATTGGTTGTTTGGGAGTTGGACTTAAGTGAGTTTTATTTATTAGAAATGGTTGCTTCAGTTGGGTCTCGAAGGAGGAAGCCGGGAAATGGGATTTAAGGATTGTAAGGATTTTTGGAAAATTGGATTTAAATGGATAAGTTTGAAAATGAGGATAAAATCCCCATTTTTCCCCATTTTTCCTTTTTTCCTTTTCTTTTCCATTTTTTCTCTTTTTTCCTTACCTTTCTCTCTTTCGGCCCGACCCGGCCCCCCCCACCCGCCCCTTCGCCCGGCCGGCCGCGCCCTCGCCTTGCCGGCGGCCCGACCCTTGGTCGCGAGCCCGGCCCGCGCGCCCTCGCCCTGCTCAGGTCGCGTCGCCCAGCTCGCATGCTTGCATCGCCCAGCCAGCCTGAGCCCCGAGCCCGCACAGTGCCATCGCCCAGACTGCGCGCCCTCGCCCTAGCGCGAGCATCGCGTCGCCCAGCCTCGAGCCGCGTCGCCTAGTGCCGAGCCCAGCTCGAGTCGCACGTCCCCGCGCTCGTGTCGCGCGCCCTCGCCCTGTAGCTTGCCGAGCCGCGCCGCTTCGCCAGCGCCCAGCCGAGCTAGCGCCCGCGCCCGCGAGCCTTACCTCGCCCCTGCTCGTCCGCGCGCAGCTCGCGCCCAGCCCCTGCGCCCAGCTGCAGCCCTACCTTGCAGCTTGCCCGTCCGAGTGTCAGCCGCGCCTCGTGAGTTGCTCCCGACCAGAGCCCTATTTTATTTTATTGTATTTAAGCCTATTTTTATGTTTATTGATGTGTTTGTTTGGCTCGCTTTAGGTTGCTCGGGTTCGATCGCAGTTAATTTTATTGTGTGTTGTTGCCTTCCGACCAGTTAAGGATTTCTTACCGAAGTTGTGTGGGCCCTGCGATATTTTTCATGATATGCCTTGCTTGTTTGCTGACTGTTATGAGCATGTTAGAGATAGAGCAGTTTGATTGAATTCTTGCTAGCATGTTTGCCTGATTTTACATGTTAGTGCCATGCTAGGTTTGTTCTGCCAGCATGCTTATGATTCCTGCTTAAGCTCGTAGTATCATGCTAGGTAAATGTGATTGATGTCGGTCATTGTTTCCTAGCCAGGAATCATTGATTTTGCTCTGTACTCTTAGATAGAGTTGTAGGGTTTGTCATCATCCAGAGGCTGAACGGACATAACGTACTTTGTCCCCACTGATCGGAAGTAAAGTGTGCGCAGCATAACGTATCTTGCTTCCCCCCCCCCCGACCGGCCGGTTGTGGACTTAGCTACCCACTTCGGCATAAGACTAGTTTGTAGCTGCTAGGCGGAACCCTTCCATTGGTGTAAGCACCGCCTGGCGGTTCTTAGCTTCAGTCGGTGGATCATCTTTGCCGCAGATGGCGCCGAGGGCCTCGCGCTCTGTGATCGATGACACCGCACGAGTCATAGGCATGCGTGCACGGCCCGCGTAGTTTGCCCTTAGGCCCCGCATTTCGCCGGTTGCGAGAGAGCATGCGGTGTGCGCGCGCCTGCACGCCTTGAGTTCTTGCCGAGAGAGCTCCCTTGGGCTAATGTCGTGAGTACACCATTCCTTACATTAGAGCGACTTGGGTACTCTCCGTAAGTCGATTTAGTCTGAGGGCAAGGAGGCCCTTGAGGACATTCTAGGGATCGGTGTATTCCCCCAAGTGATAGATACCTCGGTGATGTCGAGATTGGTCGGTGTATCCAATCCCTAGGCCGGAAGAAAGAGACTTGATGACTTGGATCTTCTTTTATGAGCTCGTTGAGCCATGATGCATGTTGGTAGTTGTTTGCTTGCATGCTTTGGTACTAGATGGTGATTATATCGTATTGTACCGGTTGGGGATTCTTCTTGAGTAATTCGTTACTCACCCTTATTTCTCTGGTTTTTCCACAGGTAACCATGGTACGAGACAGGATGGCTGGAGGAGGAGCTGTGATCATGGAAAACCCTTTGTTCAACTCTGAGTCTTATTTATGTTTATGTTGATGTTTTAAATGTTCTTTGAATGCATGTAGTTGGGCATGGAGCCCTAGGGTGATTTCTGAATGTATTTCCGGATTCTAGCACTATTGTAAAGTTTGTATGTTTTAAATAAATCTCTGATCAGAGTAAGTTTTGTAAATGTATTTGTCTTGGAACAGATGCTTGGAAACAGGGACAAGTTCCAGGAATTGATGTTGATTTTAAATGGATGTTTTATGTTTTAGTTTTTACTTAGAATCCGAACACCATCTTGCAAATTTTATGTAGATTTGTAATGCATGCATTGAGGTAACGGCCTATTTTAGAACCCTTTCGGGTCGGGTCGTTCTGATGAAAGCTTTGCCTTGGCGGTTCTTAGCTTGGTAGGTGAGTACAGTGCCTGAGATGGTATGTCGAGGGCCTCGCACTACTGTGTTCAGTGACACTCGCTTCCGAGTCTTAGGCATGCATACCTGGCCCGTGTAGTTTGTACTTAGGCCCCCACATTTACGCCGGTTGCAGCAGCATGCGGTGTGCGCGCACACGCGTTAGTCGCCGGTTCGGAGAGCTCTCCCGAGCTAATGTTCGTGAGTACACCAGTTCCTTCCAGTTTAGAGCCAGACTTCGGGTACTCTCCCGATAGTCCAGATTTATTAGCGAGGGTAAGAGGCCCTTGAGGACACCCATTGGGATTGGCTCTTGAGCTAATCAATTGGTCGAGGGAGAAAGACCCTCGAGGGTGTCGGACATCTTTGGGATCGGTTTTGAGCTGAGCAATTGGTCAAGGGAGAAAGACCCTCGGAGATGTCCCGGGATTGGTTATGAGAACCAATCATTAGGTCGGAAGTAGGAGACTTCTGAGGACACCAGATTTGCCTTGTGAGCTCCTTGAGCTAAGATCCGTGTTGATAACTGTTTGCATGTGTACTAGGTTGCTAGATGATTGATTGCATCGTATTGTACCCCGGTCGGGGATTCTTACTGAGTATGTTTATACTCACCCTTATTGTGGTTTCTTCCACTAGGTAACTTGGGAAAGCACCTAGGCGGCTAGCGGAGGGAGCTGGGGGATCATGGATGCTGCTGACACTCTGTCGTGTCTTACTTTACTGTTTTTGAATTCAGCATGTAGTTGGACTTTGGTTCATAGGGAAAAACTTATGATTTGAACTATTTTTATGTTTTTAAGGAAAATCTTGATCGATCCAACATTTTTAATTTGAATGACTGTTTACTTTGTTTCTTAATGTTTTTCTGCTCTTATGTTTGAAAAGTTTTACAATACGACCCTGGCTGGGTCCTTCTATGCTTTTCACTTGGATGCTGAGTAAAGACCTAGGTTTAGTACCATTTTTTGGGTTGGGTCTTTACAGTTGGTATCAAAGCACAGAGCCATAGATTCTGTAGACTAACCTGTTTGTAGGTTGTGTTCCCATGATCTCCAGCACTCCATGGTCGCCAGGTTTGTGTAAGTTCATTAAGCTAAGGGTTTTGTTTATGATACTATATGCAGTACACATGTGTTATCTTTGTTGGCAAAGAAAGTCCGAGCGTGGACTAACTCGTTGTGGTTTCCGTGTAGATCGCCCGATATCTGCAGGTTGCCTTGATGGAAGCGAGTCCGTCTGGAGGCGCAAATAGAGATGTTGCGAGCCAGCCAGCGAGTATATATCGAGCTCGTAGGCGCCCGTGGCACCGGATGCTAACTTGCCCGAGAGAGAAGGGTGGAGGCTGCTATGCCTCAAGTGCAGCTCGGGAGGAGAGATATTTATCTTTGTGAGAGATATGATGATGGGCCTAATGGCGAGCGAGAGAGTTGAGACTCGGCGGAGCTAGCGGCTCGAGAGAGAGAAGTCTAGAGCACAGATAGCCCGGTTAGCACAGCTTATCGGCGAGCACCCCAGCGGCTCAGTACCCCGGTAGATCCACCTGCAGCTCAGCCGGAGGCGAGTCATCGAGACGAGTTGATTCACTTGATAGTCTGAGAGGGAGGCTGCTTGAGTTTGGCAAGTGGTTGAAAGATTTCACCAAGTGGGCCAGAAGGAATTTAATGCTTTTGAGAACCCGCTTGTGGCGATCGGTGGTTGGCAAGGATGGAGTACATCGTCGAGTTATGGGATGCCCGGATGTGCGAGAGGCCGAGATGTGCGGCCCATGTTCTCTCTAACACAGTGAGTGGTGGTGGGAGTCAGCAGATAGAGCTAGACCAGGTGTGTCTTCTCCGACCACACAGGAGTTCTTTAGAACGAAGTTGAGCTAAGTATGTTAATGGCGAGGCTCAGCAGGAGATGGCAGAGGACTTCTCAAATTTGAAACAGGGATCAAATAGTATTGTTGCCTATGAAAAGAAGTTCTCTGAGTATAGCTATTTTGCCCCGGAGCTCATTGCAACTGAGGAGCTCAAGACTAAGAAGTTTATTAGTGGGCTGAGGAAGGAGGTTGCTCGGGATGTCTGAGCACTCGCTCCCGAGAGTTATGGCCAAGGCGATGGAGTTGGCCACAATTTATAACCCGAAGTATCACTTGATGCAAGATTACATTGCACCATCTCGGTCGATTCGACTGCTCAGTGATGTGCGGACATAAGAGGAAGTTTGGTTCTTCTAGTGGTTCCCGCTCAGGTGGTCAGCAGACTCGCCGTCAGGGCCAATCTAGATGACGGGAACAACGCCGACCACAGGGTAGGGCCCAGGATCGCCAGCAGGGCGGGGCCAGGCAGCCGGCTCATTGCAACAAGTGTGGGAAGGCACATTTTGGATTGTGTGGAGCATCACCCCGTGCTTGCTACAGATGTGGTAAGGAAGGGCATTTGGCGGTCTCGCACCGAGTTTAGCGATGGCCCGAACCAGGCCAAGCAGGCGGGTCGGGTGTTTGCCACTACTCGCCAGGAGGCGGAGCGTACTAATGATGCAATTGCAGGTACGCTGCTTGTCTTACAGCATTATGCATTTGTATTGTTTGATTCGGGTTCGACCCATTCCTTTGTTTCTGATGCATTTGTTAGACAAGCTTGTGTAGAACTCGAACCTCTAGGGTTTGAGCTTTGTGTTGCCACTCCCTCGGGAGTGAGTATGTTAGCTAGCAGTAGAGTTAAGCATGGCGGATCTGAGATATCGATGAGATTTTAGAGGCTACCCTCATAGTTACGTCTATGAGCGGTTTCGATGTGATCCTTGGTATGGATTGGTTGGCGACGATGCGTTGATAGCTGCCGCGGGAAGGAAGTGGTGTTTAGGCGCCTCGAAGCCGAGCTTCAAGTTTCGCGGTGTCGGGCGGAATTTGCCCGCCATTGATCTCAGCAGTGAAAGCCCGTAGATTGTTAGCTCGAGGAGCTTGGGGCTTCTTGGCAAATCTGTCAGGAGACAGAATGTAAAGACCCGACCCAAAAAGGGGCTCTAAATAGGCCTTTACCCCAATGCATGTATTCAAAGTAAAAGACAAAATGCAAATAAAGTTTTGGATTCCCATTAAAAACAAAACATTCAAGATTCATTGAGCGATAAAGTCTCTGAAACTGTCCACTGTCTCCAAGCACTGTTTCACGAGACAAATACATTTCCAACGATTTACTCGATCGGAGATTTTATTAAAAACATTTAAAACATCCTCAAATTCAACAAAGTGGAATCCACAATTCATTGAGAAAACATCCTAGGGCTCAGTGCGTCGTCATGCATTCGGGGAAAAATAACGATAAAAGTCATAACATAAGAAAGCGTCGGAGATGACAACGTGATTCCATGATCACGGCTCCTCCTTGACCATCCATGTCTCGCGCCTTGGTTACACATGGAAAACCACAAAATAAGGGTGAGTAACGAATTACTCGGTAAGAATCCCCAACCGGGTACAATCGATATACATGATCATCTAGAAGAATGTATGGAGGGTATGAATATAAACACGAGAGCGGAGCACATAGCTAAGTCCACACTTGGACCTCGGATGCCAACTCGGGGTCTTAGTCGGGAAATACCACAACACACTATCGCCCTATCACGGAAACAAGTCCGGCCTCGGCTGTCTCTCACATCGTCTGAAAGGTGCAGCTCTCAAGATCCCGAGGAGCTCTCGGTCGGCGCTCTAATGGCGTAAGCGCGCACCGCATGCTCTTGCAAACTCTAGAAGTGCGGGTCTAGTGGAAAGCTGCCCGAGTCGATCACCATGCCTAACTAAATCTGCTGGATCGATGTCAGCGACATAGGGGTGTGAGGCGTGGACCGTGAACTATGTCGGCTGTACCACCGCACTTTGAGGCTAAGGAACCGTCGTGGTAGGCTTACACCGAGAAGCGGTCCTTGCCTAACAGTGGCAATCAAGGGCTCTGGGCCGAACACGGCGAGGCGTGTCATTGCCGGGGCGAGGCAATGCCAAGTCATCATCCCGGCCATTGGGGCATTTAACGATCTGCCACCCTCACCCAAGATTGCGGGGCGGCCGTTAGGGTTAGCTAAACCCTAACGGGATCGAGGACAGTACCATCTCGTCATGCGTCCACATCGGGGATGCAAGATTACGTTATGCATCCGGCTCGGATGATGCTACCTACGAACTCTAAACCATAGCAATAATAACAATTAATTCAATGCGGTCAATACGTGCTCAGCAGATACAAGGGACCTAGCATGATACTACGAAGCAAACGGATATCGAACATGCGAGAATGGAACAACCTAGCATGGGCTAACATGAGAAACAATACAAGAGTTCATGCGATCGAGAATTGAGCGAGCACCTAGGGCTAAACATGCTAATAATCATACACGGGCATACAAAACAACAATCACAAATATACGCGAGCCCACACAACTCGGTAAGAAATCCTTACCTTGGTGGGAGAGCTTCTACACACAAATCCTAAGGCTGCGGAACAATCCAGAGCTAGCGGCGGGAACCTAGCAAACCAATAATAATCAACATCTAAAACGTCTAAAAAAACAATAGAAACGACAAGCTCGGCTCAAGGGGCACTCACGCGGCGCGGCGACACGAACTTGGAGTTCTTTGGCGGTAGCTACAGCGGTGGCGGCGCACGCAGTCTTTGGCGCGCGGCTGCCTTGCGAATGAATGCCCCAGAGCGCGCGGCTGCGCGCCGGCAAGCAAGCAAAACAGCGCGCGGGCGCCGCAACCGCAGCCTGGCCGCGCAGCGCGGCGGCGTCTGGCGTCGCGAGCGATCGGCTTCGGGCGAAAAGCGCCTGGCGCGGCGAGGGCCTCTGGCGTCTGGCGATCGAGACGAGGGCGGCCGGCGATCACGGAGTCACGATGGCTGCGATCGCGGCGACCTTAAGCGTCTGAAATTTCTTCTTTGTGCGCAGCGGACGGAGGCTGGCGACTTGAGCGTCGAGGCTCTTCTTGGCGCGATCCGGCATCTGGTGGCGGTGGGCGTCGCGACGATGGTGCTAGTTTGGGGCTTCTCTCGGTGGTGCAATCAACACAAACACACAAAACACTCTTCTATTCACTTGGCCAAACGGCACACAAGCGGATGAGAATAAGAAGAGGAATATCGATACCTACCGGAATGATGATGATCGATCCAAGGAGGCTGCAAGGATGAAGAACTTGGCAAGGCAATGGAGAGAATAGCTTGGCGGCCACACACTTTGGAGAAGAAGATGGAACAAACCTAATTTCTATTTCATTTAACCAAATGCACCAAAACTCCCAAAATCCAAGGCTAACTATAAAATGATGCGGGAAGAGAGCAACAAGAGCACCTAATGGCTCAATTGGCACACATCCCCACAAGCTTTCCGGAGACTCGGGTTCAAACCCAGTGCGGCACACAATTTCCTTTATTTTTACTTTTGCATCAAACCTTGCTCAAACCAAACCACAAATCCTTCCAAAACCTACATAAATCCATCCAATAATTTTAGTAAGCTGGAAAAAGACACAAGCGGCCACTGGCGGCCCGACCAAATTACCAAATTACCCCTAGGGCATACGGAAGGCCGGGATGAAAAAACACAGGTCGTTACGGAAATCTTTGCGTTGTTTGTTGACATGGTCACTGTAGTGCAAGAGTTTGCAGATGTATTCCCTGAAGAGTTGTCGGGTTTACCCCCGAAGAGGGAGTTAGACTTCACCATCGAGTTGGAGCCAGGGACTCTTCCTATTTCTAAAGCCCCGTATCGTATGGCGCCAGTGAGTTGAAAGAACTCAAAGTGCGGTGCAAGAGATCTTTGGATCGAGTTTTCATTCGGCCAGAGTGTATCCCGATGGGGCGCACTGTCTGTTTGTTAAGAAGAAGGATGGATCCATGCGCTTATGTATAGACTATAGAGAAATTGAATAAAGTCACGGTGAAGAATAAGTATCCCCTGCGCGTATTGATGATCTGTTTGATCGACTTGAGAGAGAGCCTCGGTGTTTTCTAAGATTCATTTGAGGTCGAAATACCATCGGTGAGGATTCGGGATGCGAGATATCCCTAAGGCAGCGTTCGGATCGAGTATGGTCATTATGAGTTCGTGGTCATGTCTTTTGGACTTACGAACGCCCCTCGGCGTTTATGGACATGATGGGCCAGTGTTCAAGGCATTCTTGGATAACTTTGTCATCGTATTCATAAACGACATTTTGATTTATTCAAGACAAAGGAGGACCATGCTTCGCATTTGAGGCAAGTTTTGGCGACATTGCGAGAGAACCGATTGTTAGCAAAGTTCTCTAAGTGTGAATTCTAGCTAGAGAGTAGCCTTCCTTGGACATATCGTGTCGAAAGATGGCATAGCGGTGGACCACAAAAGATAGAAGCGATCGGTTAAGTAGGCTAGGCAAGCGGCGGTCGCGAGAGATTAAGTAACTTTACGGGGCTGGCGAGTTATTCTGGCGTTTCGTGAAAGACTTTTCCGCTAAGGCAGCACCCCTAACCCGTCTGACCAAGAAGGGTGTTGACTTCGTTTGGGATGCTAGGTGTGAGGAAAGTTTTGCCCAGCTTAAGCTCAGTTTGACGATAGCACCAGTGTTGGCAGTTCCTGAGGGAACATGAGGTTTCGTAGTTTATAGTGATGCTTCCAAGTTCGGTTTAGGCTGTGTGTTGATGCAGCATGGGAAGGTGATAGCTTATGCTTCCCGTCACTTGAAGCCTTATGAGAAGAATTATCCAACTCATGATATGGAGTTGGCTGCTGTTGTTTTTGCCCTAAAGATTTGGATGCACTACTTGTAAGGACCCGACCCTAAATACGGTCCTAAACCTAGGTTCTCACTCAGCATGCAAGTTAAATATTTCATCAAGCGGTTTAGTGCTCATATTTAAAACCTTTAAAAACTTTTAGAACGGGGAATGCTTAAAACATAATCAACAGTTTTGTTTAAGAAAACCAGCGAAGTAAAACAAGCTTTGGCAGATATATATATAAAACATTCAAAGCAGTTCAAACAACTTTTAATAATGTTTCCCCTAGGACTCTGTCCATCTACATCTTGAACAAATATGCAAACAATAAAGGCAGTCTGCGCGGCTCCATGATCAATCGGCTCCCTCCGCTAGCCGTCCGGTGTTGTCTCAAGTTACACAGTGGAAAGCCACGAGAAATAAGGGTGAGTATAAACATACTCGGTAAGAATCCCGGCCAGGGGTTGTCTACGATACTTCAATCATCTAGCACCTAGTATACATGTAAGCGATTACCAACACGGATCATAGCTCGGCGAGCTTACAAAGCGAGAATCTGGAATCCTCGGAAGTCTCTTTCTTAGGCCTAATGATTGGCTCTCATAACCAATCCGGGACATCTCAGAGGTCTTTCTCCCTCGGCCAATTGATCGGCTCAAAAACCGATCCCAAAGATGTCAGACACCTCGAGGTCTTTCTCCCTCGACCATATGATCGACTCAAAAGCCAATCCCAATGGGTGTCCTCAAGGGCCTCTTACCCTCGCTATAAATCTGGACTATCGGAGAGTACCCGAAGTCGGCTCTAAGCAGGAAGAGGCGGTGTACTCACGAACATTGGCAGGGGAGCTCTCGAGCCGGCGACTAAAGCGTGTCTTGCGCTGCACGCGCATGCTCTTCTGCAGCCGGCGTAAATCACGGGGCCTAAGGGCAAACTCACGCGGGCAGTGCGCATGCCTAAGACTTCGGAAAGCGGTGTCACTTGAACCACGATGGTCACGAGGCCCTCGGCACTCATCATGTGCGACTGTACCACCGACACGAAGCTAAGAACCAGGCCAAGGCGGGGCTTGCAGTTGGCGGGGTTCGCTCTAGCGAGGCTACAAACTAGGCTTATGCCGATGTGGTAGCTAAATCCACATCATGCCAGGGGAAGCAATGTACGTTATGCTTCGCTCTACTCCCGGCCGGTGGGGACAAGGTGCGTTATGTCGCTCTCGGCCTCTAGATGATGGCGGCCCTAACACACTAGCTAGAGTATAGAGTAAGCGATTCTGGCTAAACATACATAATCATCATCAATCATACATAACCTAGCATGATACTACGAACTTAAAGCGGGAATCTCAAGCATCTTTGGAAGAACAATCCTAGCATGGCACTAACATGTACAAACAAGCAAACATGCTAGCGGGAATGCAATCACAAAATTTGTCCTATCCACTAATCATGTCCATAAAAGTAAACATGCATATAAGGCACATTCAAGAAGGCATCGCGAGGTCCACACAACCACGGTAAGGAATCCTTACACGGAAGCAGCGAAAATAACCTTCACACTCTAATAATGACCCTCGAGCTTTAAAGCGAAACCAAAGCAACCTAAGCATTTTAATAAAAACAACCTAATTAAATAAGCAGACCAACGACCTAGGGCCCAAAGGAAAAAGTCTAGGGAATTACCGATCGAGAAGACACAAGGCCACGCCCCAACCCGCCACGGCAGCAAGGCGGTGTCCGTCAGCAAGGACAAGCGGTCTGTTGGGCCACTGGGCCACCTGGCGTGGCCCAGCTTTGCGCTGGCGCAGCCTGTGCGCCAGCAGCTGGCCCCAGCGCTGCTTTGGCGCTTCTCGGCGCTATTCTTTGGCGTCTTTGGCCTTGGCGGGGGAAGAAGCGCCATGGGCCCTGGTTGTTCTGTGATGCGCGACGAGGAAGCGGCCTTGTTGGCGGCGGGCGAGCGGGCGGCGCGCAGAACCTGTGACGCGGATAGTCTTTGGCGCGCGCGCGCGCGGCGAGGCGGCAGCGTCTTGCGGAGAGCGAGGCGGCGCGTCTGCCTTGAGTCGCAGCGTCTGGGCGATCTGGTGCGGAGCAGCGCGGCAGCGTCTGGGCTTTAGGCGAGCGGCGGTAGCGGTGAGCACGCTGAGCATGAAGGCATCTTCTGCGGCTTTGGGCGGCGTGGTGGGGCGGGTGGCGCGACTGAGTGCGCTGGGTGAGACAGTTTGAAATTTTACACTGTGCGCTGAGGTGTTGTCTTGGTGGCTTTGCTGGTGCGCTGGTGAGCGGGCGAGTGAGCGGGAGTGCGGCTAGGGCGGCTAGGGTTTCTTGGTGAGTCGGCTAGGAGAGAGAGTGAGAGAGAGAGAGAGATTTTCCCAAAACAAGGGAATAGGATTTTCTTTCCTTTTCCTAATTTAAATGGGTCTAAAATCCCTTCAAGGCTTTCTCTTGCGGGTCCGGCTAAAGAAATTCTTTTCTTTTTAACTAAACCTTCTTTTTCTAAAAACTCCAATTTCACCATTAGGGCAAGGGTTCAAATCCCAATGGGACCAATTAAATTCCAATTAATTTTGCTATCAGCCGGAATGTCTCAGAACTTCTAATCAACTAACCCAAACTCCTTGGGTCTTGCAACCAACATTAATCAAGTCTCAACGAAGTAGTAGAAATGACCACAAAGCCACGAAAATCCTCAACCTCGTAGGGGGAGCAAAATACCAAAATACCCTTAAAGGTTAAAAGCAGCTCTAACGGCCCATCAGAACATCAGAATAATGACCCAGAATCACACAGGTACAGAAATAGAAAAGCTGGGCCGTTACAATACTCCTCCTTTTAAGACTTTCGTCCTCGAAAGTCCTAAGACAAAAACAACTCTAGAAAAACTCCTTTGGTTCTTAACCAACCAAGCTCTGAAAAGACAACACAAATCCTTCTTTGAAACCAGACCCTCTTGGGTTCCCAATGCTCAAGCCCAGCGGACACCAGTGTGCGCCACGAACTATCTCAGCCAAAAGCCCGAACTAACAACGAGCTTTTCGAAGAAAACATGCGATAACTAGTCGGTGAGCCACATCCTCGACTCGCACCAACTCTCAAGCGGTCTTACGACTCTAGGGCTCACTTATCCATGCTAAACCAACTTGGAGCGCCTCTCTACGGTGCTACTCTCGGCAAACTCGTGAGCGGGTCACAAGCCCTAAAACTCAACGCCACGCTCGGCGTAACATCTCTGAATGCTCATGTTTTTATCAAACGACCTCGACCCTTCACCATCTTGACCAAACAAGCTGAACCTCCCGGTTTTAAGAAACTAAGCGGCCTACTCATACTTCGCCGTGACTGCGAACCCTACAAATAAGAACCCAAGCCCGGTTGCCTACAATCTTTAACGAAATCCAATTCGAACCACCAAGCGGTGGTGATCCTAGGCAACCTTCTCCAACTAGCATGCGCTCACAACACTAAAGCAACCATCTTACGAGAAATCGAAGCACCAAAGCCAAGGGCACTTTTACGGTTCACCAAGCGGCTACCACCACACACACTAGGCGATACTTGACCCGGCCACCCAGAATAGCGGGGTCAGAAACGAGCTTCACTCGGCCAAACTAATAAGCGGAGCCCTTCATCGGCCGACAACAAACTTTCCAATGCAATCCGATCAGCCAGCGGCCTGGTGAACATCGCGGATAGGAAAACAAACAACATTCCTCTCACGGAAACCTCGAGCAACAAGGAATAAAACATTACGTGGCTACTAGCAACCACGATAGGCGGAGGATCGAAACTCAAGGGCTTTACCACCCAATGCCACGGCACCTCTGTGTGCCAACTCACTCAAGCGTGGCTCGGCTAAAATGCCAAGCTGCGAATGTACAACGACTAAAGGCAAAGCCGAGAAAGGCTTGCTCTGCAAAAACACAACCCAAGCTTATAACGAGCAAAGCTCGCCTCAAGCTGCCATTCAACTCTTAAGCCCATCTGTTTGCTCCAAGGACTTCTTGCTTATAGCTTAGACCTAACTCTTCTTCCAATCCGAGAAACTCCACCCACGAAACATCGCGAGGAATAAGGATAGCAGCGACCACAAGCTTGCGGATCTGAACAACGCGAGTCGGCAAGACTACCTCAAAAGTTAAAACTCGAGGCGGCATCCACGGCGCAACTCAATTACCAAGGAACTAAGGGGTTCCACAAACTCCAAAGATCCAACAACCTTAGCCAACAACTCAAGCCTTTGGGCTGGTGGCTATCGCTCTCGCGAGAACAAACACTTTTAAGCTTGCTATCAAGCGGGCGAGGACACTCTCGCTAGGCGACCAGCTGCGCTACTCGATCAACTACACAACTCGGGAGCTAAAGTGACTCTTCCTTTCTGAGGAGCGATTTCCTAGCAAGCGGACTTAGAAGGGCAGTGAATTTCACACACGCTCATTTGTCTTGCGCCAAACTCAGCGGTAGCAACCACCCACTAAGCACTAGCGGTACTTACTCAGCCGGAGGGGGAGCCAACTCCCAAAACTACGACTAGGAACAAGTCCTCGAGGCAGCGCTGCGCTTGCTCGAGCAGAGCTAGCTCACAAAACAACTTGGGGACCAAACCTTGGTCAACACCAAGCACCACCTCGCTAAAATTACGAAAATCAGCGTGGGGTTACCAGAACGACTCTGGCTTGTTAGCAGAGCAACAAGCATCCGACAACTCAGCGAGGAACCTTTGCTGGAGTGCAGTGAGCTCTGGTGAGGCTCTCCACAACTCGGGGTTCCTCAGATCGCCCTCCGACTCTGCTTTGTCGTCAAGCGGTCCTAGCCCGACAGCGGCTGCACGAGCACGTCTCCCTCTGACATCTCAAGCTCTTTGGCCCAAAAGCTCTTCCTTGCCACATGCATGCAGCAGCAAGCCGGGCGATGCTCCACACAATCCTACCCAACAACCCGACTCTGGCGCACGGTAGCCTCTCAACAAGGCTAGGGCACTTGCCAGAACTAAAGTCCTAACTCCTCGGAGGCTGAGCCTTTGGTTTCTGGCCCGAAACCTCTCGTGGTTCTTGAAAAATACACCACGGAGCAGGCTACACAAAAGTACATTGGCGTGTGCGGCTCAACTTGGTTCCTTAAGATCCAAACCAACAAGTACTCTTACACAAGCGACTTCTTCCTCCCAATAGAGCCACAACTAGCAAAGGAACAACAAGAGTTCGGACCACTCGGGGTCAACTCACCACAACTACATTGGTCAACTCACTCTTACAAGAGCATAACTACACCAATCGACATACCACATACCAATGTGCCCACTAAATGCTCCACTCAACCATCCAACTCCGGCTCTAACAACTTGGGTCAACCACGCATCATCGATGCCAACCCTACTCATAATAGGGTAACTCCAAGGGTAATGGAATCACACTACCATTCAAGCGGCTCACAAGCCCACAACATGGCGCGAGATCTCGGGCCAGCGCTGGCCCTTAACAACCAACGGCATCCTTTGTACCCAACTCTCGGTGACCGCGAAAAGCTCCTACTTTCCCTCAAACAACCTCACACTTGTAGTTCTCGACTACCACCGAGCTAGATCTCTTAAGCAATCCAAGCAGGATGCAACTTGAAAAAAATGGGTACAAGGCTAGTGGGGATGCTAAACTTGGCGGGTCTGGAACCACTGCACAAAAAGTGCCAAGCGGCACGAATCTAGGCCTCCTCTCAAAGCTTGGTGCCAGCGAGCACTTCTTCCTCTACAACACAAACATCCCTTTACGGGCTTTAAGCCACTCACGAGGGTAGGGAAGGTCACACTCCGGTGGCGGGGCAATGGCACTCAACACAAGAGTCTCAACAATCGAGTAGACTACTCTCGACATCACGTCCAACGAGACAAGCCAAGGCCCACTCCGCATCCCACTCGATGCTCAGCGAATACTCGAGGCCAACCCTCGGGTGGCGGCACCTAACTCCACACACGGAACATGCTAACGAAGGTGCTTCTCTCTAATAGCCAGTTGAAAACCACGGGACGGATTAAGTCGTGACAAGCAACCTCCACACTACCCCACAGCTCACGAGGGTACTAAAAGAAGCGGCTGCCAAAACGACTACGAGGCTTGCGGGAGGACAAGATGTCTCTACATCTTCCTCAAAAGCTACTAACTTGGCGACTTGCCAATCGGCCAGGGTGGTGGTGGAGACTCTGTTGGTCCGCCTCTCACGGGGACTTCCACCACCACACTCTTTGCATCAAGCAACACGAGCGGCGCGCCACAACCTCGAAACATTAGGTCGTCGGCCTCTGAACACCCGAGTCATCCCAACACTTGGATGATAAACTCGATCTGGCCAACCACCTTGCTACTAGCGATGGGTCTCAAAACATCGACTCTCTGAGGCTTCCACTTGCCGAACTCGGCGGCTCGATCAACGCCAACTATCTTATCGGCATAAACCTGCTGATCAAGCCCTCCAGGGAACCTCAGGAGCTCTTTGGAACTACAAGGAGGGTGTCTCTAAATAAACTCTACCAGTGGGCTATCTATGCCCAAGACTCCTCACTCTGGCGCTACAAAGCTGCGCACAGGTCTCCAGCTCTCTGTTAGCTAAAAGACACGCCATCAACTCCCTCATGGTGGAGCACACTCTGCTCAAGGAGTCTCACTCTAAGGCGTGCTAGCCTCTACCCCCTCCTCTAGGAACCTCAGCTGCGGGGGCCAACTCGTAGCGGGATAAACAACCGGGGCGCGGCCTCAACATCCATACAAGCGGTCCAACTCCTCGATCGGACATGCCAAGCGTCTGCTCCTCGAGTGCGATCCACGCACTAGCGATCTGCCACGAGCACCTCCACCCTCTCACTGGGGAGAACCACAAGCTGGGCCACAAATGGCCTCACGAGTCTAAGGTCTACCTCCCTGCAGGTGCGATCGACACCTGCTGGCGATCTGCACAAAGCATAAAACCTAGGCTTATAACGACCAGTTTTTCTTCCGGTCTTCGGTATGCCCTAGGGGTAATTTGGTAATTTGGTGGGCCGTCGAGTCGTTTGTGTCTTTTCGATTACTAAAATTATTGGATGGTTTTGTAGGTTTTGGAGGGGTTTGTGGTTTGGTTTGAGCAAGGTTTGTTGCAAAAGTAAAAATAAAGGGATTTGTCTTTGCAGTAGGGTTTGAACCGGGTCTCTGGGAAGCTTGTAGAGAGGTGTGCCATTTGAGCCATTAGGTGCTCTTGTTACTCTTTATCACACATCTTAGTTAACCTTGGATTTTGGAGTTTTGGTGCATTTGGTTAAATGAAATAGAAATAGGTTATTTCATCTCCTTCTCCAAAACATCTCTTGGCATTAAGCTCTCCATCTCCATAGCCTTGCCGAGTTCTTCATCCTTGCATCTCCTTGGGTTCGATCATCATCATTAAGGTAAGTCTTCGTCTTCTTCATCTTCTCATTTGGGTGTTTGTTGGCGAATGTAAGAAAAAGGGTTGTGTGTGTGTGTGTGTGTTGTGCGGCCCGGTAGGAGAGGGCGACCATCATCCTCGGCCATTTCGCCGCGCCCGGTCGGTCGAGCCGAGCCACATCGCCGCGCCCGGTCGGTCGAGCCGACCACATCGCCGCGCCCGGTCGGTCGAGCGGCCACGCCCACGCCCGGACACATTCGCGGCGGCCTCGCCGTCGCCCGGCCGGCGGTCGCCCGTCGCTCGCCGCGCCCGAGAGTCCTCGCCGGCGCCAGCCGCGTCGGCCGTCGCTCGCACACCCTCGCCGTGTCCGCTTGCCGGCTGCTCGCTCGCCGCGCGCCTTCCGCTCGAGCGTTCGCCGCGCCTTCCGCTCGAGCGTTCGCCGCGCGCCGCCCGACCGCGACGCCAGCGCGCGCGCGCCTTCGCGAACGCCCGGCGCCGCGCGCCCGTCGAGCGCTTCGCCGCGCGCGCGTGTCCCCTGCTGCCGTGCGGTAGCGCGCGGCCAGCGCGTGTCCGTCCGTGCCCGGTAGCGCAACGGTAGCGTGTCCTGCCGTGCCGTGCGGCGCGGCCAGCGCCCGACCTTGCAGAGCGGCTTGCGGCGACCCCAAGCTCGTGTCGTCGCGCGCGCGTGAGTTCCGGCGCCGAGAGCTTGCTTTGTTCTATTGTTGTTTAGATATTTTAGATCTTGATTATTGTTGGTTTGCTAGGTTCAGCTCGCTAGCTCGGGATTGTTCATGACTTAGGATTTGTGTGTAAAGTCTTGGAGCCAAGGTAAGGATTTCTTCACAGGGGTTGTGTGGACCTGCGGGTATATTTGTGATTGTTGTTTTGTATGCACATGTATGATTACTAGCATGTTTATCTCTAGGTGCTCTGTTACGAATTCTGGTGGCATGATCTCTTGTATTGTTTCTCATGTTAGCCCATGCTAGGTTGTTACTGTTCTAGCATGTTCGATATCTGTTCTTGCTTAGTAGTATCATGCTAGGTTCTTTGTATCGATGAGCACGTATTGGGTGCATTGATTGAATCGTTATTATTGTTAAGGTTAGAATTGGGTAGATAGCATCATCAGGCCCGATGCATAAAGTATCTTGCATCTATGGCAGGGCGATTGAGAGCGATTCTCAGTCCTTGGACCCGTGAGGATTAGCTATCCCAGCCGGTGAGGCCACAATCTTGGGTGAGGTGGTAGTCTAAGCGATGCCCCAATGGTGGGATGATGACTTGGCAATGCCTAGTCCGGCGGTAAACACGTCCTCGGCGTGTTGGCGGTAGCCCTTGATTGCCACGATAAGGTAGGGCGGCTTCTGGTGTAAGCCTACCATGACCCGTTCCTTAGCCTCCGGTGTGCGGTGAGTGCTGGTGACATAGTTCCGCGTGTCGAGTCTCACACCCCTATGTCGGTGACAGATCCGGAGATTTAGTTAGGCGTGGTATCCGGATATGGGCGACTTGCCACTGGGCCGGCACCCCCATAGTGCTGTAGAAGCCGCGGTGCATCCTTACGCTCATTCTGGCGCCATTGGAAGCTCCTCGGGATCTTGAGCGATGCACCTTTACGTATCGGCGATGAAGGCGGTGGCGCGGGACTTGTTCCGTATAGTGCGTTTAGTGTGTTGTGGTATTTTCCGGACTAAGACCACGAGATGGCATCAGAGGTCCAGTGTGGACTTAGCTATGTGCTCAAGCTCTGTGTTTGTTCTCATAGCTTGCATACATTCTTCTAGATGATCATGTATATCGTATTGTACCCGGTTGGGGATTCTTCTTTGGGTAATTCGTTACTCACCCTTATTACGTGGTTTTCCACGGGTAATCAAGCGGGAGGCAGGGATGGTGAAGGAGGAGCTATGATCATGGAACTGCTTTGTCACCTCTGATTGTTTTATTTTAATTATCATGACTCTTCACTTTTTATTATTTCCCACAGAATGCATGTAGGCGGACACAGAGCCCGGGGATGTTTTCTTACGTTTTATGGATTCGAGCATATTGGTACTTGTGGATTGTTTTAATGGTTTAAATAAATCTACGATCAGTGTGCTTTTAGAAATGTATGTTTTGGTTGTTGAATGTTTACATTTTTACTTGGAATCAAAATGTATTTTTCATAATGTCTTTTATTTTCACTTTGCATGCATTGGGGTAAAGGCCCATTTAGAGCCCCTTTTTAGGTGGGTCTTTCTGATTGGTATCGAGCTTCGAGTCATAGATTACATGGCCCGACCTTTTGTTGTAGGTCGTTTTCCATGATCATCGGCACTCAAGCGATCATCGAGTGCGCCTAGATTTATTGTTTTAGAAAGGAAAAGGGTTAAGAATTTACAATACCTATCATCTAGTGTATGCCTTGTTTGGTGTTGTGGAATGGTGTGAGCGATTTTGATTCGTTGTTGGTTTGGATGTAGATCGCCCGACATGCGATCCGTCTGCAGGGAGAGAGGTTCGAGGCGGTCGAGTATCGAGGATCGGATCGTCTGCGGGGACATCGTCCCAAGCGACAACGATGGCATTCCACAGCGGCTCCTCTGTTACGCCTAGGCGGGCGTTGAAGCGTGGCGCCGTGAGGCGCTCTGGGCGATGTTCTTGAGTCTATGAGGGCTTTTATGGTCGGCATGTTGAGTGACCGGAGCGAGAGACCGAGCCTTGTTAGCGTATGGCGGGAAGAGTCCGAGCCCGGTCGGCGGTGACTCGATTGGTTGTGAGCTCGATGCACCTCGGCTCCACGAGGAGCAAGTAGCCCCCAGAGCGGATATGGCGGAGGTGCGGGGTTGGGTAGGTGGTGAAGGATTTTGTGAAGTGGAAGCTTTGAGAAGTTTGATGCCACCGGTGATGCGTTAGCGGCGGCCAGTGGATTGCCCATTTGGAGTACACCTTCACGATCATGGTGTGCCCCGATATTGAGGCCGAGATGTGCGGCTCATGTGCTAGGAGGCCTGGCGAGATGGTGGTGGGAGTCCACCTTGAGCGAGAGACCAGGTGAGTCTCCACCGCTACTTAGGAGTTCTTCAAAGTGAGTTCAAGGTAAAGTTCATCGGTGATGAGGCTCGGGAGAAGATGGTGGAGCTCTTCCAGAACACAAGCGAGGGTTACGATTCCATCGAGAATATGGCGCAAGTTCTCGGAGTATGGATATTTTGCTCCTCGATTGATTGCCACCGGGTGAAGATTGGAAGTTCATATCTGGATTGAGCGGGGTGTTTCCCGAGGATGTCGAGCTCGGGCCCACGACACTTATGCTAAAGTATCGATTGGCCCACGATCTATAATGGGAAGTATCTGCTGGCGGCGGTTGTTTGCGCTCTGTTGGCGTCTGTCCCGTGGTGTGTGGCGAAGAAGAAAGTTTGACTTTGGGGTGGCGGCGGCGTCGCCAAGCGATTCAAAGCGGGATCGGCGCAGGGCCCGTCCGTTTCGGCCTCGCCCGGCGGCGGCGGTCGAGCGAGTTCTGCTTGTGCTTCTTGCGGGAGGACCCACGTTGGAGCTTGCGAGGCGGGGGCCAGTGTGTGTTTCGTTGTGGTAAAGAGGTCATATGATCGTTTTACGTCCTCGGCCCGGCTATCCTCGCTCGGCCAGCGCGGCGAGTCGTGTTTGCTCGACCGTCGGGGCCGGCGTCGTCACGGATGCGGCGTGGCGAGTGCGCTTCTTGTTTTAGACCACTGCGCATTTGTCTTGTTTGATTACAGTTCTCGCATTCATTTGTATACGTGTTGTTTCTTTGAGCATGCTAAGTTGAGACTAGAGCCTCTAGGTTTTGAGTTATCTGTTGCAACTCCTTGGGAGTTAGTATGTTAGCTAGAGATAAGATTAAGGATGGCGGATCGAGATATCAGGAGAGTTGCTAGTAGCTACGCTCATAGTTACGCCTATGGCGGTTTTGATGTGATCCTTGGTATGGGTGGTTAGGCTGCTAACCACGCGTTGATTAGCCCCACCGGGAAAGAAGTAGTGTTGAGGGCGCCGGTCGACCTAGCTTTAAGTTTCGTGGAGTCGAGGTGGAGTTTGCCGCGTAGATGGTGTCATTGTGCTAAATGTTTTGCTAGCTCATGGAGCTTGGGGCTATCTAGCCAAGTTATGCAGGAAGAGCGCCCCTCGTTGTGTTGATCAGTGCCGGTCGTGCGAGGAGTTTGCGGGCGTGTTTCTGAGGAGTTCACAGGGTTGCCCCAAGAGAGGTTGACTTCATTATTGAGCTCGAGGCAGGGGACCCTCCCTATCTCGAAGGCTCCGTGTCGCATGGCGCCAGTGATTAAAGGCGAAGATTCGATTGCGGGAGATGTTAGGCCGAGGGTTCATCCGTCAAGTGTGTCCCAGTGGGAGCACGATTCTGTTTGTGAAAAAGAAGGATGGTTCTATGCGCTTGTGTATTGATTCTGCGAGCTTAATAAGGTGTGATGAAGAATAAGTATCAGTTTGCCCGTATCGATGATTTGTTCGATCGGCTTGAGGAGCTTACGTGTTCTCAAGATAGATCGAGATCAGGTTACCATCGATTGCGGATCGGGGATGCCGACATTCCTAAGGCGACTTTGAGTCGGATATGGTCACTATGAGTTTGTGGTTATGTCGTTTGGATTGACCAATGCCCAGTAGCGTTCATGGACATGATGGATAGGGTGTTCAAATCATTTTTGGGCGGCCGTCATCGTGTTCATTGGCGATATCCCGATTTATTCGAGGTCTAAAGAAGACCATGCGAGCATTTGAGGCGAGTATTGGCGGCTTTGAGGAAAACCCGGCTTTATCGCGAAGTTTTCCAAATGTGATTCTGGATGGAGCGGTGGCCTTCCTAGGCCACGTGGTTTCGAGAGATGGTATAGCCGTGGACCCGCGAAGATGAGGCCGTGAGTTCATGGGCCAAGCCGACTTGATTCTTGAGATTCGCGACTTTACAGGTTTGGCGAGTTACTACGTCGGTTAAATCAGAGACTTTTACTGCTTTAGCCTCGCCCCTCACTCGTCGGCGAGGAAGGGTGTCGAGTTTGTTTGGAGCAGCGGAGTGTGATGAGAGCTTTGCGAGGCTCAGCGTAGTTTGACTTGCACGATGTTGGCGATCCGGAGAGGCGGTGGTTTAAGTAGTCTCTGATGATGCTTCAAGTTTGGATTAGGTTGTGTGTTGATGCGGCCGCGGGAAGGTCATTGCCTATGCTTCCCGTCGGTGAAAGCCGTATGAAGCGAGAACTACCCGACTCATGATATGGAGTTAGCGGCGATGGTGTTTGCCCGAAGATTTGGAGGCATTACATATGGTGGCGGATTGAGATGTTTACCGATCACGAGCCTCAAGTATCTGTTTACTCGAGAAGGAGTTGAATATGAGCGAGAGAGATGGTTAGAGTTGGTAAGGATTATGGCTGCGAGATTTTGTACCATCAAGGTAAAGCCAATGTAGTGGCGATGCTTTGGCGAAAAAGAGCGTCGCACTCTGCGGCGTTGTTGAGTTCAGCCCGATTTGCGAGAGAGAGAGTTCGGCGGGCGAGGTTGCGATGTTGTTGGGAGAGGTTCTGCGCGAGGTAGCTCGATTATTATTCGTGTCGATTCGGCGTGGATTATAAACGACCAGTTAGGTGACCCGCACTTAAGAGATTGGTTGTGAGTTAGTCTTGTGGTGACTTTGACTTTGTATATTCACGAGACGGTGGGTTGACTTATAGAGGCGGTTGTGTGTTCGGACATTGCGAGTTTGCGGCGAGTTGCTCTCGGAGGCCTTGTTCCCCTTTTGCTTAGCACCCAGAGAGTACCAAGATGTCTCGAGACCTTAGCGGACTTTACGGTGGATGGGAATGAAGAGAGATGTGCGAGTTTGTCGGTAGGTGTCTCACTTGTCGGCAAGTGAAGGCACCCGCGCGAAGCCAGTGGTTTGTTCTGCGACCAGCGAGTGTACCCGAGTGGAAATGGGAAGAGATCTCCATGGACTTTATCTACGGTTTGCCAAGGACTCAGGAAGTTCTCTCGATTTGGGTGATAGTCGGCCGTTTGACCAGAGCGCACACTTCATTCCGGTAGAACACTTATCTGCGTGGAGCGATGGGCGCGATTGTTTTGGAAGCGAGATCATCCGTTATCATGGTGTCTGCCGGTGAGGATTGTGTCCGTCGTGACTCATGATTCACTTCTCGTTTACGGAGCGCTCGAGAAGGGTTTGAGCACAGTGCGATTTAAGCCTGACTTTTCACCCTCGGACGGATGGTGGTGAGAGAGTGAATCAATTCTCGAGGATATGTTGAGGGCTTGTGTGTTGGATTTCCCGAGCGATTAGGACGATGTCACGCTTGATGGAGTTTGCCTATAACAACGATTACGATCGGCGATTGGATGGCTCCATTCGAGGCATTGTATGGTAGCGTTATCCGGTCCCACAATGTTGCAGGAAGAGGTCGGTGATAAACGAGTTTTGGTCAGGAGATTCTGCGATTGACCAATGGTGCGATCTGAGAAGATTAGAGCTCGTATGTTGTGGCTCGGGCGAGCGAGCGAAAGATTCGCCGATGTTGGCGTCGAGATTTGGAGTTTGAGGTTGGTCGGCATGTGTTCCTTAAGGTTGCTCCGTCACGAGGTGTTACGAGGTTTGGTAGCGTGGGAAGTTGAGTCCCGTTTGTTGGTCCATTTGAGATCCTAGAGAGGATTGGCGAGTTGCTTACAGGTTAGCCCTACCTCGTCACTATCGGTGGTGCATAGTGTTTTCATGTATCGATGTTGAGCGGTATGTGCTTGGGACCGTCGCACATTGTGGACTTTGAGCCTTTGCGGTGAATGAGGATTTGAACTTGAGGAAAAGCGGTGAGATCCTTGCCTTTGAGACCAAGGCGTTGCGTGTCGCGAGATTCGTTTAGTAAAGGTTCGATGGAGAGTCGGGATTACGAGAGGCCACTTGGGAGGCGGGAAGGCGAGATGAGGTTGCATTACCACTGAAGTACATTTACATCTTAAGGACTTTCGAGGGCGAAAGTCATAAAAGGAGGAATATTGTAACGACCAGTTTTTCTTCCGGTCTTCGGGTATGCCCTAGGGGTAATTTGGTAATTTAGTGGGGTAGTCGAGTCGTTTGTGTCTTTCGATTACTAAAATTATTGGATGGTTTTGTAGGTTTTTGGAGGGTTTTGTGGTTTGGTTTGAGCAAGGTTTGTTGCAAAAGTAAAAATAAAGGGATTTGTCTTTGCAGTAGGGGTTTGAACCGGGTCTCTGGGAAGCTTGTAGAGAGGTGTGCCATTTGAGCCATTAGGTGCTCTTGTTACTCTTTACTGCATCACATCTTAGTTAACCTTGGATTTTGGAGTTTTGGTGCATTTGGTTAAATGAAATAGAAATAGGTTATTTCATCTCCTTCTCCAAAACATCTCTTGGCATTAAGCTCTCCATCTCCATAGCCTTGCCGAGTTCTTCATCCTTGCATCTCCTTGGGTTCGATCATCATCATTAAGGGTAAGTCTTCGTCTTCTTCATCTTCTCATTTGGGTGTTTGTTGGCGAATGTAAGAAAAAGGGGTTGTGTGTGTGTGTGTGTTGTGCGGGCCCGGTAGGAGGAAGCGACCATCATCCTCGGCCAGGCTCGCCGCGCCCGGTCGGTCGAGCGAGCCACCATCGCCGCGCCCGGTCGGTCGAGCGGCCATACATCGCTGCGCCCGGTCGGTCGAGCGGCCCTGCCGCGCCGGACACATTCGCGGCCGGCCTCGCCGTTCGCCCGGCGGCGAATCGCCCGATCGCTCGCCGCGCCGAGAGAGTCCCGCGCCAGCGCCGGCCGCGTCGGCCGTCGCTCGCACACCCTCGCGCGTGTCGCTTGCCGAACTCGCTCGCCGCGCGCCTTACCGCTCGAGCGTTCGCCGCGCGCCTTCGCTCGAGCGTTCGCCGCGCGCCGCGCCGCCCGACGCGCCGGCGCCGCGCGCCGTCGTCGAGCGCTCGCCGCGCGCGCGTGTCCACCACTTGCCGTGCCGGTAGCGCGCCGGTAGCGTGTCCGTCCGTGCCGGTAGCGCGCACGGTAGCGTGTCCTGCCGTGCCCGGCGCGGCCAGCGCCCGACCTTGCCGAGCGGCTTGCGGCGGCCCCAAGCTCGTGTCGTCGCGCGCGTGAGTTCCGGCCGAGCTTGCATTCTATTGTTGTTTAGATATTTTAGATCACGATTATTGTTGGTTTGCTAGGTTCCAGCTCGCTAGCTCGGGATTGTTCATGACTTAGGATTTGTGTGTAAAGTCTTGGAGCCAAGGTAAGGATTTCTTCTGGGGTTGTGTGGACCTGCGGTATATTTGTGATTGTTGTTTTGTATGCACATGTATGATTACTAGCATGTTTATCTCTAGGTGCTCTGTTACAGATTCTGGTTGGCATGATCTCTTGTATTGTTTCTCATGTTAGCCCATGCTAGGTTGTTACTGTTCTAGCATGTTCGATATCTGTTCTTGCTTCGTAGTATCATGCTAGGTTCTTTGTATCGATGAGCACGTATTGGGTGCATTGATTGAATCGTTATTATTGTTAAGGTTAGAATTCGGGTAGATAGCATCATCAGGGCCCGATGCATAAAGTATCTTGCATCTATGGCAGGGCGATTGAGACGATTCTCAGTCCTTGGACCCGTGAGGATTAGCTATCCCAGCCGGTAGGCCACGCAATCTTGGGTGAGGTGGTAGTCTAAGCGATGCCCCAATGGTCGGGATGATGACTTGGCAATGCCTAGTCCGGCGGTAAACACGTCCTCGGCGTGTTGGCGGTGCCCTGATTGCCACGATAAGGTAGGGCGGCTTCTGGTGTAAGCCTACCATGACCGTTCCTTAGCCTCGGTGCGGTGATGCGGTGACATAGTTCACGTGTCGAGTCTCACACCTATGTCGGTGACACCGATCCGGAGAGATTTAGTTAGGCGTGGTATCGGATATGGGCGGCTTGCCACTGGGCCGGCACCCCCATAGTGCTGTAGAAGCCGCGCGGTGCATCCTTACGCTCATTCTGGCGCCCGGCCGGAGAGCTCCTCGGGATCTTGAGCGATGCACCTTTACGTATCGGCGATGCGCGCAGTGGCGGGACTTGTTCCGTATAGTGCGTTTAGTGTGTTGTGGTATTTTCGGACTAAGACCACGAGATGGCATCAGAGTCCAAGTGTGGACTTAGCTATGTGCTCCGCTCTGTGTTTGTTCTCATAGATTGCATACATTCTTCTAGATGATCATGTATATCGTATTGTACCCGGTTGGGGATTCTTCTTGGGTAATTCGTTACTCACCCTTATTACGTGGTTTTCCACGGGTAATCAAGCGGGAGAGGATGGATGGGTGAAGGAGGAGCTATGATCATGGAACTGCTTGTCACCTCTGATTGTTTTATTTTAATTATCATGACTCTTCACTTTTTATTATTTCCCTGAATGCATGTAGGCGGGCACAGAGCCCGGGGATGTTTTCTTACGTTTTATGGATTCCGACATATTGGTACTTGTGGATTGTTTTAATGGTTTAAATAAATCTCGATCAGTGTGCTTTTAGAAATGTATGTTTTGGTTGTTGAATGTTTACATTTTTACTTGGAATCAAAATGTATTTTCATAATGTCTTTTATTTTCACTTTGCATGCATTGGGGTAAAGGCCCATTTAGAGCCCCTTTTGGGTGGGTCTTTACACTAGCCTGTTGGGGCTCTCCTTTGCCAAACAAAGGGTAACACATGTATACTAGATGCGATGTTGTAAAATAAAACCCTTAGCTTAATGAACTCGAGACAAACTGTGTGGCAGTGAGTCTTGATGATCATGGGGCAACAACACAAAGCGGGTTAGTCTCTGAGAATCTATGACTCGTGCTCACGATACCAAGCTGTAAGAACCCGACCCTAAATACGGTCCTAAACCTAGGTTCTCACTCGGCATGCAAGTTAAATATTTCATCAAGCGGTTTAGTGCTCATATTTAAAACCTTTAAAAACTTTTAGAGCAGGGAATGCTTAAAACATAATCAACGATTTTGTTTAAGAAAACCAGCGAAGTAAAACAAGCTTTGGCATATATATATAAAACATTCAAAGCAGTTCAAACAACTTTTAATAATGTTTCCCCTAGGACTCTGTCCATCTACATCTTTGAACAAATATGCAAACAATAAAGGCAGTCTGCGGCGCTCCATGATCAATCGGCTCCCTCAGCTAAGCCGTCCGGTGTTGTCTCAAGTTACAGGTGGAAAGCCACGAAAATAAGGGTGAGTATAAACATACTCGGTAAGAATCCCAAGCCAGGGTACAATCTGATACTTCAATCATCTAGCACCTAGTATACATGTAAGCGATTACCAACACGGATCATAGCTCGGCGAGCTTACAAAGCGAGAATCTGGAATCCTCGGAAGTCTCTTTCTTAGGCCTAATGATTGGCTCTCATAACCAATCCGGGACATCTCAGAGGTCTTTCTCCCTCGGCCAATTGATCGGCTCAAAAACCGATCCCAAAGATGTCAGAGCACCCTCGAGGTCTTTCTCCCTCGACCATATGATCGACTCAAAAGCCAATCCCAATGGGTGTCCTCAAGGGCCTCTTACCCTCGCTATCATCTGGACTATCGGGAGAGTACCGAAATGCGGCTCTAAGCGGAAGAGGCGGTGTACTCACGAACATTGGCAGGGGAGCTCTCGAGCCGGCGACTAAAGCGTGTCTTGCGCACACCGCATGCTCTTCTGCAGCCGGCGTAAATCGGGGCCTAAGGGCAAACTACGCGGGCAGTGCGCATGCCTAAGACTTCGGAAGCGGTGTCACGAACACGATGGTCACGAGGCCCTCGGCACTCATCTGTGCGGCTGTACCACCGACACGAAGCTAGAACCAGGCCAAGGCGGGCTTGCAGTTAGCGGGGGTTCGCTCTAGCGAGCTACAAACTAGGCTTATGCCGATGTGGTAGCTAAATCCACATCGGTGCAGGGGAAGCAATGTGCGTTATGCTTCGCTCTACTCCCGGCCGGTGGGGACAAGTGCGTTATGTCGCTCTCGGCCTCTAGATGATGGCGGCCCTAACACACTAGCTAGAGTATAGAGTAAGCGATTCTGGCTAAACATACATAATCATCATCAATCATACATAACCTAGCATGATACTACGAACTTAAGCGGGAATCTCAAGCATCTTTGGAAGAACAATCCTAGCATGGCACTAACATGTACAAACAAGCAAACATGCTAGCGGGAATGCAATCACAAGGTTGTCCTATCCACTAATCATGTCCATAAAAGTAAACATGCATATAAGGCACATTCAGAAGGCATCGCGAGGTCCACACAACCACGGTAAGGAATCCTTACACGAAAGCAGCGAAAATAACCTTCACACTCTAATAATGACCCTCGAGCTTTAAAGCGAAACAAGAGCAACCTAAGCATTTTAATAAAAACAACCTAATTAAATAAGCAGCGACCCATGACCTAGGGCCCAAAGGAAAAAGTCTAAGGGAATTACCGTCGAGAAGACACAAGGCCACGCCCCAACCCGCCGCCAAAGCGGGTTTGTCCGTCAGCAAGAGACAAGCGGTCTGTTTGGGCCACTGCGCCCAACCTTTAGGCGGCCTGGCGGCCAGCCAGCGCCAGCCTTAGCGGCTGGCCTTCTTGGGCGCTATCGGCCTTCTTTGAGCGTCTTTGGCCTTGCGAGGAAAAAGCGTGGCCCCGGAGTTCTGTGATGCAGCGAGGCGAGAAGCGGCCTTGTGGCGCGGGCCAGGCGGACGGCGGCGCAGAACACCTGACAGCGGATAGTCTTTGGCGCGCGGCGCCTGCGCGAAGCGGCAACGTCTTGGAGGAGAGCGAGGCGGCAGCGTCTTGGCCTGCGGTGCAGCAGCAGCGTCTGGGCGATCTGGTGCGGAGCAGCGCGCAGCAGCGTCTGGGCTTAAGCGAGCGTATGTGGTGAGCACGCTGAGCATGAGGGCATCTTTGCGGGCACAGGCGGCGTGGTGGGCGGTGTGCGACGACTGGTCTTGCTGGGTGGGGCCAGGTTGAAATTTTGCTGGTGCGCTGGTGTCTTGGTGGGCTTTTGCTGGTCTTGCTGGTGGCGGTGGCTGGCGGGAGTGCGGCTAGAGGCGGCTAGGGTTTCTTGGTGAGTCGGCTAGGAGAGAGTGAGAGAGAGAGAGAGATTTTCCCAAAACAAGGGAATAGGATTTTCTTTCCTTTTCCTAATTTAAATGGGTCTAAAATCCCTTCAGGCTTTCTCTTGCGGGTCCGGCTAAAGAAATTCTTTTCTTTTTAACTAAACCTTCTTTTCTAAAAACTCCAATTTCACCATTAGGGCAAGGGTTCAAATCCCAATGGGACCAATTAAATTCAATTAATTTTGCTATCAGCGGAATGTCTCAGAACTTCTAATCAACTAACCCAAACTCCTTGGGTCTTGCAACCAACATTAATCAAGTCTCAGCGAAGGCCGAAATGACCACGAAGCCACGAAAATCCTCAACCTCGTAGGGGAGCAAAATACCAAAATACCCTTAAAGGTTAAAAAGAGCTCTAACGGCCCATCAGAACATCAGAATAATGACCGAAATCACACAGGTACGAAATAGAAAAGCGGGCGTTACACTACTTGTATGGTGAGAAGATTGATTGTTCACGGACCACGAGCCTCAAGTATTTCTTCACTCGAAGAGAGTTGAACATGAGCGAGAGGAGGTGGCTCGAGTTAGTAAAGGACTCTGGCGTGAGATCTTGTATCATCCGGAAAAGCCAATGTTGTGGGTGATGCCTTTGGCGGGAAGGCGTCGCATTGATGTAGCTTTCTTTGAGCTCCCGAGTTGAATTGCGGAAAAGAGTTTGGCGAGCGGTATCGCGATTTTGTTGGGAGAGATTCTGCGCCGAAGTAGCCCGATTATCGATTCGGTAAGTCGCTTAGCGAGAGGATCATCGGCAACCAGTGAGTGATCCCAAGTTAAAGAGCTTGCTCGAGAGAGTTGAGGTGATGGCGATTTCGATTTTGTTGTGGCTTTGTGGAGCTTGAGATATAAGTCGGTTGTGCATCTGGGCAGTGCGAGGATTGGCCCGAGTTACTCACAGAGGCACATAGTTCCCCATTCACTTGGCACCGGGGAGGTACCAAGATGTATCGAGATCTCAGCGGACGTTTTGGTGGATGGGCATGAGCGGGATATAGTGAGTTTGTTGGCGGTGTCTCACTTGTCGGCAAGTGAAGGCTCCCGAGACAGAAGCCTCTGAGGTTTATTGCGACCATTAAGTGTTCCACGATGGAAGTGGGATGAGATTTCAATGGATTTTATCTGCTGGGTTGCAGGGACAGAGAGGTTTACTCGGATCACGGGTAATAGTGGATCGGTGACTAAGAGTGCACACTTTATTCCCGGGAGGATTAGTTATCTGAGTGGGCTGTAGGCACGATTATTCTGGGCGGTTATGCGGTACCATGGGGTACCGCGAAGATAGTGTTAGATCGGGATTCTCAGTTCACATCTGCAGCACGGAGCGCTCGAGAAGGGTTTGGGAACTAAGTGCGGCTCAGGCCTTGCCTTCCACCCTCAAACCGATGGTCGGGCCAGGAGAGGTGAATCGGTCTGAAAGATATGTTGAGAGCACATGTTTTGGACTTTCGAGCGATTGGGACCCGATGCACATATTTGATGGAGTTAAACTTACGACCATGACTATCGATCGACTATTCGGATGGCCCCATTCGGCGTTGTATGGTAGCGTTGTAGATCCCGGTGTTACGGGAGGAGGTTTGTGAGGACCCGACCCAAAACATGGTCTAAACACAGGTTCTCACTTAGCATGCAAGTTAAATATGATAACAAGCGGTTTAGTGCTCATATTTAAAACCTTTCAAAACATATGAGAAGGGTAAAACATAACCGCAATTTTCATTTAAACATAACCAACAAGTAAAACAACTTTGGCGGTGTTTATAAAAACATACAATACAATTTAAACAACGTTTTAACAATGTTCCCCTAGGACTCTGTCCATCTACATCTTTGAATAAACAATGCAATAATAAATGGCAGTCTGGCGGCTCCATGATCAATCGGCTCCCTCAGCTAGCCATCACAGTGTTATCCCAAGTTACACGAAAGATAAATAAGGGTGAGTATAAACATACTCGATAAGAATCTAGCAGGGGTACAATCGATACATCGAGTCATCTAGCACCTCAACATGCAAGCAAATAGCTATCAACACGGATCATAGCTCAGCGAGCTCACAAGGCAAGATCTGGAGTCATCGAAGTCTCCTACTTAGGCCTAATGATTGGTTCTCATAACCAATCACGGGACATCACCAGGAGCTCTCTCACTCGAGAAATTGATCGGCTCAAAAAGCCCATCCCAAGGATGTCAGACACCCTCTATAACGACCCAACCCGAATGGGGTTCTAAAATGGGCGTTAACTTAATGCATGCAAAGGAAAACATAAAAGACCCAACCTAGGGTCGGATTGAAACTTTTCAACATAAAAGTGGAAAACATTAAAGCAAACTAAACATTCATTTACAAAATAGTGGTGATCGGTACTTTTCTTAAAATCATCAAAGCAGTTCAAACCATAAGTTTTCCATCTGGACCAAAATCCATTTACATCTTTGTATTCAAAATAAAACAAAATAAGACACGACAGTGTCAGCGACATCCATGATCTCCCACCTCCTCAGCTAGCCACCTCGGTCTTTGTCTGAGTTACACGAAAGATAAATAAGGGTGAGTATAAAAATACTCGGTAAGAATCCCCAGCAGAGAATGCGATCGATGCAATCAATCATTTAGCAACCTAGTACCGTGCAGCAGATATATAAACACAGATCTTAGCTCAACGACCTTATTAGACAAATTTGGAGTCCTCGGAAGTCTCCTACTTAGGCCTAATGATTAGTTATCTAACCAATCACAGGACATCTCGAGGTCTTTCTCCCTCGGCCAATTGATCGACTCAAAAACCGATCCCAGGATGTCCTCAAGGGCCTCTTACCCTTGCTAATAATTACGGACTATCGGAGAGTACCCAAAGTCGGCTCTAAACTAGAAGGAATGGTGTACTCACGAACATTAGCCGGAGGAGCACTCGAGCCGGCGACTAACGCGTGTGTGCGCGCACACGCATGCTCTTCTGCAAGCGGCGTAAATGCGGGGGCCTAAGGGCAAACTACGCGGGCAGTGCGCATGCCTAAAACTTAGGCGATGTCGCGATCCACGATGGCGCGAGGCCCTCGGCGCTCTTACATGCGGCTGATCCACCGACACGAAGCTAAAGCAGGCCAAGGTAGGCTTACACCGTTAGCGGGGTTCGCTCTAGCGGAGCTACAAACTAGGCTTATGTCGATGAGGTAGCTAATTCTCATTGGGTGCCGGGAGGAAACAATATCGTTATGCCTCGCTCTACCCCGGCCAGATGGGGACAAAAGTCGTTGTGTCCACTCTCGACCTCTGGATGATGACAAACCCTATAACACTAGCTAAGAGTACATAGTGAGAGATTCTGGCTAACATATACATTAGACATCAATCATACATATCCTATCATGATACTACGAACTTAAAGCGGGAATCTCGAGCATCTTTGGAAGAACAAACCTAGCATGGCACTAACATGTACAACGAGCAAACATGCTAGCAAGAATTCAATCACAAGCTATCCTATCCACTAACATGCTCATAAAAGTAAGCAGGCATACAAGGCACAATCAAGAAAGCAGCGCGAAGTCCACACAACCACGGTAAGAGATCCTTACGGAAACAAGCGAGAAAATAATAATTATCACGACCAGCGATTAATGATCCTCGAGCTTTAATCGAATCCCAACTCTTTGATTATTACAATAAACACCTAATTAAATACATAAACAACGACCAACAACTCGGAGTCAAAGAGGAAAAGACTGGGAATTACCAGCCAGAAGCACAAGGCTCGGCCAAAGCAACCTGGGTGGGCGGTTGTCAGCGACTAGATGGTGGTGGGTGCCTTGATGAGAAAACTGTTGGCGGCCTGGCTCAGCTCGCGGGAGAAGCTTCGGCCCAGGCGCCCCAGCTCAGCGAGGAAGCTTCATTTGCGCGCGCGGCGCGAGCGAGCTCTGAGGGCCTATGGCGCGGTGAGCGAGCTCGGCTAGGCGAAGGCACTCAGGCTGGGGGCGCGGCCTTCTGAGGCGATGATGGTGCGCGGGCAAGGCTCATCCGACACACACAGCGGCGAGAGGCAGCGCGGCGCTCTGCCTGATCTTGGGGTGGGGTTAGGCGAGCTAGGGCCCGACTTAGGCGGTCTTTGGCACGGGTGGCTCGCCTGCAGTCTGGTGGCTAGGTGGTGGGGGCGAGCAAGGGCTCGGGTGAGGGCTAGAAAGTCGGGTGAGGGTGAGAGAGAGAGAGAGAGAAATAAAAAACACATGGGAAAAAATGGGGATTTTCTTATTTTAATAATTTCCTTTTTCTTTCTTTTTCTTTTTTTTTATCCTTATCCTTTTAAAATACAACAAAAATCCCATTTTGGCTTCCTCTTGAGACATTGAAAGCAAATCTTTCCAATAATAAAACTCACTTATAAATCACTAAGGCAAAGGTTTAAAATCCCAAATCGACCGAGAGCAAAAAGACCAAAATACCCTAAGGGTTAAAATGCTCTAACGGCCCAACCGGTTGCCTAATCTTGAGCTGAGTACTGGATAGCAGGAATGGAAAAGCCCCAGGCCGTTACAATACTCCCCCTTAAAGACTTTCATCCTCGAAAGTCCTAAGGCTGAAACGACTCAGGGTAATGAGTCCTCATCTCATCCTCTAGCTCCCACGTCGCTTCCTCTGCCCTCCTGATGCCTCAAAGAACCTTTACTAAGCTTATCTCGGTTGCGCAAAACATTGTGCTCACGAGCCAAAATCTGAGCGGGCTTCTCCTCGAAGGATAAATCTTCACTCAACTCTAAGGGTTCATGCTCTATCACATGCGGCGGATGCGCCACGTCTTGCCTCGGCCTTCGAAACATGGAACACATTATGCACATTTGCCAAAGGCGGGGCAAGGCTAGCAGATGAGGCCACTACTCCGATCCGCTCAAGGATCTCAAAACCCTACAAACACAGGGCTCAATTTGCCTCGCTTCCCAAACCTTAACACACCACGCATTGGTGCTACCTTGAGAAAAACATGTTGACCAACCTCAAACTCCAAATCTCTCGCCTCACATCGGCGTAACTTTTACCTACTTTAAAATTTTGTTAACATCACGAGCCACGATCTTACGCACTGGTGTCGTTTGTCATCTGAAGTAACTCGGGTCCCAGAACACATCTATCACCAACCTCCTCCCAAAACAACGGGGGATCTACTTACCATGCGCTTCAAAGGAGCCATCTGAATAGTCGGTGATAATTTGTTGTTATGCGAACTCCATCAAATCAGTCTTGGTCCCAAGCTGCTGGAAAGTCCAAAACACATGCTCTCAACATATCTTCGAGAATCGATTCACCCTCTCGGTCGACCATCGGTTTGAGGTGAAAAGCGATCTTGAAGCTTGCACTCGATTCCCATACCCTTACGGGCGCTCTCGAGGCGGGATGTGAGCGAGAATCCCCCGATCGACACTATCTTCACGGTACCCGTGATGCCGAACAATCTGCTCCAAAAATAAGCGTGCCCACTTTGCTCCACGGTATAACTAATCTGCCCAGGGGATAAAGTGTGCACACTCTTAATCGATCGGTCCACAATTACGGATCTGAGTAAACCCTCTAGGTGTCCTCGGCAACCACGAGATATAATCCATCGAAATCTCGTCCCACTTCCATTGTGGAACACTCAGCGGTACGCAACAAACTGCGGAGCTTACATGCAGGAGCCTTCACTTGGCGACAAGTGAGACAGGCTAACAAACTCGGCTATGTCCCTCTTCATACCCATCCACCAAAACGTGCGCGAGATCGTGATACATCTTGGTACCTCACGGGTGCCAAGTGAATGAGAACTATGCGCCTCGGCGAGCAACTCGGCTCGAATCCTGCGACATCTGGAGCGCTGGCAGACCTCTGTATCTCAAGCCTCAAATGCGGTGCTACAACAAAGTCAAAATTGCCATCTGCCTCGACTCTCTCATGCAATCTCTTTAACTTGGGATCACTTAGTGGGTATCGATGATCCTGCATTAGCGGCGGTTGAGCGATAAGCGGGCTACCACAGGGTTGTAACCTCTCCTAACAAAGCTGCGATCTGGCTCGCTCAAACTCCTTCGCAATTCAACACGAGAGCTCGGCAAAGGCTGCGGAATCACGGCGTCTTCCTACTCGGTGCATCGGCCACAGCGTTGGCCTTTCGGGATGATACAAGATCTCACGATCGTAGTCCTTTACCAACTCGAGCCATCTTCTCGCCTCATGTTCAACTCCTTACGGTGAAGAAATACTTAAGGCTCTGGTGGTCAGTGAGCAGTTGAATCCTTTCACCATACAAGTAGTGCCTCCAAATCTTTAGGGCAAAAACAAGCTGCGACCAACTCCATATCATGAGTTGGGTAATTCTTCTCATAGGGCTTCAACTCTGGGAAGCATAAGCTATCACCTTTCCATCTTTGCATCAACACCTGGCCTAAACCATACTTGGATGCATCACTTTGTAAACTCTGAAACCTCCTGTTACCTCGAGGCGCCAACAACAGTGTTGTCGTCAAAGCGTGCTTAAGGCTGGGCAAAACTTTCCTCACATCTAGCATCCCAAACAAAGTCAACACCCTTCTTGGTCGGGCGGGTTAGGGAGTCTTTGCCTTATATGAAAAGTCTTTCACGAAAGCAGATAATAACTTTGCGGACCTAGAAAGCTGCGAATCTCGGTGGCCGTCGTGAGTCTGGCCCATGGCCCATTGCCTCTATCTTTATGGGGTCCACAGCTATACCATCTCTGAAACAATATGACCAAGGAAAGCTACTTTCTCTGGCGAATTCACACTTAGAGAACTTTGCGAACAAGCGATTTTCTCATAATCTTTGCCAAAACTTGCCTCAAATCACGAAGCATGGTCCTCTTTTGTCTTGGAATAAATCAAAATGTAAATCTATGAATCGATGACAAAGTTATCCAAGAATGCCTTGAACACTCTGTCCATCATGTCCATAAGCAGCTGCGGGGCGTTCGTTAATCAAAAGACATAACCACGAACTCATAATGACCATACCTCGATCTAGCGCGGTCTTAGGGATATCTGCATCCGAATCCTCGGTGATGGTACCACGACCTCAAATCAATCTTAGAAAATCTTGAGGCTCCTGAAGTTGATCGAATAGATCATCAATGCGCGGCGGGGATACTTATTCTTCACCGTGACTTTATTTAGCTCTCTATAATCTATACATAATCGCATGGATCCATCCTTCTTCTTAACAAACAAGGGCCAGTGCTCCCCACGGGGACACACTCGGACGAATGAAACCTCGATCCGGCATTTCCTGCCAGCGCACTTTGAGTTCTTTCAACTCGGTGGCGCCATACGATCACGGGGCTTTAGAGATGGGAAGAGTCCACGGCTCCAACTCAATGGTGAAGTCTAACTCCCTCTTCGAGGGTAAACCGTAACTCCTCGGGGAAAACATCTACAAATTCTTGCACCACGGGGACCATGTCAGCAGAGACAACGCGAACTATCATCTCTAACGACTTTGCCAAGAAACCCAAAGCTCCTCGAGATAACAATCTCACGGGCTTTCAACTTTTGAGATCAATGGCGGGCAAATTTATACTGAACACCATGAAACTTGAAACTTGGCTTACGAGGTGGCTTTGAACACAACTTCTTTTAGTGGCGATCTATCATAGCATGGTTCTCGCCAACCAATCCATACCAAGGATCACATCAAAACCGCTCATAGACGGAACTAGGAGGTAGCATCTAGAGTCTTATCGGATATCTGTGCAGGCCACTCTTAACTCTCTTGCTAGCTAACAAACTTACTCCAGGGAGTGGCAACACACAACTCAAACCCTAGAGGTTCGAGTTCCACACAAGCTTGTCTAACAAATGCATCGGATACAAAAGAATGGGTCGAACCCGAATCAAACAACACAAATGCATAATGCTCTAAGACAAGTAAGCGTACACCTGCGCTGCATTATCGGCACGCTCGCCTCTGGCGAGTAGTGGCAAACACGACCTATTTCTTTGGACCGGTCCTGCTTTATTGTTGCTACATCCAGATGTCTGAGAATCGGCCATATGCCCTTCACAGCCACATACGCCCAGCAAGCCTTGGCGATGCTCCACATAATCAAAATGTGTCCTTCCGCACTTGTTGCCTTGAAATGTGTTGCTGCTGGCCCAGCCTGTTGGCGATCTGGGCTCTATCACGAGGTGGCGATCTCGACCTTTAAATGGCGGCGGATAAGCGAGTCTGCTGCCCACAGCGAAAACCACTAGAAGACCCAAACTTCCTCTTATGTCGAGAATCTTTGCTTGGCGGTGAACTAAGCGACTGGAGCAACATAATCCTGCCTTTGCGGATACTTGAATTATAGATCGTGGCCAACTCCAGCTGCTTCGGTCATAACTCTCGGGAGGCGAGTGCTCGAACATCTGAGCAACCTCTTTCCTCGGCCCACCAATGAATTTCTTAGTCTTGAGCTCCTCGGTTGCAGCGAGCTGCAGGGCGAAATAACTATACTCGGAGAACTTCTTTTCATAGGCAATATCTTTGTCGAGAACCTGTTTGATTCGAGAAGGCATCTGCCATCTCTGCTGCGAGCCTCGTCATTAACATACTTAGCTCTGAACTTCGTTCTAAAGAACTCCCAGGTGGGTGGAGAATACCCATCTGGTCTAGCTCTATTTTGGACTCCCACCACCACTCGGGTGTCGGTGAGAACATGGGCCGCACATCTCGGCCTCTGCACATCGGGGGCATCCCATAACTCTAAAGATGTACTCCATCCTTGCCAACCACACAGACGCCACAAGTGGGTTCTCTGAAGCATCAAATTCCTTCGGCTTCCACTTGGTGAAATCTTTCAACCATTTGCCAAATTCGACTCCTCTTCACTATCAAGTGAATCGGCTGGTCTGTGACCTGTCCCACCCACCGGTTGAGCTACAGAGCTCACGAGGCTCTTTGGGCTACTGGGGGCTCTTTGGAGCTCTTGGGGGGTGTCTCTTTGTATAATTTGGGTCAATTGGGCTATCTATGCCTAGACTCCTCTCTCTGTTGCTGCTAGGCTGCGCTGAGTCTCGACTCTCTGCTCGGCCATTAGGCCCATCATCATATCTCTCATAGCGAAACATCTCCCCTGGAGCTACACCTTGAGGCATAGCGGCCTCCACCCCTACTGCTGGGCAAGCTAGCATGCGGAGCCACGGGAGACCTCTCGAGCCCGATAAACCACAGAGCTGCGGCTCTCTGACATCTGTATTTGCAGTTCGGGATGGACTGCTCCTCTGCGTGTAGCAAGCATCTTTGGCGATCTACGGAAACCACTCTACGGGTTAGCAACTCTCGGACTCCCTCTGCCAACAAGGATAATGCATGTGTCTTGCATAAAGTATAAATAAACATAACCCTTAGCTTAAGGACTTAGACAAACTGGCGGTAGTGAGTCTTGGGAGATCATGGAAACCCAACCTACAAGCAGGTTAGTCTACAGAATCTATGACTACGTGCTCACGATACCAACTATAAAAGACCCAACCGGATGGGGTTCTAAAATGGGCCTTTAACTTAATGCATGCAAAAGGAAAACATAAAAGTGGGAACCTAGGGTTCATTTAAAACTTTTCAACATAAACATTAAAGCAAACTAAACATTCATTTACAAAATAGTAGTCGTATACTTTTCTTAAAATCATCAAAAGCAGTTCAAACCATAAGTTTTCCATACTGGACCAAAATCCATTTACATGTTGTATTCAAATTAAAACAAAATAAGACACGACCAGTGTTAGCGACATCCATGATCTCGGCTACCTCCCCTAGCCACCTCGGTCTTTGTCTGAGTTACTTGAAAGATAAATAAGGGTGAGTATAAAAATACTCGGTAAGAATCTAGCAGAGTGCGATCGATGCAATCAATCATCTAGCAACCTAGTACACGTGCAAGCAGATATCAACACGGATCTTGCTCAGCGAGCTTATTAGGCAAATTTGGAGTCCTCGAAGTCTCCTACTTAGGCCTAATGATTGGTTATCATAACCAATCCGGGACATCTCGAGGTCTTTCTCCCTCGGCCAATTGATCGGCTCAAAAACCGATCCCAAGGATGTCCTCAAGGGCCTCTTACCCTTGCTAATAAATCTGGACTATCGGAGAGTACCCGAAGTCGGCTCTAAAGCGGAAGGAATGGTGTACTCACGACATTAGCGGGGGAGGAGCACTCGGGCCGGCTACTAACGGCGTGTGCGCGCACTGCGCATGCTCTTCTGCAGCGGCGTAAATCGGGGCCTAAGGGCAAACTACGCGGCAGTGCGCATGCCTAAAACTTGGAGGCGATGTCGCGATCACGATGGCGCGAGGCCCTCGGCGCTCTCTGTGCGGCTGATCCACCGACACGAAGCTAAGAATCGGCCAAGGTAGGCTTACACGGTTCTTTGGGGGTTCGCTCTAGCGAGCTACAAACTAGGCTTATGTCGATGAGGTAGCTAATTCTCATTGGGCTGCAGAGAGGAAAGCAATATCGTTATGCCTCGCTCTACCCCGGCCAGGTGGGGACAAAGTGCGTTGTGTCCACTCTCGGCCTCTGGATGAAGACAAACCCTATAACACTAGCTAAGAGTCTGAGTGAGAGATTCTGGCTAACATATACATTAGACATCAATCATACATATCCTATCATGATACTAAGAACTTAAGCGGGAATCTCGAGCATCTTTGGATGAACAAACCTAGCATGGCACTAACATGTACAACGAGGCAAACATGCTAGCAAGAATTCAATCACAAGCTATCCTATCCACTAACATGTTCATAAAAGTAAATAGGCATACGAGGCACAATCAAGAAAGCATCGCGAGTCCACACAACCACGGTAAGAGATCCTTACACGAAACAAGCGAGAAAATAATAATTATCACGACCAGCGATTAATGACCCTCGAGCTTTAATCGAATCTCGAACAACCTAAGCATTTCAATAAAACACCCAATTTAATTACAAATCAGCGACCAACAACTCGGAGTCCAAAGAGGAAAAGACTAGGAATTACCAGCAAAGAAGCACAAGGCTTGGCCAAGACAACACAGTTTGGCGGGTTGGTGTGGCGTGTAGAATGGGTGTTGTTGGCCTTATGAGGCAGTTTGTGGGCTGTATGAACAAGACGGGAGAAGCGCGAGCAGCGCGAGGAGCTCATTGGCTGCGCTCAGCGAGGAGCTCGGCCCGCGCCGCGCGCGGCGCGGACGAGCTCTGAGCGCGATGGCACGCGGGCGAGCTCGGCTAGGAGGCGCGGCGAGGCTGGGCTCGGCGCTTCTGACACGACGGCAGCGGGCAAGGCTCGGACGACACACACAGCGACGAGGGGCCTTGGCGCTCTGCGCTCTGCAGTGTGGGCTAGAGTTTGGGCGAGCTAGGTCCGACTTGAGGCGTCTTGGCTCGAGTGGCTCGCGCGCAGTGCGGTAGGTGGGTGGTTGGGCGAGCAAGGGCTCGGGTGAGGAGCTATGGTCGGGTGGTGGTGAGAGAGAGAGAGAGAGAAAGGAAAAATAAACACATGGGAAAAAATGGGAAAAAATCCTTATTTTAATAATTTCCTTTTTCCTTTTTCTTTTCTTTTTCTCTTTTATTTAAATTCCATACTTATCCAAATACATCAATTTATCCATTTTCCAATTTTTCCAAAATCCTTAAATCTCATTTTTGGCTTCCTCTTGAGACAGTGAAGCAAATCTTTCCAATCATAAAACTCACTTATAAATCACTAAGGCAAAGGTTCAAAATCCCAAATCACAATAGGAGAGCAAAAGACCAAAATACCCTAAGGGTTAAAATGCTCTAACGGCCCAACCAGGTTGCCCTAATCTTTGCCTTGTACGGATAACAGGAATGGAAAAGCGGGCCGTTACAATACTCCCTCCTTTAAAGACTTTCGTCCTCGAAAGTCCTAAGACTGAGCGACTCAGGGTAATGAGTCCTCATCTCATCCTCTAGCTCCCACGTCTTCCTCTCGCCTCTGATGCCTCAAAGAACCTTTACTAAGCTTATCTCTCGGTTGCGCAAAACCTTGCGCTCACGAGCCAAAATCTGAGCAGGCTTCTCCTCGAAGGATAAATCTTCACTTAACTCTAAAGGCTCATGCTCTAACACATGCGACGGATCGCCCGCGTCTTTGCCTCAAAGCGCATCGAAACATGGAACACATTATGCACGCCAAAGGCGGGGCAAGGCTAGCAGATGAGGCCACCTGCTCCGATCCGCTCAAGGATCTCAAAAGGCCCTACAAACCTTGGGCTCAATTTGCCTTTCTTTCCAAACCTTAACACACCACGCATTGGTGCTATTTTGAGAAAAACATGTTGACCAACCTCAAACTCCAAATCTCGCCTCACATCGGCGTAACTTTTCTGCCTACTTTGAAATTTGTTAACATGCGAGCCACGATCTTACGCCTGCAGTCGTTTGTCATCTGAAGTAACTTTCGGGTCCCAGAGAACACATCTATCACCAACCTCCTCCCAAAACATTGGGGATCTACAACGCTTACCATACAACGCTTCAAAGGAGCCATCTGAATAGTCGGTGATAGCTGTTGTTGTGGCGAACTCCATCAAATACAGTCTGGTCCCAAGCGCCTAGAAAGTCCAAAACACATGCTCTCAACATATCTTCCAGAATCGATTCACCCTCTCCGGTCGACCATCGGTTTGAGGTGAAAGGCGATCTTGAAAATTTGCACTCGATTCCCATACCCATGGAGGCGCTCTCCGAGCGGGATGTGAACCGAGAATCCCGATCGACACTATCTTCGCGGTACCCGTGGTGCCGAACAATCTGCTCCAAAAATAAGCGGGCCCCTTTGCTCCACGGTATAATTAATCCTGCCCGGGGATAAAGTGGGCACTCTTAATCGATCGGTCCACAATTACCCGGATCTGGTAAACCCTCTCGGTGTCTCGGCAACCACGAGATATAATCCATCGAAATCTCGTCCCACTTCCATTGTGGAACACTCAGCGGTACGCAACAAACCTGCGAGGCTTACGTGCAGGAGCCTTCACTTGCGACAAGTGAGACACCGCTAACAAACTCGGCTATGTCCTTTTCATACCCATTCACCAAAACGTGCGCTTGAGATCACGATACATCTTGGTACCTCACGGGTGCCAAGTGAAAGAGGGAACTATGCGCTTGGCGAGCAACTCGGCTCGAATCCTGCGACCTCGGGAGCGCTGGCAGACCTCTGTATCTCAAGCCTCCGTGCGGTGCTACAACAAAGTCAAAATCACCATCTGCCTCGACTCTCTCAAGCAACCTCTTTAACTTGGGATCACTTAGTTGGTGTCGATGATCCTCTCGCTTAGCGGCGGTTGAGCGATAAGCCCCGGGCTACCACGGGCACGTAACCTCTCCTAACAAAAGCTGCGATCTGGCTCGCTCAAACTCCTTCCGCAATTCAACTTTGAGAGCTCGGCAAAGCTGCTGCGAATGCGACGTCTTCCTACTCGGTGCATCGGCTACAACGTTGGCCTTTCCGGATGATACAAGATCTCACGGTCGTAGTCCTTTACCAACTCGAGCCATCTTCTACGCCTCATGTTCAACTCCTTACGAGTGAAGAAATACTTAAGGCTCTGGTGGTCCGTGAACAGTTGAATCCTTTCACCATACAAGTAGTGCCTCCAAATCTTTGAGGCAAAAACAAGCTGCAGACCAACTCCATATCATGAGTTGGGTAATTCTTCTCATAGGGCTTCAAGCTGCCGGAAGCATAAGCTATCACCTTTCCATCTTTTGCATCAACACACAGGCCCAAACCATACTTGGATGCATCATTGTAAACTCTGAAAACCTCCTGTTCCCTCGAGAAGCGCCAACATGTAGCGATGTCAAAGCGTGCTTAAAGTGGGCAAAACTTTCCTCACATCTAGCATCCCAAACAAAGTCAACACCCTTCTTGGTCGAGACGGGTTAAGGAGTCTTGCCTTAATGGAAAAGTCTTTCACGAAGCAGATAATAACTTTGCCGGACCAGCTGCGAATCTCGGTGGCCAGTTGGCGGTCTGCCCATGAACTGCAGTGCCTCTATCTTTATGGGGTCCACCGCTATACCATCTCACGAAACAATATGACCAAGGAAAGCTACTTTCTCTAGCGAACTCACACTTAGAGAACTTTGCGAACAAGCGATTTTCTCTTAATCTTTGCCAAAACTTGCCTCAAATGCGAAGCATGGTCCTCTTTTGTCTTGGAATAAATCAAAATGTCGTCTATGAATACGATGACAAAGTTATCCAAGAATGCCTTGAACACCACATCCATCATGTCCATAAGCGCTGCGGGGCGTTCGTTAATCCAAAAGACATAACCACGAACTCATAATGACCATACCTCGATCTAAACGCGGTCTTAGGGATATCTGCATCCCGAATCCTCGGTGATGGTACCACGACCTCAAATCAATCTTAGAAAATCACGAGGCTCCACGAAGGCGATCGAATAGATCATCAATACGCGGCGGGGATACTTATTCTTCACCGTGACTTTATTGACTCTCTATAATCTATACACAATCGCATGGATCCATCCTTCTTTTTAACAAACAAGGCGGTGCTCCCCACGGGGACACACTCGGGACGAATGAAACCTCGATCCGGCAACTCCTGCAATTGCACTTTGAGTTCTTTCAACTCGGTGGCGCCATACGATCACGGGGCTTTAGAAATAGGAAGAGTCCACGGCTCCCGGCTCAATGGTGAAGTCTAACTCCCTCTTGAGGGTAAACCGGTAACTCCTCGGGGAAAACATCTACAAATTCTTGCACCACGGGGACCATGTCAGCAGACAACGAGAACTAACATCTCGACAGACTTTGCCAAGAAACCCAAAGCTCCTCGAGCTAACAATCTACGGGCTTTCCTTCTTGAGATCAATTGCGGGAAAATTCATACGAACACCATGAAACTTGAAACTTGGCTTCTTAGGTGGCTTTGAACACAACTTCTTTTAGTGATCTATCAAAGCATGGTTCTCCGCCAACCAATCCATACCAAGGATCACATCAAAACCGCTCATAGACGCGAACTAGGAGGTAGCATCTAGAGTCTTATCGGATATCCGAACCAGGCCACTCTTAACTCTCTTTGCTAGCTAACAAACTTACTCCAGGGAGTGGCAACACATAGCTCAAACCCTAAAGGTTCGAGTTCCACACAAGCTTGTCTAACAAATGCATCGGATATAAAAGAATGGGTCGAACCCGAATCAAACAACACAAATGCATAATGCTCTAAGACAAGTAGCGTACACCTGCTGCATTGTCGGCCACGCTCGCCTCTGGCGAGTAGTGGCAAACACCGAGCCTATTCTTTGGGCCAGACCATTCTTTCTTCTTTGCTACATCCCGAAATCTGATCTACGGCCATATGCCCTTCACGCCACATCGTAGCAAGCCTTGGCGTGCCCCACACAAACCAAAATGAGTCTTTCCGCACTTGTTGCCTTTGGTGGCCGCTTGACCCGCCTGCTGCGGCGATCTGGGCTCTATCCACGAGGTCGTGGCCCGATCCGACCTTTAAAGCGGCCATGATAGCGAGTGTGCTTTGCCCACTGGCGAAAACCACTAGAAGACCCAAACTTCCTCTTATGACCCGAGAATCTTTGCTAGTAAGGTGAACTAAGCTGACTGGAGCAACATAATCCTGCCTTTGGCGGATACTTGAATTATAGATCGTGGCCAACTCCTTTGCTCGGTCATAACTCTCGAGGCCGGTGCTCGCACATCTGAGCAACCTCCTTCCTCGACCCACAAATGAATTTCTTAGTCTTGAGCTCCTCGGTTGCAGCGAGCTGCAGAGGCGAAATAACTATACTCAGAGAACTTCTTTTCATAGGCAATAATACTGTCAGAACCCTGTTTCAGATTCGAGAAGGCCTCTGCCATCTCCTGCTGAGCCTCGTCATTAACATACTTAGCTCTGAACTTCGTTCTAAAGAACTCCCAGGTGGCTGGAGAAGACCCATCTGGTCTAGCTCTATTTTTGGACTCCCACCACCACTCAGCGGTGTCAGTGAGAACATGGGCCGCACATCTCGGCCTCTGCACATCAGGTGTAAGAACCCGACCCAAAATACGGTCCTAAACCTAGGTTCTCACTCAGCATGCAAGTTAAATATTTCATCAAGCGGTTTAGTGCTCATATTTAAAACCTTTAAAAACTTTTAGAAGCGGGGAATGCTTAAAACATAATCAACGATTTTGTTTAAGAAAACCAACGAAGTAAAACAAGCTTTGGCGATATATATATAAAATATTCAAAAAGCAGTTCAAACAACTTTTAATAATGTTCCCTAGGAATCTGTCCATTTACATCTTTGAACAAATCGCAAACAATAAAGGCAGAGTGCGGCTCCATGATCAATCGGCTCCCTCAGCTAGCCGTCCGGTCTTTGTCCCAAGTTACACAGTGGAAAACCATAGAAATAAGGGTGAGTATAAACATACTCGGTAAGAATCTAGCAGCAGAATTTACAATCACGATACTTCAATCATCTAGCACCTAGTATACATGCAAGCGATTTACCAACACGGATCATAGCTCAACGAGCTTACAAAGCGAGAATCTGGAATCCTCGGAAGTCTCCTACTTAGGCCTAATGATTGGCTCTCATAACCAATCCCGGGACATCTCAGAGGTCTTTCTCCCTCGGCCAATTGATCGACTCAAAAACCGATCCCAAAGATGTCCAGACACCCTCGAGGTCTTTCTCCTCGACCATATGATCGACTCAAAAGCCAATCCCAATGGGTGTCCTCAAGGGCCTCTTACCCTCGCTATAAATCTGGACTATCGGGAGAGTACCCGATCGGCTCTAAACGAGGAAGGCGGTGTACTCACGAACATTAGCAGGGAGCTCTCGAGCCGGCGACTAACTGCGTGTCGCGCGCACCGCATCTTTCTTTACCAACCGGCGTAAATGTGGGGCCTAAGTACAAACTACGCGGGCGGTGCGCATGCCTAAGACTTCGGAAAGCGGTGTCACTTTGAACCGGTGGTCACGAGGCCCTCGGCACTCATCCATGCGACGGCTGTACCACCGACACGAAGCTAAGAACCGGCCAAGGCGGGCTTGCAGTTGGCGGGGTTCGCTCTAGCAGAGCTACAAACTAGGCTTATGCCGATGTGGTAGCTAAATCCACATCATTGCCGGGGAAGCAATGTGCGTTATGCTTTGCTCTACTCCCGGCCAGTGGGGACAAGGTGCGTTATGTCCGCTCTCGACCTCTAGATGATGGCAGACCCTAACACACTAGCTAGAGTATAGAGTAAACGATTCTGGCTAAACATACATAATCATCATCAATCATACATAACCTAGCATGATACTCTGAACTTAAAGCGAGGAATCTCAAGCATCTTTGGAAGAACAATCCTAGCATGGCACTAACATGTACAAACAAGCAAACATGCTAGCGGGAATGCAATCACAAGGTTTGTCCTATCCACTATTCATGTTCATAAGAGTAAACATGCATATAAGGCACAATCAAGAAAGCATCGCGAGTCCACACAACCACGGTAAGGAATCCTTACACGAAGCAGCGACAATAACCTTCACAATCAAATAATGACCCTCGCGCTTTAAAGCGAAACCAGAGCAACCTAAGCATTTTAAAAGCATCCTAAATAAATATCTGACCAGCCGACTTAAAAATCTAAAGGGATAGGTTAGGGAATTACCAAGAGAAGGCACGGGTCTCGCGGCAAGGGGGCAATTTTTGGTATTTTCTTTGGCCCCTTGTGCCTTGATAGGGGCGAGCGGCCGCGGCTGAGGCTGTGACTATGACTGCGACAGAAGCGCAGGCCTTGCGGCCAGCCAGCGAGCAGACGACGAGCGCAGACGCGCACGACAGCGAGGCAGTCTTTGGCGCGGGCGCGCGCAAGAAGCGGCAGCGTCTTGTGTGGTCTGAAGCGGCTTTAGTCGCGGAACGGCGTGGCGCGTCTGGGGCGGCTTTAGTGCGGAGCAGCGCGACAGCGTCTGGGCTTTAGCGGCGGCCTATGGCCCCAGGCCCTTGGGGTGGAAGCGAAGCGGCGCGTCTGAGCACGCTGGGCATGGGGCATGGCATCTTCTTGATGCAGAAATTTGCTGGTGCGCTGAAATTTGTCTTGGTTGAAATTTGCTGGTGCGCTGGTGGCCGCAGGTGAGCGGGAAGTGCGGCTAGGGCGGCTAGGGTTTCTTGGTGAGTCGGCTAGGAGAGAGAGTGAGAGAGAGAGAGAGATTTTTCCAAAACAAGGGGAATAGGATTTTCTTTCCTTTTCCTAATTTAAATGGGTCTAAAATCCCTTCCCAAGGCTTTCTCTTGCGGGTCAGGCTAAAGAAATTCTTTTCTTTTTAACTAAATCATCTTTTCTAAAAACTCCAATTTCACCATTAGGGCAAGGGTTCAAATCTCAAAGGGACCAATTAAATTCCAATTAATTTTGCTATCAACCGGAATGACTCAGAACTTCTAATCAACTAACCCAAACTACTTGGGTCTTGCAATAACGTTAATCAAGTCTCAACGAAGGCCGAAATGACCACAAGCCACGAAAATCCTCAACCTCTAGCAGGGAGCAAAATACCAAAATACCCTTAAAGGTTAAAAAAGCAGCTCTAACGGCCCATCAGAACATCAGAATAATGACCCAAATCACCGGAGTAACAGAAATAGAAAAGCGGGGCGTTACATCGGGGCATCCCATAACTCTAAAGATGTACTCCATCCTTGCCAACCACACAGCGTTGCCACAAGTGGGTTCTCTGAAGCATCAAATTCCTTGGCTTCCACTTGGTGAAATCTTTCAACCACTTGCCAAATTCAGCGGCTCCTCTTCACTATCAAGTGAATCGGCTGGTTTCTGCGACCACGACCCACAGAGTTGAGCTACGAGCTCTTTGAGCTCTTTGGAGCCTCTTTGAGACTCTTTGAAGCTACTAGGGGTGGCTCTTTGTATAAAGGCTGGGTCAATTGGGCTATCTGTGCCCTAGACTCCTCTCTCTGCTTTGCTAGGCTGCTTTGAGTCTCGACTCTCTGCTCGGCCATTAGACCCATCATCATATCTCTCATAGCGAAACACCTCCCCTGGAGCTACAACTTGAGGCATAGCGGCCTCCACCCCTACCTGCTGGGCAAGCTAGCATGCGGAGCCACGGGCGACCTACGAGCCCGATAAACCACTGGCTGGGCTCTCTGACATCTGAATTTGCGATTCGGATGGACTGCTCCACTTTGCGATATGTAAGGCATCTGAGCGATCTACGAAAACCACTACGGGTTAGCAACTCTCGGACTCCCTCTGCCAGCAAGGATAATGCATGTGTCTTGCATAAAGTATAAATAAACATAACCCTTAGCTTAAAGGACTTAGACAAACACAGCGGCGTAGTGGAGTCTTAGGAGATCATGGAAACCCAACCTACAAACAGGTTAGTCTCACAGAATCTATGACTCGTGCTCACGATACCAAGCTGTAAAAGACCAGGACCGGATGGGGTTCTAAAATGGAGTCGTTAACTTAATGCATGCAAAAGGAAAACATAAGAGTGGGAAAACATTTAAACAAACTAAACATTCATTTACAAAATAATTCTTGATCGGTATTTTCTAAAAATCATCAAAACAGTTCAAACCATAAGTTTTCCATACTGGACCAAAATCCATTTACATCTTGTATTCAAATTAAAACAAAATAAGACACGACAGTGCAGCGGCATCCATGATCTCGGCTACCTCCCCTAGCCACCTCGGTCTTTGTCACGAGTTACGAAAGATAAAGTAAGGGTGAGTATAAAAATACTCGGTAAGAATCTGGCAGGAGTGCGATCACGATGCAATCAATCATCTAGCAACCTAGTACACGTGCAAGCAGATATCAACACGGATCTTGCTCAACGAGCTTAAAAACAAAAGCGAGTCTTGAGTCTCCTACTTCCGGCCTAATGATTGGCTCTCATAACCAATCCGGGACATCTCTGAGGGTCTTTCTCCCTCGGCCAAATGATCGACTCAAAAACCGATCCCAAGGATGTCCTCAAGGGCCTCTTACCCTTGCTAATAAATGCGGACTATCGGGAGAGTACCCGAAGTCGGCTCTAAAGCGGAAGGAATGGTGTACTCACGACATTGGCCGGAGGAGCACTCGGGCCGGCTACTAACGGCGTGTGCACGCACACCGCATGCTCTTTTGCAACCAGGCGTAAATCACGGGGCCTAAGGGCAAACTACGCGGGGGCAGTGCATGCCTAAAACTTGGAGGCGGTGTCGCGATCACGGTGGCGCGAGGCCCTCGGCGCTCTCCTGTGCAGCCTGATCCACCGACCTGAAGCTAAGAATCGGCCAAGGTAGGCTTACACCGTTGGCAGGGTTTCGCTCTAGCAGGCTACAAACTAGGCTTAGGCCGATGAGGTAGCTAATTCTCATTGGGCTGCTGGAGAGGAAGCAATATACGTTATGCCTCGCTCTACCCCGGCCAGGTGGGGACAAAGTGCGTTGTGTCCACTCTCGACCTCTGGATGAAGACAAACCCTACAACACTAGCTAAAGTCTGATTGAGAGATTCTGGCTAACATATACATTAGACATCAATCATACATATCCTATCATGATACTAAGAACTTTAAGCCGGAATCTTGAGGATGGTTGGAAGAACAAACCTAGCATGGCACTAACATGTACAACAGGCAAACATGCTAGCAAGAATTCAATCACAAGCTATCCTATCCACTAACATGCTCATAAAAGTAAATAGGCATACGAGGCACAATCAAGAAAGCATCGCGAGTCCACACAACCACGGTAAGAGATCCTTACACGAAACAAGCGAAAAATAATAATTATCACGACCAGCGATTAATGACCCTCGAGCTTTAATCGAATCTCGAACAACCTAAGCATTTCAATAAAACACCCAATTTAATTACAAATCGACCAACAACTCGGAGTCCAAAGAGGGAAAAGACTCAGGGAATTACCAACCGAGAAGCACAAGGCTTGGCCAAGACAACACAATGGCGGGTGGTGGGCGTATGATGAGATGGTATTTTGGCGCGAGCAGGCCGCAGTGGCGCGCGCAGACCTGCGAGGAGGCGCGCAGACGCGAGGAGGAGCTTCAGGCTGCGCGCTGGCTCAGCGAGGAGCTTCGGCCCAGCGCGCGCGGGCGCGAGACGAGCTCTGAGGGCGCGATAGCACTGTGAGCGAGGCTCGGCTAGGAGGAGGCGCGCGGCCGGGGCTCAACGCTCTGACGACACGACGACGCGGGCAAGGCTCGGACGACACACACAGGCGACGGGGGCCTTGCGCGGCGCTCTGCGCAGTGTGGCTGGAGGCTGGGCGAGCTAGGTCCGGCTTGGGGCGGTCTTGGCTCGAGTGGCTCGCACTAGTGCTGGTGGGTGAGGTGGGCAGGGCGAGCAAGGGCTCGGGTGAGGGCTATGGTCGGGTGGTGAGGAGAGAGAGAGAGAGAGAAAAGGAAAAATAAACACATGGGAAAAAATGGGGAAAATCCTTATTTTAATAATTTCCTTTTTTCTTTTTCTTTTCTTTTTTCTCTTTTATTTAAATTCCATACTTATCCAAATACATCCAATTTATCCATTTTCCAATTTTTCCAAAATCCTTAAATCTCATTTTGGCTTCCTCTTGAGACATTTGAAAGCAAATCTTTCCAATCATAAAACTCACTTATAAATCACTAAGGCAAAGGTTCAAAATCCCAAATCCCGACCGGAGAGCAAAAGACCAAAATACCCTAAGGGTTAAAATGCTCTAACGGCCCAGCCGATTGCCCTAATCTTGCCTTGAGAGTACTGGATAGCAGGAATGGAAAAGCGGGCGTTACAATACTCCCTCCTTTAAAGACTTTCGTCCTCGAAAGTCCTAAAATGAGCGACTCAGGGTAATGAGTCCTCATCTCATCCTCTAGCTCCCAAATCGCTTCCTCGCCCTCTGATGCCTTCAAAGAACCTTTACTAAGCTTATCTCTCGGTTGCGCAAAACCTTGCGCTCACGAGCCAAAATCTGAGCAGGCTTCTCTTGAAGGATAAATCTTCACTTAACTCTAAAGGCTCATGCTCTAACACATGCGACGGATCTGCCACGCATCTTGCCTCGGCATCGAAACATGGAACACATTATGCACTGCATTGCCAAAGGCGGGGCAAGGCTAGCAGATAGGCCACCGCTGCTCCGATCCGCTCAAGGATCTCAAAGGCCCTACAAACCTTGGGCTCAATTTGCCTTTCTTTCCAAACCTTAACACACCACGCATTGGTGCTATTTTGAAAAAAACATGTTGACCAACCTCAAACTCCAAATCTCTCGCCTCACATCGGCGTAAATTTTACTGCCTACTTTGAGTTTGTTAACATGCGAGCCACGATCTTACACACAGCGTCGTTTGTCATCTGAAGTAACTCGGGTCCCAGACTTTGTCTATCACCAACCTCCTCCCAAAACATTGGGGATCTACAACGCTTACCATACAACGCTTCAAAGGAGCCATCTGAATAGTCGGTGATGGCATTTGTTGTTGTAAGCGAACTCCATCAAATCTGAGTCTTGGTCCCAAGCGCCTAGAAAGTCCAAAACACATGCTCTCAACATATCTTCCGAGAATCGATTCACCCTCTCGGTCGACCATCGGTTTGAGGTGAAAAGCGATCTTGAAAGGCGCACTCGATTCCCATACCCTTACGGAGGCGCTCTCGGAGCGGGATGTGAACCGAGAATCCCGATCGACACTATCTTCGCGGTACCCGTGGTGCCGAACAATCTGCTTCAAAAATAAGCGGGCCCCTTTGCTCCACGGTATAATTAATCTGCCGGGGATAAAGTGGGCACTCTTAATCGATCGGTCCACAATTACCCGGATCTGGTAAACCCTCTCGGTGTCCTCGGCAACCACGAGATATAATCCATCGAAATCTCGTCCCACTTCCATTGTGGAACACTCAGCGGTACAACAAACTGCGGGCTTACATGCAGGAGCCTTCACTTGCGACAAGTGAGACACCCGCTAACAAACTCGGCTATGTCCCTTTTCATACCCATCCACCAAAACGTCGCTTGAGATCTGATACATCTTGGTACCTCACGGGTGCCAAGTGAAAGGAAGAACTATGCGCCGGGCGAGCAACTCGGCTCGAATCCTGCGACCTCGAGGAGCGCTGGCCGACCTCTGTATCTCAAGCCTCCGTGCGGTGCTACAACAAAGTCAAAATCACCATCTGCCTCGACTCTCTCAAGCAACCTCTTTAACTTGGGATCACTTGGTGGCCGATCGATGATCCTCTGCTAGCGGCGGTTGAAGGCCCGATAAGCTGGGCTACCACAGGCGTAACCTCTCCTAACAAAGCTGCGATCTGGCTCGCTCAAACTCCTTCCGCAATTCAACACGAGAGCTCGGCAAAGGCTGCGGAATGCGGCGTCTTCCTACTCGATGCATCGGCTACAACGTTGGCCTTTAGGGATGATACAAGATCTCACGATCGTAGTCCTTTACCAACTCGAGCCATCTTCTGCGCTCATGTTCAACTCCTTACGAGTGAAGAAATACTTAAGGCTCTGGTGGTCAGTGAGCAGTTGAATCCTTTCACCATACAAGTAGTGCCTCCAAATCTTTAGGGCAAAAACAAGCTGCACCAACTCCATATCATGAGTTGGGTAATTCTTCTCATAGGGCTTCAAGCTGCAGGGAAGCATAAGCTATCACCTTTCCATCTTTGCATCAACACACAGCCCAAACCATACTTGGATGCATCACTTTGTAAACTCTGAAACCTCCTGTTCCTCGGAGAGCTGCCAACATACTGTGCGATGTCAAAGCGTGCTTAAGCCGGGCAAAACTTTCCTCACATCTAGCATCCCAAACAAAGTCAACACCCTTCTTGGTCGAGCGGGTTAAGGTGCTTGCCTTAACGAAAAAGTCTTTCACGAAAACGCCGATAATAACTTTGCGGACCAGCTGCGAATCTCGGTGACCGTTGATGAGTGCAGCCCATGAACCATTGCCTCTATCTTTATGGGGTCCACCGCTATACCATCTACCAAAAAACAATATGACCAAGGAAAGCTACTTTCTCTGGCGAACTCACACTTAGAGAACTTTGCGAACAAGCGATTTTCTCGCAATCTTTGCCAAAACTTGCCTCAAATCGAAGCATGGTCCTCTTTTGTCTTGGAATAAATCAAAATGTCGTCTATGAATACGATGACAAAGTTATCCAAGAATGCCTTGAACACCTGTCCATCATGTCCATAAGCAGCTGCGAGGGGCGTTCGTTAATCCAAAAGACATAACCACGAACTCATAATGACCATACCTCGATCTAAACGCGGTCTTAGGGATATCTGCATCCCGAATCCTCGGTGATGGTACCACGACCTCAAATCAATCTTAGAAAATCTTGAGGCTCCACGAAAGGCGATCGAATAGATCATCAATGCGCGGCGGGGATACTTATTCTTCACCGTGACTTTATTCGGCTCTCTATAATCTATACACAATCGCATGGATCCATCCTTCTTTTTAACAAACAAGGCGGTGCTCCCCACGAGGACACACTCGGACGAATGAAACCTCGATCCGGCAACTCCTGCCAAGCGCACTTTGAGTTCTTTCAACTCAGTGGCGCCATACGATCACGGGCTTTAGAAATAGGAAGAGTCCACGGCTCCACTCAATGGTGAAGTCTAACTCCCTCTTCGAGGGTAAACCAGTAACTCCTCGGGAAAACATCTACAAATTCTTGCACCACGGGGACCATGTCAGCAGACAACCTTGAGAACTAACATCTCTGACGGCTTTGCCAAGAAACCCAAAGCTCCTCGAGCTAACAATCTACGGGCTTTCAACTGCTTTGAGATCAATGGCGGGAAAATTCATACTGAACACCGCGAAACTTGAAACTTGGCTTCTTAGGTGGCTTTGAACACAACTTCTTTTAGGCGGCGATCTATCAAAGCATGGTTCTCCGCCAACCAATCCATACCAAGGATCACATCAAAACCGCTCATAGACGAGAACTAGGAGGTAGCATCTAGAGTCTTATCGGATATCTGAACAGGCCACTCTTAACTCTCTTGCTAGCTAACAAACTTACTCCAGGGAGTGGCAACACATAGCTCAAACCCTAAAGGTTCGAGTTCCACACAAGCTTGTCTAACAAATGCATCGAGATATAAAAGAATGGGTCGAACCCGAATCAAACAACACAAATGCATAATGCTCTAAGACAAGTAGCGTACACCTGCTGCGCATTGTCGGCCACGCTCCGCCTCTGGCGAGTAGTGGCAAACACCAGCCTAACTTCTTTGGACCAGTCCATTCTATTCTTTTTGCTACATCCCGTCTGATCTCTCGGCCATATGCCCTTCACGGCCACATCGTGCAAGCCTTGGCGATGCCCCACACAAACCAAATGAGTCTTTCGCACTTGTTGCCTTTGGTGGCGCTTGACCCCGCCTGCTTGCGATCACAGGGCTCTATCACGAGGTCGGCGCCGATCCCGACCTTTAAAGCGCCCCGGATAAGCGAGTCTTTGCCCACGAGCGAAAACCACTAGAAGACCAAACTTCCTCTTATGACCGAATCTTTGCTTAGCGGTGAACTAAGCGAATCTGGAGCAACATAATCCTGCCTTTGGCGGATACTTGAATTATAGATCGTGGCCAACTCCACTTTGCTCGGTCATAACTCTCGGGAGCCGGTGCTCGCACATCTGAGCAACCTCCTTCCTCGACCCACAAATGAATTTCTTAGTCTTGAGCTCCTCGGTTGCAACGAGCTGCGGGGCGAAATAACTATACTCGAGAGAACTTCTTTTCATAGGCAATATCTTTGTCGAACCTGTTTTGATTTGAGAAGGCCTCTGCCATCTCTGCTGAGCCTCGTCATTAACATACTTAGCTCTGAACCGTTCTAAAGAACTCCCAGTGGGTGGAGAAGACCCATCTGGTCTAGCTCTATTTTGGACTCCCACCACCACTCAGTGGTGTCGGTGAGAACATGGGCGCACATCTCGGCCTCTGCACATCGGGGCATCCCATAACTCTAAAGATGTACTCCATCCTTGCCAACCACACATTGCCACAAGTGGGTTCTTTGAAGCATCAAATTCCTTCGGCTTCCACTTGGTGAAATCTTTCAACCACTTGCCAAATTCAGCGACTCCTCTTCACTATCAAGTGAATCGGCTGGTTCTGCGACCACGACCCCACAGGTTGAGCTACGAGCTCACGAGGCTCTTTGGAGCTCTTTGGGACTCACTGAAGCTACTACGGGTGATCTTTGTATAAGGTGGGTCAATTGGGCTATCTGTGCCTAGACTCCTCTCTCTGCTTGTTTGCTAGGCTGCGCTTTGAGTCTCGACTCTGCTGCTCGGCCATTAGACCCATCATCATATCTCTCATAGCGAAACATCTCCCCTGGAGCTACAACTTGAGGCATAGCGGCCTCCACCCTACACTGGGCAAGCTAGCATGCGGAGCCACGGGCGACCTCTGAGCCCGATAAACCACAGCTGGCTGGCTCTCTGACATCTGAATTTGCGATTCGGATGGACCTGCTCCCTTGCGATGTAACCGGCATCTTGGCGATCTACGAAAACCACTCACGGGTTAGCAACTCTCGGACTCCCTCTGCCAACAAGGATAATGCATGTGTCTTGCATAAAGTATCGTAAACATAACCCTTAGCTTAAAGGACTTAGACAAACTGGCGGCCGTGGAGTCTGGGAGATCATGGAAACCCAACCTACAAGCAGGTTAGTCTCTGAGAATCTATGACTCTGTGCTCACGATACCAAATCAGTAAAGACCGGACCCGGATGGGGTTCTAAAATGGGTCGTTAACTTAATGCATGCAAAAGGAAAACATAAGAGTGGGAAAACATTTAAACAAACTAAACATTCATTTACAAAATAATTCTTGATCGATTATTTTTCTAAAAATCATCAAAGCAGTTCAAACCATAAGTTTTCCATACGGACCAAAATCCATTTACATCTTTGTATTCAAATTAAAACAAAATAAGACACGACAGAGTGCAGTGACATCCATGATCTCGGCTACCTCCCCTAGCCACCTCGGTCTTTGTCTGAGTTACGAAAGATAAAGTAAGGGTGAGTATAAAAATACTCGGTAAGAATCCCCAACAGGGAGTGCGATCACGATGCAATCAATCATCTAGCAACCTAGTACACGTGCAAGCAGATATCAACACAGATCTTGCTCAACGAGCTTAAAAGGCAAAGCTGGAGTCTTGAAGTCTCCTACTTCCGGCCTAATGATTGGCTCTCATAACCAATCCCGGGACATCTCTGAGGGTCTTTCTCCCTCAGCCAAATGATCAGCTCAAAAACCGATCCCAAGGATGTCCTCAAGGGCCTCTTACCCTTGCTAATAAATCTGGACTATCGGGAGTACCCAAGTCGGCTCTAAAGCGGAAGGAATGGTGTACTCACGACATTAGCCCGAGGAGCACTCCGGACCGGCTACTAACGGCGTGTGCACGCACACACGCATGCTCTTCTGCAACCGGCGTAAATCGGGGGCCTAAGGGCAAACTCACGCGGGCAGTGCGCATGCCTAAAACTTGGAAGCGGTGTCACTTGATCACGGTGGCGCGAGGCCCTCGGCGCTCTCTGTGCGGCTGATCCACCGACCTGAAGCTAAGAATCGGCCAAGGTAGGCTTACACCGTTGGCAGGGTTTCGCTCTAGCAGGCTACAAACTAGGCTTAGGCCGATGAGGTAGCTAATTCTCATTGGCTGCCGGGAGGGGAAGCAATATACGTTATGCCTCGCTCTACCCCAGACCGGTGGGGACAAAGTGCGTTGTGTCCACTCTCGGCCTCTGGATGAAGACAAACCCTACAACACTAGCTAAAGTCAGATTGAGAGATTCACAGCTAACATATACATTAGACATCAATCATACATATCCTATCATGATACTAAGAACTTAAAGCGGGAATCTCGAGCATCTTTGGAAGAACAAACCTAGCATGGCACTAACATGTACACAGCAGAGCAAACATGCTAGCAAGAATTCAATCACAAGCTATCCTATCCACTAACATGCTCATAAAAGTAAATAGGCATACGAGGCACAATCAAGAAAGCATCGCGAGGTCCCACACAACCACGGTAAGAGATCCTTACACGAAACAAGCGAGAAAATAATAATTATCACGACCAACGATTAATGACCCTCGAGCTTTAATCGAATCTCGAACAACCTAAGCATTTCAATAAAACACCCAATTTAATTACAAATCAGCGACCAACAACTCGGAGTCAAAGAGGGAAAAGACTGGGAATTACCAACCGAGAAGCACAAGGCTTGGCCAAGACAACACACCGTGGCAGGCGGTTTGGTGCCGCGCAGATGGTATTTGGTAGCGCTGAGCAGACAGGTGGTAGGCGCAGACACTGCGAGGAGAGGCGCGCAGAGCGGCGAGGAGCTTCGCTTAGCGCTGGCGGCTCAGCGAGGAGCTCGGCCCAGGCGCGCGGCGGCGCGAGCGAGCTCTGAGGCGCGATAGCACGCGGCGAGGCTCGGCTAGGAGGCGCGCGGTGGGCTCGGCCTTCTGACCGACTCTGACAGCCAGCGGGCAAGGCTTGGACGACACACACACAGCGACGAGGGGGCCTTGCGGGCGCTCTGCATGGTGTGGGCTGGGGCTGGCGAGCTAGGTCCGGCTTGGGCGATCTTTGGCTCGAGGTGGCTCGCCACAGTGCTGGTGGGTGGGTGGTTGGGCGAGCAAGGGCTCGGGTGAGGGCTATGGTCGGGTGGGGAGGAGAGAGAGAGAGAGAGAAAAGGAAAAATAAACACATGGGAAAAAATGGGGAAAAATCCTTATTTTAATAATTTCCTTTTTTCCTTTTTCTTTTCTTTTTTCTCTTTTATTTAAATTCCATACTTATCCAAATACATCCAATTTATCCATTTTCCAATTTTTCCAAAAATCCTTAAATCTCATTTTTGGCTTCCTCTTGAGACATTTGAAGCAAATCTTTCCAATCATAAAACTCACTTATAAATCACTAAGGCAAAGGTTCAAAATCCCAAATCTGGCCCGGAGAGCAAAAAGACCAAAATACCCCTAAGGGTTAAAATGCTCTAACTGCCCAACCGATTGCCCTAATCTTTGCCGAGTACGGATAACCAGGAATGGAAAAGCGGGCCGTTACAATACTCCCTCCTTTAAAGACTTTCGTCCTCGAAAGTCCTAAAACTGAACGACTCAGGGTAATGAGTCCTCATCTCATCCTCTAGCTCCCACGTCGCTTCCTCGCCTCTCTGATGCCTCCAAAGAACCTTTACTAAGCTTATCTCTCGGTTGCGCAAAAACCTTGCGCTCACGAGCCAAAATCTGAGCAGGCTTCTCCTCGAAGGATAAATCTTCACTTAACTCTAAAGGCTCATGCTCTAACACATGCGACGGATCTGCCGCATCTTGCCTCGGCATCGAAACATGGAACACATTATGCACATTGCCAAAGGCGCGGGGCAAGGCTAACAGATGAGCCACTTTGCTCCGATCCGCTCAAGGATCTCAAAAGGCCCTACAAACCTTGGGCTCAATTTGCCTTTCTTTCCAAACCTTAACACACCACGCATTGGTGCTATTTTGAAAAAAACATGTTGACCAACCTCAAACTCCAAATCTCTCGCCTCACATCGGCGTAACTTTTCTGCCTACTTTGAGAACATTAACATCACGAGCCACGATCTTACTGCTTGCAGCGTCGTTTGTCATCTGAAGTAACTCGGGTCCCAGAACACATCTATCACCAACCTCCTCCCAAAACACTGGGGATCTACAACGCTTACCATACAACGCTTCAAAGGAGCCATCCGAATAGTCGATGATGGCTGTTGTTGTAAGCGAACTCCATCAAATCACAGTCTTGGTCCCAAGCGCCTAGAAAGTCCAAAACACATGCTCTCAACATATCTTCCAGAATCGATTCACCCTCTCGGTCGACCATCGGTTTGAGGTGAAAGCGATCTTGAAGCGCGCACTCGATTCCCATACCCTTACGGGCGCTCTCGGGAGCGGGATGTGAACCGAAATCCCGATCGACACTATCTTCGCGGTACCCGTGGTGCCGAACAATCTGCTCCAAAAATAAGCGGGCCCACTTTGCTCCACGGTATAATTAATCCTGCCGGGGATAAAGTGGGCACTCTTAATCGATCGGTCCACAATTACCCGGATCTGGGTAAACCTCTCTCGGTGTCCTCGGCAACCACGAGATATAATCCATCGAAATCTCGTCCCACTTCCATTGTGGAACACTCAACGGCGCAACAAACTGCGGGGCTTACATGCGAGAGCCTTCACTTGCGACAAGTGAGACACCGGCTAACAAACTCGGCTATGTCCTCTTCATACCCATCCACCAAAACGTCTGCTTGAGATCACGATACATCTTGGTACCTCCACGGGTGCCAAGTGAAAGAGGAACTATGCGCCCGGCGAGCAACTCGGCTCGAATCCTGCGACCTCGAGGAGCGCTGGCGACCTCTCTGTATCTCAAGCCTCCGTGCGGTGCTACAACAAAGTCAAAATCACCATCTGCCTCGACTCTCTCAAGCAACCTCTTTAACTTGGGATCACTTAGCTGACTGTCGATGATCCTCTGCTTAAGCGACGGTTGAACCCGATAAGCTGGGCTACCACCGGTGTAACCTCTCCTAACAAAATCTGCGATCTGGCTCGCTCAAACTCCTTCCGCAATTCAACACGAGAGCTCGGCAAAGGCTGCGGAATGCGACATCTTCCTACTCGATTGCATCGGCTACAACGTTGGCCTTTCGGGATGATACAAGATCTCACGATCGTAGTCCTTTACCAACTCGAGCCATCTTCTGCGCCTCATGTTCAACTCCTTACGAGTGAAGAAATACTTAAGGCTCTGGTGGTCCGTGAGCAGTTGAATCCTTTCACCATACAAGTAGTGCCTCCAAATCTTTAGGGCAAAAACAAGCTGCAGCCAACTCCATATCATGAGTTGGGTAATTCTTCTCATAGGGCTTCAAGCTGCTAGGGAAGCATAAGCTATCACCTTTCCATCTTTGCATCAACACACCCAAACCATACTTGGATGCATCACTTTGTAAACTCTGAAAACCTCCTGTTCCTCTCGAGGCGCCAACCAACATGGCGATGTCAAAGCGTGCTTAAGCTAGGCAAAACTTTCCTCACATCTAGCATCCCAAACAAAGTCAACACCCTTCTTGGTCGAGACGGGTTAAAGTGCTTTGCCTTATGAAAAGTCTTTCACGAAACGCCGATAATAACTTTGCGGACCAGAAATCTGCGAATCTCGGTGGCCGTTGATGAGTGCGGCCCATGAACTGATCGCCTCTATCTTTATGGGGTCCACCGCTATACCATCTACCAAACAATATGACCAAGGAAAGCTACTTTCTCTGCTTGAACTCACACTTAGAGAACTTTGCGAACAAGCGATTTTCTACTAATCTTCCGCCAAAACTTGCCTCAAATCGAAGCATGGTCCTCTTTTGTCTTGGAATAAATCAAAATGTCGTCTATGAATACGATGACAAAGTTATCCAAGAATGCCTTGAACACCACATGTCCATCATGTCCATAAGCGCTGCGGGGCGTTCGTTAATCCAAAAGACATAACCACGAACTCATAATGACCATACCTCGATCTAAACGCGGTCTTAGGGATATCTGCATCCCGAATCCTCAGCTGATGGTACCCTGACCTCAAATCAATCTTAGAAAATACTGAGGCTCCCTGAAGCTGATCGAATAGATCATCAATACGCGGCGGAGGATACTTATTCTTCACCGTGACTTTATTGACTCTCTATAATCTATACACAATCGCATGGATCCATCCTTCTTTTTAACAAACAAGACAGGTGCTCCCCACGGGGACACACTCGGACGAATGAAACCTCGATCCAGCAACTCCTGCAACTGCACTTTGAGTTCTTTCAACTCGGTGGCGCCATACGATCGGGGCTTTAGAAATAGGAAGAGTCCACGGCTCGGCTCAATGGTGAAGTCTAACTCCCTCTTGAGGTAAACCCGGTAACTCCTCGGGAAAACATCTACAAATTCTTGCACCACGGGGACCATGTCAGCAGACAACGCAGAACTAACATCTCTGCAGCTTTGCCAAGAAACCCAAAGCTCCTCGAGCTAACAATCTACGGGCTTTCAACTGCTTTGAGATCAATGGCGGGAAAATTCATACTGAACACCGCATGAAACTTGAAACTTGGCTTCTTAGGTGGCTTTGAACACAACTTCTTTTGGCGACAGTCTATCAAAGCATGGTTCTCCGCCAACCAATCCATACCAAGGATCACATCAAAACCGCTCATAGACGAGAACTAGGAGGGTAGCATCTAGAGTCTTATCGGATATACGAACCCGGCCACTCTTAACTCTCTTGCTAGCTAACAAACTTACTCCAGGGAGTGGCAACACACACTCAAACCCTAAAGGAGTTCGAGTTCCACACAAGCTTGTCTAACAAATGCATCGGATATAAAAGAATGGGTCGAACCAGAATCAAACAACACAAATGCATAATGCTCTAAGACAAGTAGCGTACACCTGCAATCTGCATTGTCGGCCACGCTCCGCCTCTGGCGAGTAGTGGCAAACACCCGGCCTATTGCTTTGGACCAGTCCATTCTTTCTTTGCTACATCCAAATCTGATCTCTCGGCCATATGCCCTTCACAGCCACATCGTAGCAAGCCTTGGCGATGCCCCACACAAACCAAAATGAGTCTTTCCGCACTTGTTGCCTTGGTGGCAGCTTGACCCGCCTGCTGGCGATCCAGGCTCTATCCGAGGAGGTCGGCGCTGATCCCGACTTTTAAAGCGCGCCCCGATAAGCGAGTCTGCTTTGCCCACACAGCGAAAACCACTAGAAGACCCAAACTTCCTCTTATGACCGGAGAATCTTTGCTTAGCGGTGAACTAAGCGAATCGGAGCAACATAATCCTGCCTTTGGCGGATACTTGAATTATAGATCGTGGCCAACTCCATTGCTCGGTCATAACTCTCGGGAGCAGTGCTGCTCGCACATCTGAGCAACCTCCTTCCTCGGCCCACAAATGAATTTCTTAGTCTTGAGCTCCTCGGTTTGCAACGAGCTGCTGGGCGAAATAACTATACTCGAGAGAACTTCTTTTCATAGGCAATATCTTTGTCGAACCCTGTTTGATTTCGAGAAGGCCTCTGCCATCTCCTGCTGAGCCTCGTCATTAACATACTTAGCTCTGAACTTCGTTCTAAAGAACTCCAAGGTGGCTGGAGAAGACCCATCTGGTCTAGCTCTATTTTTGGACTCCCACCACCACTCAGCGGTGTTAGTGAGAACATGGGCCGCACATCTCGGCCTCTGCACATCAGGGCATCCCATAACTCTAAAGATGTACTCCATCCTTGCCAACCACACTGACGATCGCCACAAGTGGGTTCTCACGAAGCATCAAATTCCTTCGGCTTCCACTTGGTGAAATCTTTCAACCACTTGCCAAATTCAGCGACTCCTCTTCACTATCAAGTGAATCACTGGTCTCTGTGACCACGACCCCTGAGGTTGAGCTACACGAGCTCATCGGGCTCTTGGAGCTACTTTGAGACTCTTGAAAGCTACTACGGGTGGCTATTTTGTATAAGCTGGGTCAATTGGGCTATCTGTGCCCTAGACTCCTCTCTCTGCGCTGCTAGCTGCGCCTGAGTCTCAGCTCTCTGCTCGGCCATTAGACCCATCATCATATCAATCATAGCAGAAACATCTCCCCCTGGAGCTACAACTTGAGGCATAGCGGCCTCCACCCCTACTGCCGGGCAAGCTAGCATGCCGGAGCCACGGGCGACCTCTGAGCCCGATAAACCACAGGCTGCGGCTCTCTGACATCTGAATTTGCGATTCGGATGGACTGCTCCCTTCTGCGATATAACCGGCATACTGGCGATCTACACGAAAACCACTACGGGTTAGCAACTCTCGGACTCCCTCTGCCAACAAGGATAATGCATGTGTACTGCATAAAGTATCGTAAACATAACCCTTAGCTTAAAGGACTTAGACAAACCTGGCGGCCGTGGAGTGCCGGAGATCATGGAAACCCAACCTACAAACAGGTTAGTCTACAGAATCTATGACTCTGTGCTCTGATACCAAACTGTAAAGACCGGACCCGGATGGGGTTCTAAAACGGGTCGTTAACTTAATGCATGCAAAAGGAAAACATAAGAGTGGGAAAACATTTAAACAAACTAAACATTCATTTACAAAATAGTTACTGATCAGTATTTTTCTAAAAATCATCAAAACAGTTCAAACCATAAGTTTTCCATACAGACCAAAATCCATTTACATGCTGTATTCAAATTAAAACAAAATAAGACACGACAGAGTGCCAGCAGCATCCATGATCTCCCAGCTACCTCCCCTAGCCACCTCGGTCTTTGTCTGAGAGTTACTGAAAGATAAAGTAAGGGTGAGTATAAAAATACTCGGTAAGAATCCCCAACCGAGTGCGATACGATGCAATCAATCATCTAGCAACCTAGTACACGTGCAAACAGATATATCAACACAGATCTTGCTCAACGAGCTTAAAAGGCAAAAGCGAGTCTTGAAGTCTCCTACTTCTACCTAATGATTGGCTCTCATAACCAATCCGGGACATCTCTGAGGTCTTTCTCCCTCGGCCAAATGATCGACTCAAAAACCGATCCCAAGGATGTCCTCAAGGGCCTCTTACCCTTGCTAATAAATCTGGACTATCGAGAGTACCCGAAGTCTGGCTCTAAACTGGAAGGAATGGTGTACTCACGACATTAGCCCGGAGGAGCACTCCGACCGGCTACTAACGCGTGTGCACGCACACCGCATGCTCTTCTTCAACCGGCGTAAATGCGGGGGCCTAAGGGCAAACTCACGCGGGCGGTGCGCATGCCTAAAACTTGGAAGCGGTGTCACCGATCACGGTGGCGCGAGGCCCTCGGCTCTCTCATGCGGCTGATCCACCGACCTGAAGCTAAGAATCGGCCAAGGTAGGCTTACACCGTTGGCAGGGTTTCGCTCTAGCAGGCTACAAACTAGGCTTAGGCCGATGAGGTAGCTAATTCTCATTGGCTGCCGGGAGGGGAAGCAATATACGTTATGCCTCGCTCTACCCCGACCAGGTGGGGACAAAGTACGTTGTGTCCACTCTCGACCTCCTGGATGAAGACAAACCCTACAACACTAGCTAAGAGTCTGATTGAGAGATTCTGGCTAACATATACATTAGACATCAATCATACATATCCTATCATGATACTAAGAACTTAAAGCGGGAATCTAGAGCATCTTTGGAAGAACAAACCTAGCATGGCACTAACATGTACAACAGGCAAACATGCTAGCAAGAATTCAATCACAAGCTATCCTATCCACTAACATGCTCATAAAAGTAAATAGGCATACGAGGCACAATCAAGAAAGCATCGCGAGGTCCACACAACCACGGTAAAGAGATCCTTACACGAAACAAGCGAGAAAATAATAATTATCACGACCAACGATTAATGACCCTCGAGCTTTAATCGAATCTCGAACAACCTAAGCATTTCAATAAAACACCCAATTTAATTACAAATCAGTGACCAACAACTCGGAGTCCAAAGAGGGAAAAGACTGGGAATTACCAACCGAGAAGCACAAGGCTTGGCCAAGACAACACACCGGTAGGCGGGCCGGGCGCATGAGATGGTGGCCGGTGAGCGCGCAGACGGGTGGGGGGGCGCGCGAGACACTGCAGGAGGGAGCGCGCGCAGACGCGCAGGAGCTCGCTTAGCGCGCCGCTCTCAGCAGGAGCTCGGCTGGGGCGCGCCGCGCGAGACGAGCTACTGTGGGCGCGATGGCACGCGGGCGAGGCTCGGCTAGGAGGAGGCGCGCGAGCTGGGGGCTCGACGCTACAGCGACACGACGACGCGCGGGCAAGGCTTGGACGACACACACAGGCGACAGGGGGCCTTGCGGCGCTCTCTGCATGGTGTGGGCTGGAGCTGGGCGAGCTAGGTCCGGCTTGGGGCGGTGCTGGCTCGAGGTGGCTCGCACGGTGCAGCTGGCTGGGTGGCTGGGCGAGCAAGGGCTCGGGTGAGGGCTATGGTCGGGTGGGGAGGAGAGAGAGAGAGAGAGAAAAGGAAAAATAAACACATGGGAAAAAATGGGGAAAAATCCTTATTTTAATAATTTCCTTTTTTCCTTTTTCTTTTCTTTTTTCTCTTTTATTTAAATTCCATACTTATCCAAATACATCCAATTTATCCATTTTCCAATTTTTCCAAAAATCCTTAAATCTCATTTTTGGCTTCCTCTTCGAGACCCGGCTGAAGCAAATCTTTCCAATCATAAAACTCACTTATAAATCACTAAGGCAAAGGTTCAAAATCCCAAATCCTGACCGGAGAGCAAAAAGACCAAAATACCCCTAAGGGTTAAAATGCTCTAACGGCCCAACCGATTGCCCTAATACTGCACTGAGAGTACCTGGATAACCGGAATGGAAAACTGGGCCGTTACAATACTCCCTCCTTTAAAGAATTTCGTCCTCGAAAGTCCTAAGATCGAATGCGACTCGGGGTAATGAGTCCTCATCTCATCCTCTAGCTCCCACGTCGCTTCCTCTGCCCTCTGATGCCTCCAAAGAACCTTTACTAAGCTTATCTCTCGGTTGCGCAAAACCTTGCGCTCACGAGCCAAAATCTGAACGGGCTTCTCCTCGAAGGATAAATCTTCACTTAACTCTAAAGGCTCATGCTCTAACACATGCGACGGATCTGCCACGTACTGCCTCAGCATCGAAACATGGAACACATTATGCACCGCTGCCAAAGACGGGGGCAAGGCTAACCGATAGGCCACTGCTCCGATCCGCTCAAGGATCTCAAAAGGCCCTACAAACCTTGGGCTCAATTTGCCTTTCTTTCCAAACCTTAACACACCACGCATTGGTGCTATTTTCAGAAAAACATGTTGACCAACCTCAAACTCCAAATCTCTACGCCTCACATCGGCGTAACTTTTCTGCCTACTTTGAGCTGTTAACATGCGAGCCCTGATCTTCTGCACAGCGTCGTTTGTCATCTGAAGTAACTCGGGTCCCAGAACCTGTCTATCACCAACCTCCTCCCAAAACACTGGGGATCTACAACGCTTACCATACAACGCTTCAAAAGGAGCCATCTGAATAGTCGACTGATAGCTGTTGTTGTAAGCGAACTCCATCAAATACAGGTACTGGTCCCAACTGCCTAGAAAGTCCAAAACACATGCTCTCAACATATCTTCCAGAATCTGATTCACCCTCTCGGTCTGACCATCGGTTTGAGGGTGAAAGGCAGTGCTGAAGCTGCACTCAGTTCCCATACCCTTCTGGAGCGCTCTCCAGAAGCGGGATGTGAGCCGAGAATCCCGATCTGACACTATCTTCGCGGTACCGCGTGGTACCGAACAATCTGCTCCAAAATAATCGGGCCCACCGCTTCCACGGTATAATTAATCTGCGGGGGATAAAGTGGGCACTCTTAGTCGGGCTCGGTCCACAATTACCAGATCTGGTAAACCCTCTCGGTGTCCTCGGCAACCCTAAGATATAATCCATCGAAATCTCGTCCCACTTCCATTGTGGAACACTCAACGGTACGCAAACAAACTCGCGAAGCTTCGTGCGGGAGCTTTCTTGGCGACAAGTGAGACACCTACTAACAAACTCGCTTATGTCCCTCTTCATACCCATCCACCAAAACGTCTGCTTGAGATCCTGATACATCTTGGTACCTCCTGGGTGCCAAGTGAAAGGGGAACTATGCGCTTCGGCGAGCAACTCGGCTCGAATCCCTGCGACCTCAGGAACGCACAACCGACCTCTGTATCTCAAGCCTCCGTCTGGTGCTACAACAAAGTCAAAATCACCATCTGCCTCGACTCTCTCAAGCAACCTCTTTAACTTGGGATCACTTAGCTGACTGTCGATGATCCTCTGCTTAAGCGACGGTTGAACTGATAACTGGGCTACCCTGGCTGTAACCTCTCCTAACAAAACTGCGATACCGGCTCGCTCAAACTCCTTCCGCAATTCAACCTGAGAGCTCAGCAAAGCTGCGGAATGCGACATCTTCCTACTCAGTGCATCAGCTACAACGTTGGCCTTTCCGGGATGATACAAGATCTCACAGTCGTAGTCCTTTACCAACTCGAGCCATCTTCTCTGCCTCATGTTCAACTCCTTCTGAGTGAAGAAATACTTAAGGCTCTGGTGGTCCGTGAACAGTTGAATCCTTTCACCATACAAGTAGTGCCTCCAAATCTTTAGGGCAAAAACAATCGCAGCCAAACTCCATATCATGAGTTGGGTAATTCTTCTCATAGGGCTTCAATCTGCCGGGAAGCATAAGCTATCACCTTTCCATGCTTTGCATCAACACACACAAATTTCAAACCATACTTGGATGCATCACTGTAAACTACGAAACCTCCTGTTCCCTCAGGAACTGCCAACACTGGCGCTGATGTCAAACTGTGCTTAAGCTAGGCAAAACTTTCCTCACATCTAGCATCCCAAACAAAGTCAACACCCTTCTTGGTCAGACGGGTTAAGGGTGCTGCCTTAACGGAAAAGTCTTTCACGAAACGCCGATAATAACTCGCTGCACCCGGAAAATCGCGAATCTCGGTGACCGTTGATGGTCCGCCCATGAACCGATCGCCTCTATCTTTATGGGGTCCACCGCTATACCATCTACCGAAACAATATGACCAAGGAAAGCTACTTTCTCTAGCCAGAACTCACACTTAGAGAACTTTGCGAACAACTGATTTTCTCGCAATGCTGCCAAAACTTGCCTCAAATGCGAAGCATGGTCCTCTTTGTCTTGGAATAAATCAAAATGTCGTCTATGAATACGATGACAAAGTTATCCAAGAATGCCTTGAACACCCTCGGTCCATCATGTCCATAAGCGCTGCAGGGCGTTCGTTAATCCAAAAGACATAACCACGAACTCATAATGACCATACCTCGATCTAAACGCGGTCTTAGGGATATCTGCATCCCGAATCCTCACCTGATGGTACCCTGACCTCAAATCAATCTTAGAAAATACTCGAGGCTCCTGGCCGATCGAATAGATCATCAATACGCGGCAGAGGATACTTATTCTTCACCGTGACTTTATTCAGCTCTCTATAATCTATACACAATCGCATGGATCCATCCTTCTTTTTAACAAACAAGACAGGTGCTCCCCACGGGGACACACTCGGACGAATGAAACCTCGATCCAGCAACTCCTGCAGAATCGCACTTTGAGTTCTTTCAACTCACCGGCGCCATACGATACGGGGCTTTAGAAATAGGAAGAGTCCCCGGCTCCACTCAATGGTGAAGTCTAACTCCCTCTTCGGGGGTAAACCCGGTAACTCCTCAGGGAAAACATCTACAAATTCTTGCACCACAGGGACCATGTCAACAGACAACGCAGAACTAACATCTCCTGACAGCTTTGCCAAGAAACCCAAAGCTCCTCGAGCTAACAATCTACGGGCTTTCACTGCTGAGATCAATGGCGGGAAAATTCATCAACACCGCATGAAACTTGAAACTTGGCTTCTTAGGTGGCCCAACACAACTTCTTTTCGCGACAGATCTATCAAAGCATGGTTCTCCGCCAACCAATCCATACCAAGGATCACATCAAAACCGCTCATAGACGAGAACTAGGAGGGTAGCATCTAGAGTCTTATCGGATATCCGAACCCGGCCACTCTTAACTCTCATCATGCTAGCTAACAAACTTACTCCCGAGGGAGTGGCAACACACACTCAAACCCTAAAGGTTCGAGTTCCACACAAGCTTGTCTAACAAATGCATCGATATAAAGAATGGGTCGAACGAGAATCAAACAACACAAATGCATAATGCTCTAAGACAAGTAGCGTACACTGCAGAATCATTTGTCGCACGCTCCGCCTCTGGCGCGAGTAGTGGCAAACACCCGCCTATTGGCTGGACCGGTCCCATTCTGGCTTTGCTACATCCCGAGTATGCTGATCTCTGGCCATATGCCCTTCCTGGCCACATCTGTAGCAAGCCTTGGGCGATGCCCCACACAAACCAAAATGAGTCTTTCCGCACTTGTTGCACTGAGCTGGCCGCTTGACCCCGCCCTGCTGGCGATCCTGGGCTCTATCCTGAGGTCGGCGCTGATCCCGACCTTTAAACTGGCCCAGATAGCGAGTCTGCTGCCCACCTGAGCGAAAACCACTAGAAGACCCAAACTTCCTCTTATGACCAGAATGCTGCTTAGCAGGCTGAACTAACTGAACTGGAGCAACATAATCCTGCACTGGCGGATACTTCGAATTATAGATCGTGGCCAACTCCACTGCTCGGTCATAACTCTCGGGGAGCCGGTGCTGCTCGCACATCCCGAGCAACCTCCTTCCTCACTTACAAATGAATTTCTTAGTCTTGAGCTCCTCGCTGCAACGAGCTCAGGGCGAAAATAACTATACTCAGAGAACTTCTTTTCATAGGCAATATCACCGCTGAACCACTGCTTGATTCGAGAAGGCCTCTGCCATCTCCCCGCCGAGCCTCGTCATTAACATACTTAGCTCTCACGAACTTCGTCTAAAGAACTCCTGTGTGGTGGAGAAGACCCATCTGGTCTAGCTCTATTTTTGGACTCCCACCACCACTCAGCGGTGTTAGTGAGAACATGGGCCGCACATCTCGGCCTCTGCACATCAGGGCATCCCATAACTCTAAAGATGTACTCCATCCTTGCCAACCACTGATCGCCACAAGTGGGTTCTCTCAAGCATCAAATTCCTTCTGGCCCACTTGGTGAAATCTTTCAACCACTTGCCAAATTCAGCAGCTCCCTCTTCACTATCAAGTGAATCACCTGAATTCTGTGACCACGACCCACGAGGTTGAGCTACCCGAGCTGCATCGCTCACCGGAGCTATCTGGGGCTCACCGGCTACTACGGTGATCTCTTTGATAAGCTGGGTCAATTGGGCTATCTCGCCCTAGACTCCTCTCTCTGCTGCTGTTTGCTAGCTGCGCTCGAGTCTCGACTCTCTGCTCGGCCATTAGACCCATCATCATATCAATCATAGCAGAAACATCTCCCCCTGGAGCTACAACTTGAGGCATAGCAGCCTCCACCCCTACACTGGGCAAGCTAGCATCTGGAGCCACGGGCGACCTACGAGCCCGATAAACCCCGGCCGCTTTGGCTCTACAAAGATCTCGAATTTGCGATTCCGGATGGACTGCTCCCACCTGCGTGTAACCGCATCTTGGCGATCTACACGAAAACCACTACGGGTTAGCAACTCTCTGACTCTCTCGCCAACAAGGATAATGCATGTGTACTGCATAAAGTATCGTAAACATAACCCTTAGCTTAAAGGACTTAGACAAACTGGCACCGTGGAGTGCCGAGATCATGGAAACCCAACCTACAAACAGGTTAGTCTACAGAATCTATGACTCTGTGCTCTGATACCAAACTGTAAAGACCGGACCCGGATGGGGTTCTAAAACGGGTCGTTAACTTAATGCATGCAAAAGGAAAACATAAGAGTGGGAAAACATTTAAACAAACTAAACATTCATTTACAAAATAGTTACTGATCAGTATTTTTCTAAAAATCATCAAAACAATTCAAACCATAAGTTTTCCATACGGACCAAAATCCATTTACATGTCAGTATTCAAATTAAAACAAAATAAGACACGACAGAGTGCCAAGAAGATCCATGATCTCCCAAACCTCCCTAGCCACCTCGGTGGCACATCCCCGAGTTACCTGAAAGATAAAGTAAGGGTGAGTATAAAAATACTCAGTAAGAATCCCCAACCGGGGTACGATACGATGCAATCAATCATCTAGCAACCTAGTACACGTGCAAACAGATATCAACACGATCTTGCTCAACGAGCTTAAAAGGCAAAATCGAGTCTTCTAAGTCTCCTACTTCCTACCTAATGATTGGCTCTCATAACCAATCCCGGGACATCTCTCGAGGTCTTTCTCCTCACCCAAATGATCACTCAAAACCGATCCCAAGGATGTCCTCAAGGGCCTCTTACCCTTGCTAATAAATCTGGACTATCGGGAGAGTACCCGAAGTCCGCTCTAAAACGGAAGAATGGTGTACTCACGACATTAGCCCGAGGAGCACTCCCGCATCGGCTACTAACGCTGCGTGTGCACGCACACCGCATGCTCTTCTTCAACCGGCGTAAATGCGGGGCCTAAGGGCAAACTACGCGGGCAGTGCACGCATGCCTAAAACTTGGAAGCGGTGTCATCGATCACAGGTGGCGCGAGGCCCTCGGCGCTCTCTGTGCGGCTGATCCACCGACACGAAGCTAAGAATCGGCCAAGGTAGGCTTACACCGCTTGGCGGGGTTCCGCTCTAGCAGGGCTACAAACTAGGCTTAGGCCGATGAGGTAGCTAATTCTCATTGGCTCTTGGGGATGGGAAGCAATATACGTTATGCCTCGCTCTACCCCGACCGTGGGGGGACAAAGTACGTTGTGTCCACTCTCACCTCTGGATGAAGACAAACCCTACAACACTAGCTAAGAGTATGCAGATTGAGAGATTCCCGCAACATATACATTAGACATCAATCATACATATCCTATCATGATACTAAGAACTTAAAGCGGGAATCTCGAGCATGCCGGGAAGAACAAACCTAGCATGGCACTAACATGTACAACAGCAAACATGCTAGCAAGAATTCAATCACAAGCTATCCTATCCACTAACATGCTCATAAAAGTAAATAGGCATACGAGGCACAATCAAGAAAGCATCGCAGGTCCACACAACCACGGTAAGAGATCCTTACACCGAAACAAGCGAAAATAATAATTATCACGACCAACGATTAATGACCCTCGAGCTTTAATCGAATCTCGAACAACCTAAGCATTTCAATAAAACACCCAATTTAATTACAAATCAAGAAACAACAACTCGGAGTCCAAAGAGGGAAAAGACTCGAATTACCAACCGAGAAGCACAAGGCTTGGCCAAGACAACACACCATAGGCGGTGGCGCAGACACGGCAGGAGGGCGCGCAGACGCGCGCAGGAGCTCGCTGGGCGCTGGCTGCTCTCGCGAGGAGCTCACGGGGCGCGCGCGCGCGCGAGCTGCTGAGCTGCGGCGCGATGGCACGCGCGGCGAGGCTCGGCTAGGAGGAGGCGCGCGCAGTGAGGGCTCGGCGCTCTGACGACACGACGACACGCGGCAAGGCTCGGACGACACACACCGGCGACAGGACGCGCGCGGCGCTCTCGCACGGTGTGGGCTGGAGTCGGGCGAGCTAGGTCCGGCTTGGGGCGGTCTTTGGCTCGAGGTGGCTCGCACGGTGCAAACCGGGCCGATTGGTCGGGCGAGCAAGGGCTCGGGTGAGGGCTATGGTCGGGTGGGGAGGAGAGAGAGAGAGAGAGAACAGAAAAAAATAAACACATGGGAAAAAATGGGGAAAAATCCTTATTTTAATAATTTCCTTTTTCCTTTTTCTTTCTTTTTTTCTCTTTTATTTAAATTCCATACTTATCCAAAAACATCCAATTTATCCATTTTCCAATTTTTCCAAAAATCCTTAAATCTCATTTTGGCTTCCTCTTGAGACCCTACTGAAGCAAATCTTTCCAATCATAAAACTCACTTATAAATCACTAAGGCAAAGGTTCAAAATCCCAAATCCCGACCGGAGAGCAAAAGACCAAAATACCCCTAAGGGTTAAAATGCTCTAACGGCCCAACCGATTGCCCTAATATCGCGATTTGAAGTACTGATAACCTAATGGAAAAGCGTGTAACGGCCCGTGTTTTCATCCCGCCTTCCGTATGCCCTAGGGGTATTTTAGTAATTTGGTCGGGCCGTCAGGGCCGTTTATATGTCTTTTTTTCCAGCTTGCTAAAATTATTGGATGAATTTATGTAGGTTTTTGGAAGGATTTGTGGTTTGGTTTGAGCAAGGTTTGGTGCAAAAGTAAAAATAAAGGAAATTGTCTTTGCAGCCCGGTTTTGAACCCGGGTCTCCGAAGCTTGTAGAGATGTGTGCTAATTGAGCCATTAGGTGCTCTTGTTGCTCTTTCTCGCATCACATCTTAGTTAACCTTGGATCTTTGGTGTTTGGTGCATTTGGTTAAATGAAATAGAAATTAGGTTTGTTGTGTTTTCTTCTCCAAAAGAGTTGTGGCCGCTTAAGCTTTCTCACAAGCTCTCCTTGCCGATTCTTCATCCTTGCAGCTCCCTTGGATCGTTCATCATCATTCCGGTAAGTCTTCATCCTCTTCATCTTCTCGATTGGGTGTTCTTGTTGGCCGAAGGTAAGGAGAAGAGCTTGTGTGTGTGTGTGTTTGTAGCAGTCGCCCGGCATGCCCAGATCTGCCCAAAGAAGAAGCCCAGCCGCCCGGATCGCCTAGCGGCAAGCCCAGTCTGCCCGGATCGCGCAGCAGCAGAGCACCAGCCGCCTGCATCACCGCCCGTCCGTCGCGGCCGTCGCGCGCACTCGCTGGAGCGGCCCGCGCGCCCGCTCCTCGCTGCGCCGCGCGCGCATCGCGCCGCGCCTCCTCGCCAGCGCGCTCGTCTCGCCGCTTGCTCGCGCGTGCGCGCTGCGCCAAGCCAGCCCGTCCGCGCAGCGCGCCGCGCCTCCACTGCGCGCCTCTGCCGCCTGTCGGCGCGCCCGGTGTCGCGGTCCACGCGCCCATCGCCCCTTTCTACGCCCGTCGGCGCCCAAGAGCAGCGGCCCGCCGTGCTTTGCCGCCCGTCCAGCGTGTCGGGCCGTGCCGTGTGAGTGCCACGAGCCGAGCACGCTTGTTTTATTATATTTTTAGGGCTATGATTGTGATTTCTATTGTGTTTGTTAGGTTCTCGTTAGCTAGCTCGGGATCGATCGCAGCGTAGGATTTTGTGTGTGTAGTTGCCTCCCGGCCAAGGTAAGGATTTCTTACCGGGGTTGTGTGGACCTGCGATGTTCTATGTGATTGATGTTGTATGTTTGTTTGTGATTATCAAGCATGTATAGTTTAGGTGCTCTGTTCAATTCTCGATCGCATGACTTCGTATGTTGTTCTTTCATGTTAGTCCATGCTAGGTTGTTCCGCTTACGCATGCTCATATTCATTCTTGTTCAGTAGTACCATGCTAGGTCTGCTTTGTATTCTTTCGAGCACGTATTGGATTGTTTGCTTTGATTGTTAAGGCGGTTAGAATTCGGTAGATAGCATCATCCGGCACGATGCATAAAGTATCTTGCATCTATGGCAAGGACGTTCGAGACAGATTCTCGTCCTTGGACCCCGTGAGGGATTAGCTATCCCAACCGGTAGGCCCCGCAATCTTGGGTGAGGGTGGTAGTCTTAGCGATGCCCCAACGGTCGGGATGATGACTTGGCAATGCCTAGTCCCCGACAGTAAACACGCCCTCGGTGTGTTCGGTAGTAGCCCTTGATTGCCACTGTTAAGGTAAGGACGGCTTCTCGGTGTAAGCCTACCACGACCCGTTCCTTAGCCTCAAAGCGGTGGTACAGCCGGCATAGTTCACGTGTCCGTGTCTCACACCCCTATGTCGCGACACCGATCCGAGATTTAGTTAGGCGTGGTATCCGGATATGGGCAGCTTGCCACTTGACCTGGCATGTAAGAACCCGACCCAAAATACGGTCCTAAACCTAGGTTCTCACTCAGCATGCAAGTTAAATATTTCACCGAGCGGTTTAGTGCTCATATTTAAAACCTTTCAAAACATTTAGAACGGGAATGCTTAAAACATAATCAACAACTTTGTTTAAGAAAACCAACGAAGTAAAACAAGCTCAAGCAAGATATATAAAAACATTCAAAATAGTTCAAACAACTTTTTATAATGTTTCCCCTAGGACTCATGTCCATCTACATGCTGAACAAATATGCAAACAATAAAGACAGAGTGCCGGCGGCTCCCATGATCAATCAGCTCCCTCCGCTAGCCGTCCCTGTCTTTGTCCCAAGTTACCCGTGGAAAACCACGAAATAAGGGTGAGTATAAACATACTCGTGAAGAATCTCCAACCGGGTACAATACGATACTTCAATCATCTAGCACCCTAGTATACATGCAAACAAGCACCAACATGCATCATAGCTCAACGAGCTTACAAGGCGAATCTGGAATCCTCGGAGTCTCCTACTTCCGGCCTAATGATTGGCTCTCATAACCAATCCCGGGACATCTCCAAGGGTCTTTCTCCTCGGCCAATTGATCACTCAAAAACCGATCCCAAAGATGTCCGACACCCTCGAGGGTCTTTCTCCTCGACCATATGATCACTCAAAAGCCAATCCCAATGGGTGTCCTCAAGGGCCTCTTACCCTCGCTTAAATCTGGACTATCGGAGAGTACCCAAGTCCGCTCTAAACAGAAGGAACCGTGTACTCACGAACATTAGCCCGGGAGCTCTCGAACCGGCGACTAAAGTGTGTGCGCGCGCACACCGCATGCTCTTCTCGCAACCGACGTAAATGCGGGGCCTAAGGTACGCATGCCTAAGACTCGGAAACGCGGTGTCACCGAACACGAGAGTGCGAGGCCCTCGGCACTCATCTGTGCAAACTGCACACCACCGACACGAAGCTAAGAACCGCCAAGGCAGGCTTGCACCGCTGGCGGTGGTTCCGCCTAGCAGAGCTACAAACTAGGCTTATGCCGATGTGGTAGCTACATCCACATCGGCCGCTCGGGAAGCAATGTACGTTATGCTTCGCTCTACTCCCGACCGGTGGGGACAAGGTACGTTATGTCCGCTCTCGGCCTCTAGATGATGACAAATTTCTAACACACTAGCTAGAGTATAGAGTAAACGATTCTGGCTAAACATACATAATCATCATCAATCATACATAACCTAGCATGATACTACGAACTTAAAGCAGAATCTCAAGCATGCTTTGGAAGAACAATCCTAGCATGGCACTAACATGTACAAACAAGCAAACATGCTAGCAGGAATGCAATCACAAGCTGTCCTATCCACTAATCATGTCCATAAAAGTAAACATGCATATAAGGCACATTCAAGAAAGCATCGCAGGGTCCACACAACCACGGTAAGGAATCCTTACCTGGAAACAAGTGGAGAATGGCTATTACAACCAAAAAGACCCTCGAGCTTAATACGAACTCGAGCAACCTAGGCATAAGTAAAGCATCCTAAGTAATTATACAGCAGCCAGCAGCTTAAAAAAATGAAAGGGAAAAGGCTCGAGAATTACCAACCGAGAGGACACGAGCTCTCGGCAGCAAGGGCAGGCTGGGGCGCTGCTGGTGCGGTAGGGGAGCTAGGCGCTGGCTCGGCGCGCGCAAAGCGAAGAAAGACGCTGGCGCTGGCGAGGCAGCAGCCGGCGCTGGCGTCTGGGGGACGCAGCGATCGTGCAGTGCGGGCGCACGACAACGCGTCTGGCTGCGGGGGCGACGCGCGAGCGAGCGGGCTCGCTGGGTTGGCGCGCGGGCGAACGTCTGAACTGCTGGGCGTGACTAGCTGCAGGCGACGGGGCTGGGCGTCAGCGAACGGCGTCGGGCAGTGATGGGTGTGCGACGGTGGGGCTTCGCCGGCAGCGGCGGTGGTCGGGCGGCGGCGAGGCCGGGCGGTCTCGTGCGGCCGGGTGGGTGGCTCGGTGGGTGGTTCGATGGTGTGGCTAGGGTCGCTGCTACCGGGGTTTTAGGAGAGAGAGAGAGAGAGAGAGAGAGAGAGAGAGAGAGAGAGAGAGAGAGAGAGAGGGACGGCCAACAAGGGGAAAAATAGGGGTTTCTTGATTTTTCCTTCTCTTCCTTATTTTAAATAGGGTTAGGAAACCTAAAATTCCCTTCCCAAGGATTTTTCTCTTGCGGGTCCCGGCTAAAGAAATTCTTTTCTCTTTTTAGTTCAAATTCTTATTTAAAACTCCAATTCCACCATCTAGGGCAAGGGTTCAAATCCCAAAGGATCCAATTAATTCCCAATTAATTTTGCTATTAACCGGGAAGGAAAACGGGGCCGTTACAATACTCCCCCCTTAAAAGACTTTCGTCCCCGAAAGTCCTAAGACGAAAACAACTCTAGAAAAACTCCACTGGTTCTTAACCAACCAAGCTCCTGAAAAAGACAACACAAATCCTTCTTTGAAACCGATCCCGCTTGGGTTCCCAAAGGCTCCAAGCCAACAGACGCCGAGTCTGCCACGAACTATCTCAACCAAAACTGAACTAACACTGAGCTTCGAAGAAAACATGCGATAACTAGTCGGTGAGCCACATCCTCTGACTCGCACCAACTCTCAAACGGTCTTACGACTCTAGGGCTCACTTATCCATGCTAACCCAACTCGGAACGCCTCTCTACGGTGCTACTCTCAGCAAACTCGTGAACGGGTCACAAGCTCTAAAACTCAACGCCACGCTCCGGCGTAACTTCTCTGAATGCTCATAGCTGTTATCAAACAGCCTCGACCCTTCACCATGCTGACCAAACAACTGAACCTCCCAGGTTTAAGAAACTAAACGGCCTACTCATACTTCGCAAGAGGCCTCGCGAACCCCACCGTAAGAACCCCACTTTGGTTGCCTACAATCCTTAACGAAATCCAATTCGAACCACCAAACCGTGATCGATCCCTAGGCAACCTTCTCCAACTAGCATGCGTCCACAACACTAAAGCAACCATCTTACGAGAAATCAAAGCACCAAAGCCAAGGGCACTTTTCTGGTTCACCAAACGGCTATGTAAAGACCCGACCCAAAAAGGGGCTCTAAATGGGCCTTTACCCCAATGCATGTAGTGAAAATAAAAGATATTATGAAAAATACATTTCGGATCCCAAGTAAAAACAGAAACATTCAACAACCAAAACATACATTTCTAAAATCATACTCACGATCGAGATTTATTTAAACCATTAAAACAAACCACAAGTACAAATATGCTGGAATCCATAAAACGTAAGAAAACATCCTGGGGGCTCTGTGCCCGTCTACATGCATTCAGGGGAAATAACCAAAAGTCAAGAGTCATGATAAATAAAATAGAATAATCAGAGATGACAGCAGGATTCCATGATCACAGCTCCTCCATCACCCATCCTGCCTCCCCTTGATTACCCGTGGAAAACCACGTAATAAGGGTGAGTAACGAATTACCCAGTAAGAATCCCCAACCGGGGTACAATACGATATACATGATCATCTAGAAGAATGTATGCAAGCTATGAGTACAAACACAGAGCGGAGCACATAGCTAAGTCCACACTTGGACCTCGGATGCCAACTCAGGGTCTTAGTCCGGAAATACCACAACACACTAAACGCACTATACGGGAACAAGTCCCGGCCTCACTGTCTCTCATCGTCGACACGAAAGGTGCACCGCTCAAGATCCCGAGGAGCTCTCCAATCGCGCCGTAATGAGCGTAAGGATGCACCGCGTGCTTCTACTGAGACTATGGGGTGCCGGGTCTAGTGGCAAGCGCCCATATCCGGATACCACGCCTAACTAAATCTCTCGGATCGGTGTCACCGACATAGGGTGTGAGACTGGACACGTGAACTATGTCACCTGTACCACCGCACCGGAGGCTAAGGAACGGGTCATGGTAGGCTTACACCGTGAAGCCGCCCTTACCTTAACAGTGGCAATCAAGGGCTCTTGCCGAACACGCCGAGGACGCGTCTTGGCCGCCGGGACTAGGCATTGCCAAGTCATCATCCCGACCATTGGGGCATCGCTTAGACTACCACCCTCACCCAAGATTGCGGGGCCTACCGGTTGGGATAGCTAATCCCTCACGGGGTCCAAGGACGGAGAATCTGTCTCAATCGTCCTTGCCATAGATGCAAGATACTTTATGCATCGGGCCCTGATGATGCTATCTACCCGAATTCTAAACTTTAACAATAATAACGATCCAATCAATGCACCCAATACGTGCTCAATGGATACAAGGAACCTAGCATGGTACTACGAAGCAAGACAGATATCGAACATGCGAATGGAACAACCTAGCATGGGCTAACATGAGAAACAATACAAGAGTTCATGCCATCAGAATACTGTAAGAGCACCTAGGGCTAATCATGCTAGTAATCATACACGTGCATACAAAACAACAATCACAAATATACCGCAGGCCCACACAACTCCTGTAAGAAATCCTTACCTTGGTGGGAGGCTTCTACACACAAATCCTAAGTCATGAACAATCCCGAGCTAGCGAGCGGAAACCTAGCAAACCAACAATAATCAATCTAAAATATCTAAACAACAATAGAACAGTAAAGAAGCTCGGCTCGGGAACTCACGCGGCGCGACGACACGAGCTTGGGTCACGGGCGGTAGCCGGCACGGCAGCGGACGCTGCTGTGGCCGCAGCCGCACGCAAGACGGCAGGAGCAGCGCGCGCGCGAGCTCTGCTCGCGGCGGCGCGCGCGCGCGAAGCGTCGCGATGCGACACGGCGAGCGGCTTCAGCGAGGACGGAGCGCGCGCGCGAACGTCGCGGCGCGCGCGGGCGGCGCGAGCGGCGGAGGACGCGCGCGCGCGAACGTCGGGCGCGGCGCGCGGCGCGGCAGCTTCGCAAGCGACACGGCGAGGGCGCGCGAAAGCGCCGCGAGACCTCCTCGGCGCGAGCGATCGGGCGATTCAGTCTGCTTGGGCGACGCAGCAAGGCAGCCGGGACAGATTCTGGCGGCGAGCGATCGGCCGACGCGTCGAGCGACGGCGATGGGCGATCTGTGCTGCTGGGCGAACGGCAAGGCCGCTGGGACAGATCTGGGCGTGCGAGCGATCGGCTGGACGTGCGAGCGATCGGGCGATATGGCGATCTGTCTTTCTTTGCCTCGGCTACACTCTACCGGCCGCAATCAACACAACACACACAACACACCTCTTTTCACTTGGCCAAACGCACACCAAACGGATGAGAAGAAGAAGAAGAAGAAGAAGATCAATACCTACCCGGAATGATGATGATCGAACCCAAGGAGATGCAAGGATGAAGAATCGGCAAGGCTATGGAGATGGAGAGCTTGGGCGGCCAAGAGATGTTTTGGAGAAGAAGATGAAATAACCTAATTCTATTTCATTTAACCAAATGCACCAAAACTCCAAAATCCAAGGTTAACTAAGATGTGATGCAGAAAGAGTAACAAGAGCACCTAATGGCTCAATTGGCACACATCTCTACAAGCTTCCCAGAGACCGGGTTCAAACCCTACACTGCAAAGACAAATTCCTTTAATTTTTACTTTTGCATCAAACCGTGCTCAAACCAAACCACAAACCCCTCCAAAACCTACATAAAACCATCCAATAATTTTAGTAATGGAAAGGACACAAACGACCACGACGGCCCGACCAAATTACCAAATTACCCCTAGGGCATACCTGAAGACCGGGAAGAAAAACACAGGTCGTTACAATATTCCTCCTTTTTATGACTTTCGTCCTCGAAAGTCCTTAAGACAGAAACAACTCAGGTAATGCAATCTCATCTCGTCTTCCCGCTCCCAAGTGGCTTCCTCGTAACCCCGACTCTTCCACTCGAACCTTTACTAAACGAATCTCGCGATTACGCAACGTCTTGGTCTCAAAGGCAAGGATCCTCACCGCTTCTCCTCGAAGTTCAAATCCTCATTCACCGCAAAGGCTCAAAGTCCACAATGTGCCACGGGTCCGGCACATCTTGCCTCAACATCGATACATGAAAAACACTATGCACCGCCGATAGTGACGGAGGTAGGGCTAACCGGTAAGCAACTCTGCCAATCCTCTCTAGGATCTCAAATGGACCAACAAAACGGGGACTCAACTTCCCACGCTTACCAAACCTCGTAACACCTGCATCGGAGCAACCTTAAGGAACACATGCCGACCAACCTCAAACTCCAAATCTCGACGCCGAACATCGGCGTAACTCTTCTCACTGCTCTCCGAGCCGTCAACATACGAGCTCTAATCTTACGCCTTTGCACCATTGGTCAATCTGCAGAACTTCGGGACCCAAAACTCGTCTATCACCGACTCTCTTCCCGCACACGGGGGGACCGACAACGCTTACCATACAATGCCTCGAATGGAGCCATCTGAATCGCCGATCGTAATCGTTGTTATAGGCAAACTCCATCAAGTACAGAATCGGGTCCCAATCGCTCGAAATCCAACACACAAGCCCTCAACATATCCTCGAGAATCGATTCACTCTCTCGACCGACCATCCGTCCTCGAGGGTGAAAAGTCATCTTTGAAATCGCACTCTGTGCCCAAACCCTTCCGGAGCGCTCTCGAAAATGAGAAGTGAACACGAGTCACGATCGGACACAATCCTCACCCGCACACCATGATAACGGATGATCTGCTCCAAAAGCACCGCCTTTTGTTCCCCACGGTATAAGTGTCTCTACCGGAATGAAGTGTGCGCTCTTGGTCAAACGGTCGACTATCACCCAAATGAGAGAGAACTTCCTCGGAGTCCTTGGCAAACCAGATATAAAGTCCATAGAGATCTCTTCCCATTTCCACTGGGTACACTCGATGGTCGCAACAAACTACCGCCTCTGCACTGGTGCCTTCACTTGTCGACAAGTGAGACACCTTGGTGACAAACTCTGCCACATCTCTCTTCATCCCCATCCACCGAAAAGTCCGCTTAAGGTCTCGATACATCTTGGTACCCCGGGTGCCAAGCAAAAGGGGGAACAGTGGGCCTCAGAGAGCAACTCGGCTCGCAAACTGCAATGTCCGGAACACACAACCGGCCTCTATAAGTCAACCCACCGTCTGGTGAATACACAAAGTCAAAGTCACCGTCAGATCGACTCACAACCAATCTCTTAAGTGCGGGGTCACCTAACCGGGCGTCTATAATCCATTGCCGAATCATTTCTTTGAGCAATCCAATCGAGCTACCACAGCGGTAACCTCTCCCAACAACATCTGCAACCTCGGCCCGCTCGAACTCTCTCGCAAACCGGGCTGGGAACTCAACAACGCCCGCAGAGTGCGGCGTCTTTTGCTCAAAGCATCGGCCACTACATTGGCTTTACCGGATGGTACAAAATCTCGCAGATCATAATCCTTTACCAGCTCTAACCATCTCCTCTCGCCTCATATTCAACTCCTTACGAGTAAACAGATACTTGAGGCTCGTGATCGGTAAACATCTCGAATCCGCTCACCGCATGTAATGCCTCCAAATCTTGATTGCAAACACCATCGCTTTGCCAACTCCATATCATGAGTCGGGTAGTTCTCGCTCATACGGCTTCACCGACGGAAGCATAGGCAATGACCTTCCCGTCTTGCATCAACACACAACCTAATCCAAACTTGGAAGCATCATCAGACCACGAAACCACTGTCCCCTCCGGATCGCCAACATCTTTGAAGTCAAAGCTGCGCTTGAGCACGGCAAAGCTCTCATCACACTCTTTGTCCCAAACAAACTCGACACCCTTCCTCGCCGACGAGTGAGGGGCGAGGCTAAAGCGAGAGAAGTCTGCACGAACCGACGGTAGTAACTCGCCAAACCAGAAAAGCCGCGAATCTCGCAAGAATCAAGTCGGCTTGGCCCAAGAACTCACGGCCTCAATCTTCGCGGGGTCCACGGCTATACCATCTCTCGAAACTACGTGGCCTAGGAAGGCCACTGCTCCAACCAGAAATCACATTTGGAAAACTTCGCATAAAGCCGGTTTTCCCTCAAAGCCGCCAATACTCGCCTCAAATGCTCTGCATGGTCTTCTTTAGACCTCGAATAAATCGAGAATATCGCCAATGAACACGATGACGGCTGTCCAAAAATGATTTGAACACCTATCCATCATGTCCATGAACGCTGGCGGGCATTGGTCAATCCAAACGACATGACCACAAACTCATAGTGACCATATCTAGACTGAAAGTCGTCTTAGGAATGTCGGCATCCCCGATACGCGGCCCGATCGATGGTAACCGATCTCGATCTATCTTGAGAACACCGAAGCTCCTCAAGCCGATCGAACAAATCATCGATACGGAGACGCGGATACTTATTCTTCATCATCACCTTATTAAGCTCGCGGTAATCAATACATAAGCGCATAGAACCATCCTTCTTTTTCACAAACAATCGGTGCTCCCCACGGGGACACACTTTCGGACGGATGAACCCTCGATCTAACATCTCCGCAGCCAGAATCTTCGCCTTTAACTCACTGGCGCCATACGATACGGAGCCTTCGAGATAGGGAGGTCCTCGGCTCGAGCTCAATTGTGAAGTCAACCTCTCTCTTGGGGCAACCCCAGTAACTCCTCGTGAAACACGTCCAAACTCCTCTGCACGATCGTACACGATCAACAGACACGAGGCGGCTCTTCCTGCACAACTTGGCTAAATAGCCCCAAGCTCCATGAGCTAGCAAGCAGCGAGCTTTCACACCGACACCATCGGCGGCAAACTCCACCCTGGACTCCACGAAACTTAAAGTGGGGCGACACGGCGGCTGAACACTACTTCTTTCCGGTGGCGGTCAATCAACGCGTGGTTAGCGACTAACCACTCCATACCAAGAATCACATCAAAACCACTCATAGGCGTAACTATGAGTGTGGCTACAAGCAACTCTCCTGATATCTCGATCCGGCCATCCTTAATTTTATCTCTAGCTAACATACTAACTCCCGAAGGAGTTGCAAACAGAGATAACTCAAAACCTAGAGGCTCTAGCCTCAACTTAGCATGCTCAAGAAAACAACACGTATACAAATGAATCGTAGAAACTGAATCAAACAAGACAAATGCGCGGTGATCTAAAACAAGAAGCGTACACGCCACAGGCATCCGTGCGCTCGGCCTCTGACGGGTCGTAGCAAACACTGACCCTGCTGCTGCCCAGCACTGGCCGAGCCGCCATAGCCGGGCCGAGGACGAAACGGATCATATGTCCCTCTTTACCACAACGAAAACACACTCTGGGCCCCGCCCGCAAGCTCCGGTGTGGGTCCTCCCGCAAGAAGCTCAAGCGAGAACTCGCTCGGACCGCCTGCCGCGAGGCTGAAAACGGATCGGGGCCCTATGCTGATTCCAGCTTTGGAATCGCCCTTGGCGGCGCGCCGCCACCCCGAAAGTCAAACTTTCTCTTACGCCTACGATTCTTTGGGACAGACGCCCCGAACAGAGCGGCAACAACCCGCTCGGCAGGATACTTCCCATTATAGATCGTGGCTAATCGACATGACCCTAGCATAAGTGTCGGGGCACGAGCCTCGACATCCTCGGGAAACACCACGCCTCAAACCCAGATATGAACTTCCGAATCTTCACTCTGCTGGGTGGCAATCAACCGAGGAGCAAAATATCCATACTCGAGAACTTGCGCTCATATTCCTCAATGGAATCGTAACCACGCCGGTGGTTCTAGAAGAGCTCCACCATCTTCTCCTGAGCCTCATCACCGATGAACTTTACCTTGAACTCACCTTGAAGAACTCCCAAGTAGCGGGTGGATACCCACCGGTCTCTCGCTCAAGGTGGACTCCACCACCATCTCGCCGTGCCTCCTAGCACATGAGCCGCACATCTCGGCCTCTCAATATCGGGGCACACCATGATCGTGAAGGTGTACTCCAAATGGGCAATCCACCTGGCCGCCGATAACGCATCACCGGTGGCATCAAACTTCTCGGGCTTCCACTTCACAAAATCCTTCACCACCTACCCAATTCCTCGGCACCCTCGCCATATCTCGCTCTGGGGCTACTTGCTCTCGTGGAGCCGGAGGTGCTACTTGAGCTCACGAACCAATCGAGTCACCGCTCGATCTGGGCTCGGGACTCTTCCTTTGCCGCGGCGCCAACAAGGCACGGGTCTCGCCTCGGGTCACTCAACATGCGACCATAAAAGCCCTCATAGACTCGGCAAACTCTGCTCCAGGAGCGCTCACGGCGCTTCGATCGCCTCAACGCCCGCTCTAGGCGTAGCGGGAGGAGCTTTGGTGGAATGCCATCGATGTCGGCTTGGGACGATGTCCTGCGATGACGATCCGATCCACGATACCTCGACCGCTCTCGAACCTCCTCTCCCAGACGGGATCGGTATGTCATCTTTGGCGATCTACATCCAAACCAACAACGAATCAAAACACGCTTGTCACCATTCCACAACACCAAAAAAAGGCATACACTAGATGATAGGTATTGTAAATTCTTAACCCTTTTCCTTTCTAAAACAATAAATCTAGGCGTACATTGATGACCAGAGTCTTGATGATCATGGAAAACGACCTACAACAAAGGTCGATCCTACAGAATCTATGACTCGAGCTCGATACTAATCAGTAAGACCCACCCAAAAGGGGCTCTAAATGGGCCTTTACCCCAATGCATGTAGTGAAAATAAAAGATATTATGAAAAATACATTTCGGATCCCAAGTAAAAACAGAAACATTCAACAACCAAAACATACATTTCTAAAATCATACTCACGATCGAGATTTATTTAAACCATTAAAACAAACCACAAGTACAAATATGCTGGAATCCATAAAACGTAAGAAAACATCCCGGGGCTCTGTGCCTGCTCTACATGCATTCGGAAATAACCAAAAGTCAAGAGTCATGATAAATAAAATAGAATAATCGAGAGATGACAAGCAGGATTCCATGATCACAGCTCCTCCATCACCCATCCTGCCTCCCGCCTTGATTACATGTGGAAAACCACGAATAAGGGTGAGTAACGAATTACCCAGTAAGAATCCCCAACCGGGTACAATACGATATACATGATCATCTAGAAGAATGTATGCAAGCTATGAGTACAAACACAGAGCGGAGCACATAGCTAAGTCCACACTTGGACCTCGGATGCCAACTCAGGGTCTTAGTCCGGAAATACCACAACACACTAAACGCACTATACGGGAACAAGTCCCGGCCTCAGCCTATCTCTACTCAAGCCGTCACGAAAGGTGCACTGGCTCAAGATCCCGAGGAGCTCTCGATCGCGCCAGTAATGAGCGTAAGGATGCACCGCGTGCTTCTACTGCACTATGGGGTGCCGGGTCTAGTGGCAAGTCGCCCATATCCGGATACCACGCCTAACTAAATCTCTGATCGGTGTCACCGACATAGGGGTGTGAGACCTGGACACGTGAACTATGTCACCTGTACTCACCGCACTGAGGCTAAGGAACGGGTCATGGTAGGCTTACACCGGAAGCCGTCCTTACCTTAACAGTGGCAATCAAGGGCTCTTTGCCGAACACGCGAGGACGCGTCTTACACGCCGGACTAGGCATTGCCAAGTCATCATCCCGACCATTGGGGCATCGCTTAGACTACCACCTCACCCAAGATTGCAGGGGCCTACCGGCTGGGATAGCTAATCCCTCACGGGTCCAAGGACGAGAATCGTCTCAATCGTCCTTGCCATAGATGCAAGATACTTTATGCATCGGGCTCTGATGATGCTATCTACACGAATTCTAAACCTTAACAATAATAACGATCCAATCAATGCAAATCCAATACGTGCTCAATGTGATACAAGGAACCTAGCATGGTACTACGAAGCAAGACAGATATCGAACATGCCGAGAATGGAACAACCTAGCATGGGCTAACATGAGAAACAATACAAGAGTTCATGCGATCAGAATACAGAAACAGAGCACCTAGGGCTAATCATGCTAGTAATCATACACGGGCATACAAAACAACAATCACAAATATACCGCAGGCCCACACAACTCCTGTAAAGAAATCCTTACCTTGGTCGGGAGGCTTCTACACACAAATCCTAAGCCTGCGAACAATCTCGAGCTAGCGAGCGGAAACCTAGCAAACCAACAATAATCAAAGCATCTAAAATATCTAAACAACAATAGAATGTTAAGCTCGGCTCGGGGAACTCACGCGCGCGCGACGACACGAGCTTGGGGTCACTGGCCGGCGAGCTGGCACGGGGGCACGCTACCGCTGGCCGCTACCGCACGCAACCGGCGAGGGCGCGCGCGCGCTGCGACGTGCGTCAGGCGGCGGCGCGCGGCGCTAAGCGTGCGATCGCGGACACGGCGCGAAGCGCGGCAGGACGGCGCGCGCGGCGAACGTCTCGCGGCGCGCGCGCAGCGGCGGCTTCGGCAGGGACGCGCGCGCGGCGAACGTCTGGCGGCGGCGCGGCGGCGAGCGGCTTCGGCAAGCGGACACGGCGTAGGGCGCGCGAAGCGCCGGGCGACCCTCTCGGCGCGAGCGATCGGGCGATCTGTCTTCTTGCCAAGCAGCAGCAATTTCTTGGGACATATCTCGGCGTCTGAGCGATCGGCCGGACGTCGAAAGCGACGGGCGATGGTCGATCTGGTTCTTCCGGCGAACAGCAAGGCAGGGAGCAGACAGATTCGGGCGTCGCGAGCGATCGACGGTGGACGTGCGAGCGATCGGGCGATGGGCGATCTGTCTTTGGGCTCGGCTACACTCGGTGGGTCGCAATCAACACAACACACACAACACACCTCTTTTCACTTGGCCAAACGCACACCAAACGGATGAGAAGAAGAAGAAGAAGAAGATCAATACCTACCCGAATGATGATGATCGAACCCAAGGAGATGCAAGGATGAAGAATCGGCAAGGCTATGGAGATGGAGAGCTTGGGCGCCAAGAGATGTTTTGGAGAAGAAGATGAAATAACCTAATTCTATTTCATTTAACCAAATGCACCAAAACTCCAAAATCCAAGGTTAACTAAGATGTGATGCGTAAAGAGTAACAAGAGCACCTAATGGCTCAATTGGCACACATCTCTACAAGCTTCCCAGAGACCTGGTTCAAACCCCATTTGCAAAGACAAATTCCTTTAATTTTTACTTTTGCATCAAACCGTGCTCAAACCAAACCACAAACCCCTCCAAAAACCTACATAAAACCATCCAATAATTTTAGTAACTGGAAAGGACACAAACGACTCCCGACGGCCCCGACCAAATTACCAAATTACCCCTAGGGCATACCTGGAAGACCGGAAGAAAAACACAGGTCATTACAGGCTACCACCACACACACTAGCCGATACTTCAACCACCACCCCTGAACGACGGGGTCCAAGAACAGCTCCACTCGGCCAAACTAATAAACCGAGCCCCTCATCGGCCGACAACAAACTTTCCAATGCAATCCGATCACCCACGGCCTAGGTGAACATCGCCAGACGGGAAAACAAACAACATTCCTCTCCACGGAAACCTCGAGCAACAAGGAATAAAACATTACGTGGCTACTAGCAACACGATAGCCGGAGGATCGAAACTCAAGGGCTTTACCACCCAATGCCACGGCACCTGCGTGCTAACTCACTCAATTGTGGCTCACTAAAATGCCAATCTGCGAATGCACAACGACTAAAAAGAAAAGCCCGAGAAAGGCTTGCTTAGCGTAAACTCAAACCAAGCTCATAACGAGCAAAGCTCGCCTCAAGCCGCCACTCAACTCTTAAGCCCATCCGGCGCCTCCAAGGACTTCCTCTTTATAGCTTAGACCTAACTCTTCTTCCAATCCAGAAACTCCACCCACGAAACATCGCGAGGAATAAGGATAGCGACGACCACAAGCTTGCGGATCTTGAACCACACGAGTCGGCAAGACTACCGCAAAAGTTAAAACTCGAGGTGGCATCCACGGTGCAACTCAACTACCCAAGAACTAAGGGGTTCCACAAACTCCAAAGATCCAACAACCTTCCGCCAACAACTCAAGCCCTGGAACTGGCCGGCTCGCCTCGCGGGAACAAACACTTTCCGCTTGCTATCAAACAGACGCAGGACACTCTGGCTAGGTCGACCACCTGCGCTACTCCGATCAACTACACAACTCAGAGCTGTTTCGACTCTTCCTTTACAGAACGATTTCCTAGCAAGCGGACTTCGAAGGACAACGAATTTCACACACGCTTGCCTTGCTCAAACTCAACAAAGAATAACCACCAACTCTTCTCGGAGGAAACATCCAAGGGTTCCTCAATTGCTTGAACCACCAACTAAGCACTAGCGCCAGATTTACTCAACCGCGAGGGGTGGCCCACTCCCAAAACTACCCGACTAGGAACAAGTCCTCGGCGACGCCAACTTGGTCGAACCAAGCTAGCCCTAGAAAACAACATGGGGAACCAAACCTTGGTCAACACCAAGCACCACCTCGCTAAGAATTTCGAAAATCAACGTGGAGGTTACCAAGAACAACTCTAGCTTGTTAACCGACAACAAGCATCCGAAGAACTCAACCGAGGAACACTCGCCTTTGGTCCGACCGAGCTCTGGTGAGGCTCTCCACAACTTAGGGTTCCACCGACGCCCTCCGACACACACTGTTGTCAAACGGTCTAACAGATAAATGACTACACGAGCACATCTCCCTCCAAAGATCTCAACTATGCCGGCAAAAGCTCTTCCTTGCCACATCTCGAGCAAGCACGGCGATGCTCCACACAATCCGAAGAGTGCCTTACCACACTTGATGCAATGAGC